>CM061225.1:15889917-16489917 GCA_030844895.1 Ambrosia x helenae | reverse complement strand
CTAGACTAACAAACAAAAACAAGATCTAGCAAAAGACGAGAAAATAAAACATCATTGAAAACGTCAATGGTGCTAAGCCACCGTTCCTATCTAAGTACGTTGTTATATTTGTATAGTGCAATCTACAAAACGAGCCATGGAAACCCTGATGACGCAACTTTAAATTCATTACAAATGACAATCTTGTAATTTTATATATCTCCACATGCTTGGATCACTTCATCGGAAAAAATGCCATTGATTCAAATTAATATATGTGTGCTAAGTTGAGTTATAAGGATGATTTCTTCATGCATCAAATGGAATACTATTCTAATACGTAAAAAAATACAGGGAATACATGAGTTATATTCATGGTATGCGATGAAAATGTAACACAGACAATTAGTTTCGCGTAAGATGGGAATTTAAGCAAGCGTTTAACAAAATAAAGAGGGGTCACTAGATAAAGCGGATAAGCTATCATTCATCATTGTCACTTAATGACTGACTATTCATATAAAGAAAAGCAATAAAGCATATATGTTTTTAGCACTGAACAATGAGTCAATGAGACTCCATTTTTGTGGTTTGTCTTAATACTTTTTTGGAATTTAAGAAAAATATAAATAAAATATAATACAAGACAATTCAGTTTAGTACAAAATTGAGCAAGGTTTGAAACATATCTAGCCTACATTTTGAGCTTTGATAATAATAAGAAATTCCGCATATAATTAAATAAGGAAATATAAGTTCAATGGATCAAAACAGTTTACAGTTTGGATTCCATACCAGGGGACTTACAAATGCCGATATGTTGATTCTGCTTCAAGAAACTAATGAGGGTGCCACGCCTTCCGCCACCTTGTCTGTCTGGGTATCAGGATCTGGTAGACGGTTGAGAACCTGATCAATATTGAGGTTAATTTGTGTGTGAATCTATTCTTATAAATAGGTTTAGGCCTGTAAACGAACCGAACGAACACGAACACAGGCGTGTTCGTGTTTGTTCATTTAAATTTAACCGAACACGAACACGGACACGAACACATAATCGAACACATTTTTGTGTTCGTGTTTGTTCATTAAGAATTTTGTCGTGTTCGTGTTCGTTTATGTTCGTTCATTTAAACCTAAACGAACAGTTCATGAACATAAACGAACACAAATGATCAATATAAACGAACACAAATGAACATAAACAAAAACAAGTTAATAATGATTCATGAACATAAATGAACGCTAGGGTTGGGGTGGAGAGCGGCTGTGAAGTGTGGAGAGCGGCTAATAAGTGATATGTTTAGAATGTTAGGGTTAGGGTTAAGTTTTTAGAGCATATGAATTAAGGTTACTTAACAAAAGGAAAAAAATAATAATAAAAATAAAGCTAAGTTTAATTAAACGAACAAAATAAACGAACATAAATGAACGAACATAAACGAACGTTCTTGAACATAAATGAACGAACACAACGTGTGTTCATGTTCGTTCATTTAATTAAATGAACAAAAAATTGTGTTCGTGTTCGTTCATTTATTTAAATAAACGAACATAAATGAACTTCCCGCCAAACAGTTCACGAACAGTTCATGAACGTTCGGTTCGTTTACAGGCCTAAATAGGTTCATTATGTTGATGATGGTTTTTGTAACCATATTTTATAAAATTAGCCGGATTTATTATATAAAAAAAAACAGAACTTTTTTTGTGATACAAGCCAATCTGACTCGTTATTAGCTTAGACGATCTTAAAGCTTTACCCATTTTGCTTACCTCAAACAAGTGCCAAGAAACAAATGCATCTGTGGCTGCATATTTCAGCTGTTCCACTGACAAAGGATTAGCTTCCCAATTTCCTAACCTAATCTTGGAGGGTTTTAGAACCTGCTTGCAGTTAAAAGTCTTGGTTAGAAACTTGTAACATTTGTGATTAGTTTAACAAGAAAACAAAGAAAATTAAGCTGAGTGAGTCAGCAGGATTGGGTAACATGTCAAATCATGTTCAGGTAGACCGGCACGGTTGGGTTGATCCACAAACACTTTTCGACCCATTTTACAAATAAATAATGTGCTGATCATGGCTGTTATCTAAATCCTTGAATAAAGCATTTTAAAACTTTGTGATATCTGAGAACAAATTTGAATGACTTTCAACCGGTTTGACCCATTGAATGTTTTCAATTGAGATAAAACACAACTACAAAATCAAACCCAAACCCAAACGCAACCATTCATAGTAAGGGATCAACATTACCACCACACTGCTTCTCTCCTTTTTTGCGACAAACAAGCATATCATTAATGAATAATTGTGATAGTGAAAAACATTACACCTTACGAAAATGAATCGTTTTGGACATTTTTTTTTTTGGAATCAAAATTTCATTCAACACACCGAGCGAGCCCTCAAAGCAAGGACCGCCCTAATAACCAATTACAGCATGTACAAGGGGTATTTAACCCAATCATCCCAAACAATCCTGTATCTACACGATCTATATTTTAACCAAAGGAAAGACATTGATTTAACTAAAGCCACGACCTCCGCCACCTTAGGAACCGCCTTCTGAAATACTGCCTTGTTTCTCTCTTTCCAGACTGCCCAGCAAGTAATCATGATGATGCCTCGGATAATCTTCTTGCCCTTGCCAGAGTTATGAACGCCGCTCTGCCAATCAAATAAATCTGCGATCGAACCCGAGTTGGCTGGAGGAATCTTGCACCAATTCCAAATATTACACCAAATGCCATAAGTAAAACTACACCGAACAAAAACATGAACGACTGATTATGTGTCCACTTCACACAACGAACATGCAGTAGAAGGCAAACGAATACCCCTTTTAACTAACTCCAAACATGTAGGAATTCTCTCTTTTTCTAACCTCCAAGCCAAGATGTTGACTTTGGAGGGGACCCAAGAAATCCATCTCATTTTATTTGAAGGCTGACCAACCGGATTGTTTCCCAGAGCAGACTTCACTGCAGCTACCGAAAAATCACGACTAAGATCCCAAAACCATCTATCGCTGCTGTTAGAGAGCCGAAGCATGTTAAAAATATAATAAACATCCCGAATCTCCGATATACCCTCAACTGATTGCGCCCCCAGTTCCCATTCATCTGCTATCATCACCTGGTCTCCAACTTGCTGAAGCCGATCTTTGACTGAAACGAACTTGTTCCTGTCCAACGAGTACAAAACAGGCCACCTATCCGACAAAGGTGAACTACCAAACCAAATATCTTTCCAGAAAAGTACCGTTTTACCGTCCCCAATCTGACACGAAATAAGCTTCTCAATACTCCTACCATCGAATCTGATTTTAGCCAAGACGTTAACTAACGACTTCCAAACCCCGGGAAGATCTTTTCTAACTGGCAAGAATTTCCATTTATTTCGACCCCCGTGGAGACTAAGAATGATCTTTTTCCACAAACCATTTTGTTCCGTTTTAAATCTCCAAGCCCATTTCACAAGCAACGACATATTAACCTCGGATAACCTTGAAATACCCAAACCCCCAAGCTTTTTCGGTTTCGTAACCACCTCCCAAGCCACCCAATAAATCCCTTTACCATCTTTCCCTCCTAACCATAAAATTTTAGCATCATGCCCTCTATTTTCTCAATCACCGAGCAAGGCGCTTTGAACAATGAAAGATAATAGACCGGGAGACTTGATAATACAGATTTGATCAATGTTAGCCTTCCACCAATCGATAGCACTTTCGCCTTCCAGGATTGCAACCTATTTTGAATAGTTTCAACCACCGGGTCCCAATGGGACGCCCGGTTCATGTTGGCTCCCACTTTAATATCGAGGTATTTAAAAGGAAGCTCCCCAACCTTACACCCCATAACATTAGCCAAACTCCCCACCTCCGGAGCGATAACCCCCAACCCAAATAAATGCGATTTCTGAACATTTATCTTCATACCTGAACATACCCGAAAGATCCGAAGCAGCCTTGTTAACCTCTCAATATTTTTTTCTGGACCACTTCCCCATGATAAGCGCGTCGTCTGCATACAACATATGCGAAATAATGGGGCCATTACTGGAAATAGAGATCCCTTCGATTTCACCCAAACGGCATGCTCTAGAAAGCAAACACCCTAAGGCTTCCATAACTATCAGGAATAAAAAAAGAGATAATGGATCGCCTTGCCTAAGCCCTTTTTTGACAATTGAACTCAAACGTAGGCGACCCATTAACTAAAATAGCCGACCGAGCCGATTGTAAAATACCTCTCGTCCACATACACCATTTAGCGGGAAACCCCATTTGTTCCATGATAGAAATTAAAAACTCCCAACTGACATTATCGTACGCTGGAGCACACTTTGGAGCACATTTCCATGAAAGATATGTGTGTTAATTATATAAATACATGTATAAAATAAGCTTATAGAAACTATACTTATTATAAAAACAATCAAGGTTTTCTTACTAAAGCGAATCAAGATGTTTTAATCATCTGAAAACACTTTGGATGACAGTTGACCTGTTCGACCCATTTGACCCTTTTCCAGTACGACCTATTTGTAGAATTTTAGGGTTTGACAAACACAATAACAACAATAATGGAGCCAACACAAACTCACAAACAAATCAACACCAGATGTAGGCGAAAAAACGGTGACAAAGCTCTTATTAACGCAAACCAAAATAAGTACCCCCAATACCCACACTGATCTCAACAAATCACTAAGATCTTATAGAACAGAGTACAATACACAGATCTGCTGATTGATAAGATCAGCATATCATTGAATAAGAAACAATACAAAGAAATATGACAGACTTACAAACCCTAGACGAAGACTGAGACTCAGAGAGAAATAACAAAAAAAAATAAAGTGAACGAATGAATCAACAACTCATGCAATATTCTTTTATACCCAACTCTCGAACCTTCCAGCTAACTCTTAATCAACGGTTGTGATGATATCAATCCAACGTGTACAAATAAGCCAGCTCAGCAATCTGTGTCAAACAAACACAAAATACAACAACTCGTTTATAATAACCCGGTCCATAAACCAGTTCACAATCCTTTGACCCAGGCCAGGGGCCAATGGGCTAATCCAACTTAGACTGGGCTCCTGAAACGATATCAAGCCCAACAATGAAAGTCCAATAATTATAGTAATTGAATTATAACTTGTACATAAAATTTCAACACCCCCTCTTAATTCAATTACTGAACATGTTGACCACTAAACAATCCCTTAGTAAAGATATCAGCAACTTGGAGATCAGACTTCACTTTTATGGCTTTAACTAAACCTGAACTTATTTTTTCCGTAAGAAAATGTAAATCCAGTTCAGAGTGTTTAGTTCTATCATGAAACACTGGGTTTTCTGCTATGGATATAGCAGCTTTAATATCACAAAACAAACTTAGAGGTAACTGAGTTTGAATTCCCAATTCTTTTAACAAGTTTGAAATCCAAATTAATTCACAAGTAGTAGAACACATTGCTCTATATTCAGCTTCAGCTGAAGAACGAGCAATAATGTTTCTTGCTTTTCCAAGAAGCCAAACAATTACAATAAACACACAATATCCTGTAATTGACCTACGTGTGTTAAGACATTTTGCCCAGTTAGCATCTGAATATGCTGAGAGAGTTAAATCATTACCTTTTTAAACAAAATCCCTTTTCCAGGTGATTGCTTTAAATATCTAAGCAACCTTAAAGCTATATGCAACACTTTCTGAGTTGGTTTATGCATAAACTGACTTAGAAACTGCACAGCATAGCTTATATCTGGACGGGTCAAAGACAAATAAATAAGCTTACCAATAAGCTTTTGAAAACCTGTAATATCTTCCAATTACTTCTCATCTTTACTATTTTTTTATAGCAAGATTATAGTTTTGCTCAATTGGAACCCTAACAGGTTTGCAGCCAAGATATCCAAATTCACTTAAAAGATCTAAACAATATTTCCTCTGGTTAAGACATATTCCTTCTTTAGAATATAAGGCTTCTATACCTAAGAAATATATTAGTTTTCCTTGATTTGAAAACTTTCTTTTAACATTGTTTTAACATTAGTGATTTCTTGATCACTATTACCAGTGATGACAATGTCATCCACGTACACCAACAAAACAATAAAGACATCTTTACTAGACTTCACAAACATTGAGTAGTTACTAATACTCTGGACAAACCCAATATTTTTTAATACTTCAACAAGCTTTTCATTCCATTTCCTTGGAGCTTGTTTTAGACCATACAGTGACTTAATTAGTTTACAAACCTTAGACTCACTTCCAGAAAAGTATCCTTAAGATCAAGCCAAACATCTCTAGCACTTTCAGAGAACACTTGTCCTAAGTACAACTCTTCACATACAGAATTAATCAACCAGGAAAGAACCACAGAGTTACATCTATCCCATTGATTAGTTAATACATCATTCTTAGCAGATTTAACACATGTTCCATCTATAAACCCTAGTTTATTTTTACCTTGTAAAGCTAGTTTCATAGACTTAGACCATACATAATAGTTTTCAGTTCCCTTTAACTTTATACTAATAGTAGACAAACTAGAAAAGTCACCAGGATGCAAGAACAATGGATCACTAATATCCAATTTACTAACAAGGGTTGCTTCTCCATTACCAAGGTTGGGGCCACCACCTCCAGGGTTAGCAACCCCACCTCCTCCTGGATTAACAACATCACCCATGATATCTCAATACACAGACAAGAAACAAACACAAAGAGATCAAACACACAAACAAGAACCAACAAGATCAAACAAACCAAACAGTAGATAGCTGTCTCACAAAACTCCTAATAGGGTGAAACTGTGTCAGTGCTACAGATCATGGGTTCATCACTCAAAAGGTGCCCACGCAGTTCTTAGCACAGAAGCCCTTTATTAGCTATATATTATATACGTATATAATACAAACAAGACAAGACAAAATCAAGACAAGCAACCAAGACAACAATGCTGGTCCACCCTAGCCCGACCAAGACTTCTAGACACAAATGAACAAGAAAACAGTAAAAGAACGATCTCACAGTGAGGGGAACCCAAGATAGGGTTTCGCCAATCCCACAACCAACACCTTCACTTAGGGTGCTGAGTTATGGGAGCAATTGTAGCAAAAAACTCCAGTCCAATAGCACCAGCAGATCCTTAGCCAACACTTGTTGACCACAACAACCTGTTCAGTCAATAACAAGAGATATAAAGAATAATAGACCAGATCTACTAATCAAGATCAGATCTACTATTTATAACCAACCAAGAACCAGATCTATAACACAGATCAGATCCTTGAACATAAAAAAACAAAAAAACTCAGCGGAAGACAAAAAGACCAAGATCAAGAGCCTAAGGCTCTGATACCATGTAGAATTTTAGGGTTTGACAAACACAATAACAACAATAATGGAGCCAGCACAAACTCACAAACAAATCAACACCAGATGTAGGCGACAAAACGGTGACAAAGCTCTTATTAACCCAAACCAAAATAAGTACCCCCCAATACCCAAACTGATCTCAGCAAATCACTGAGATCTTATAGAACATAGTACAATACACAGATCTGCTGATTGATAAGATCAACAGATCATTGAATAAGAAACAATACAAAGAAATATGACAGACTTACAAACCCTAGACGAAGACTGAGACTCAAAGAGAAATAACAAAAAAATAAAGTGAACGAATGAATCAACAACTCATGCAATATTCTTTTATACCCAACTCTCGAACCTTCCAGCTAACTCTTAATCAACGGTTGTGATGATATCAATCCAACGTGTACAAATAAGCCAGCTCAGCAATCTGTGTCAAACAAACACAAAATACAACAACTCGTTTATAATAACCCGGTCCATAAACCAGTTCACAATCCTTTGACCCAGGCCAGGGGCCAATGGGATAATCCAACTTAAACTGGGCTCCTGAAACGATATCAAGCCCAACAATGAAAGTCCAATAATTATAATTGTTGGATCAGTAAGCTCTTTAAGTAAGAACTTGCTATCTTTGACTCTTTAGTGTTTAGCAAGCTCTTGTATATCAGATTGTAAGCACAGCGGAGTGTATAAGTTAAAGCAACACTTTTTATACTTAAGAGGAGTTATTACTCCCTCTTGATGATTGAAACTAATAATGACAAGTATTTATTATGAATCTAAGCAGTAAATGAGAATTAGATACTTAGGCAGATTCACAATAAATACAGAAATGGAATAGAACAGTGAAGGTGTTTGAAGGATTTTTCTATTAAAATCAATGTCTAAAATAGAAGGTTGAAGCCTCCTATTTATAGACGTTTACATGCATGTATCTTGCCAATAAAGCAAGTACAGAAACATCAGAAACAAGTTGCACAAGTTGCAACATTGAAACAAACAATTACAGCTAAAAGTAATAATAAACAATAAACTACTGATACAAAAGGCGGTGGAAAATATCTGATGCTAAGTGCTGATGAATGACAAACTACTGATGAGTAGTTTGTCTTCAGTAATTCTGAAGTGAACTTGTCTGGTTTGGACTTCAGAACTTCTGATGAAGTTTCTTCTTCAGCACTTGTCATATCTTCTCTTCAGCAGTTTCTTGTCTTCTCTTCAGTACTTCTATACTTAGCCAAAATGACAGAAGTGAATTAGACTAAGGTTTCCAAAAGTGGTTTCACCAATCCTCTTTGTCCTAACAATAATAATTGAATTATAACTCGTACATAAAATTTCAACAATATTTGAAAAAAAAAAACTACCAATCAACCCATTTTCGCCAATGGGTCGAATTTACTGCCACTAGTATCTAGACGTACCTGTTTAGATGTAAGTTTTTCAGTTAATGATGAGAGACCCCACATCTTGGACTCTCCACCAAGCTTTTTGTTGGCCAAACGCGACAAATCTTCTAAAGCTTCTACTGACACGTTATGATCCTTAAAGACCTTACGAGCATCACCAGCTATGCCTACTCCAACATATTCAGTCAATAAAGATTGCATGAAAATCTGATGTGAAGCAATAGTTACATAATAGCAAGGAGACATTAAATTTCAAATCTACAACACACACTGGCCTTTGAAAATTTTGAATCCTCAAGAAGAGACTTCAAATTTTGAGGAAATCCAGAAGAAATAATATGCATTACATGGCAATGGGCAGCATCTGCACATAACTGTAGAACTGCCGCCTTAGATTGTCCTACACCTGCAAGGTTTGGAGCTCCGAGTAAAGGAATACTATTGTGTATAATAAACTAGCTAGCCCAGGAACGAAATTATAATACACGTAGGATAGGATACAACACTCCAATACTGAACCAGTATATTCAATAACCTTCTTTTTTTGTATCGGTACGATACCGATTCCGTCACAATCTCATCCCTAGTGAAGTTATGTGTCAAACTAAATGTTTTTGGGTTATATAAAGTACCTATACGTGTAAATGAATTTGTGAACGAGTATGTAAAATACATGTTCTACTATTTATTGTTGGTATTAGAGACTTAATAGGCTTAATAAAGTAGATAACAAAAGCAAGAGAATGGAAGCTCAATAGTGATATTTCTTATCAGATGCAAAAGGGTACATAAAGTTGTTTACATGAAGACTTTAAATAGGAAAGGAAAGCCATAAAAGGCTCAACAAACTACTGACTACATAGTCTAACGGAAACCTACTTAGACCTATTATTCAGGACCAATACTTTGACAATATTCAAAAACAATAATGAAAACATGTGCATGAGACTTATTCCATAGCAACTTTATGTGAACGTTGAGCTCCATCAGCTGTTGAATCATTCCTCAGCATGCCCCCTTGATTCAAACTGCATTACTCCCAGTTGCCATCGAAAGAACACAAATTTTTCTCTTGTTACTGACTTGGTAAGAACATCTGCGATTTGATCATGAGTGCTGCAAAATTCCAGCGACACTTGTTTTTTTTCCAACCATTTCTCTTATGAAATGAAACCTTATCTCAATATGCTTTGCCTTGCTATGATGCACAGGGTTTTTAGACAGATTAATAGTTGACTTATTATCACAATAAATCACTGTGGAACTTTCTTGTTTTAAGCCAAGGTCTTCGAGAAGCCTTCGGAGCCAGACTGCTTGACACGTTGCACTCGTAGTTGCAATGTATTCGGCTTCAGTACTCGACAGAGCTACTGTTGGCTGCTTCTTGGAGCTCCATGAGATAGCCCCACTGCCCCAAGGGAAAACACATAGGCAGATAAGCTCTTCCGGTCATCAATATCACTGGCCCAATCACTATCACTATACCTCGTCAACACAATTTTCTTTGCCTTTGTATACCATATTCCATAGTCAGTAGTGCCAGCCAAATACTTAAGGATTCTTCTGGCTGATCCCAGGTGCACTTTTGACGGCCAAATACTTGAGGAGAAACCACTTCAGCACTTCTCATATCTTCTAATCAGCAGTTTCTTGTCTTCACTTCAGTACTTCTATACTTAGCCAAAATGTCAGAAGTGAATTAGACTAAGGTTTACAAAAGTGGTTTCACCAATCCTCTTTGTCCTAACAATCTCCCCCTGGATTGATGAAGCCAAAACCTTACTAATTCCTTATGTGTTTCTTCTGTCTTGAACAATCTTCCATATCTCTTTGTACATGGTGTTCTTGAGCTGGTTTAACTGACCATCAGATAGAGATCCTCTCTGTGGTTCCAGATGTTGAATTGTGAGCAGGTCTTGTGTTGACAGTTTCTTTAGATCACTGATCTTCTTGTAAGCCCTGCTTGAAAGGTCTCTTCTTGTCAATAATACTGAGTTGTTAGCAGTAAGTGACCATCTGATGATAGGTACCTTTGACTTGTTAAAGTCAGAGGTATAGGGAACCAGACTTGTCCCTTGGGTTGATGATCCTGAGTGTTGGATGCTTTCTGTTTCAATAAGCCTCAGGTGGGAGTCTCTTCCTTGTTGTTGTTGTTGTTGCATATTAGGCATCTGAATAGTTGGGAGATGGTGTTTAGTCACTACCTTGGTATGCATCTTGTCTTTGATAGTCTTTTGAATTTGGTAGGCAAAGGTGGAAGGATCCCTGAATTGTGTTATCAGAGGTTTCTCCTCAATGTCAAAATCTGAGTGAACTACTGAACTTCCTTCAAGTAGTATCATTTTGAAATCAGTTTTGACATTGTCCTCTGATCTCTTCCTTTGAGTAGTAGGCCTTCTTGTTGAAACACCAGAAGTTCTAACTACTGATCTTGAAGGATCAGCAGTTTGAAACTTCTCTGGATTTGCAGCCTTGGCAGCCTTGTATTTTCGATAAGTATCCACCAGTCTTTCTTCTTTCCATCTGGATACTGAGGCTTTTGAACCATAGCCATCTGCTACTAATTCATTTATCATTTGGGCTCTCTTGGCCTTTCCTTCTTTACTTATGGCCAGTTTGTCTGCAATTAGTTGTGCCCTTCTTGTCAGCTCTTGCATAGAGAGTCCCTTGAGTGTGTAGGCTTTAGTCTTGCTGTTCTTTGTGATGTAAGACACCAGTTGTTATCTTTTGTCTTCTTCAGCAACATGATCAATTTCAGCCTGGAGCTTCTCTTCAAACTCTATGTCATCCCTTTGTTCCAGATTTTTCCAAATCTGGTCTTCCTTGGCTTTTTGTTGAACTGCCTTTAACCTCTGCTCAAGAAGTTCAGTAGATTGAGAGATTGGAGCAGGGGTTAGGACAGTCATAGTAGTGGTTGTTGTAGGCCTTGGAGGAGCAGAAGTTGGTTTGATTTGTTCAGTGGATCTGGAAGGTTTAGTTTGTTGAGGTTTGGAAGTGTTAACCTCTGCTGGGTTGACAACTGCTGATGGTCTGTCAACTACTGAAGGATTGTCTTCAGTATCTTCTGAGTCATCAGTACTTTGACCATCAGAGGTTTCTTTATTATGCCTTAGGGATTCTTCAGAGGTTTGGGTCTCATATTCTTTTTCTGTGGCTTCAATATCTTCCACTGAGACACCAAACTGTTTAGCCATTGCTTCTTTTCTGGCCTGGTTTTTCTGATCTCTCTCTAGGATAGCAAGTCTTGCCTTTCTTCTGGCTTCAACTGTATCCATTGGTTCCTTCATCTTCTCCCTCTTTTTGGATTCATCAATAGTCTTCAGAGGTTTAATCTGATCTGTCAGATTGGCAATTTGTTTGTTGTTGAAGTCAATCTTGGTCTGCAGATCATTCATCTTCGTCTGAATCACCCCAAATTGGTTCTTGATGGACAGCTCCAAGTTAGCTGTATAGGTTTGGAGGTGATTCTTGATGAGGGCATTCATCATTTGATAAAGGTCACCACCTGGGCTGCATAGTTGGTTCATGTCTATGCTTGAAGGCCCAGGGAATTGGGTAGGCATTTGATGTGAAGGGTGTGTTTTTAGGAGATCCTCATGTTGTACAGAGGATGCCACTCTAGGGGTTTTAGGGATTGAGTGGACTTTAACCTGTTCAGGGGTGACTAGCTTCTTGAGCTTGGATACCCCTGAAACAGGACCTTCATAAAGTGCTGTCAATTCAGTAGTTTTGGTTGTTGAATCATCATCCAAATTAATGGAATCATCTGAATCCCTGATGTTGTCCTCAATGAGGACTGTCTCAGTTAAATCATGAGCTGAGCCCAACTCAGTTCTCTCATGAACCTCTTGTTCTTGGTTCTGAGGATTTCCTACTTCAGGCATTAAGCCTTCATCAGTAGTTGCCACATCTGAGGTCTTAGCTGTTTTACTTCTATCCTCAGATCCACCACCGGGTGGTAACTGAGTAGTAGCAGCCTCAGATGCCCCAAGAGTCTCTAAGATTGAGCTTAAAGACTCTGGTCCACCCTCATCTCTTGGGTTAGGGCTAGTGAAAAATATGTGCAGAACAATAAAATAAACACTTACAAATTTAGCATCCCAAGCATGGATACTAACTTCTGAAATGTTGATGTGTCAAGGGGTTTTGTGAAGATGTCAGCTATTTGATTAGCTGTTGCTACATGCTTCACCTCAATCTTGCTTTTTTCATAGCAATCTCTTATGAAATGGTATCTTATCTCAATATGTTTAGTTTTTGAGAACTGTACCGGATTTTGAATGATGCTAATGGCAGATTTGCTGTCTACAAACAAAGGTGTCTTGGTTTCTTTGATTCCATAATCAAGAAGTTGATATTGGAGCCATTGTATCTGTGATGTACAACTTGCAGCTGCAATGTATTCAGCTTCAGCAGTTGAAGTTGCAACAGATGTTTGCTTCTTTGATTGCCATGACACTAGACAGTTACCCAAGAATTGACAACCACCAGATGTTGACTTTCTTGTCATCTTACACCTTGCATAGTCACTATCTGAAAAAGCTGATAACTTGGTATTGCTTGAGGCAGGATACCAAATTCCAAGTGTTGGAGTTCCTTTCAGATATCTGAAAATTCTTTTGACTGCAATAAGGTGTGATTCCCTTGGTGCTGATTGATATCTAGCACAGACACATGTTGAAAACATAATATCTGGTCTAGAAGCAGTTAGATATAAAAGGGACCCTATCATGCATCTGTACATGGTTTGATCAACCTGTTTTCCTTGATCATCAGGTTCAACTTGTGTGATTGGTGTCATGGGAGTGGAACATGATTTACAGTCTTGTAAAGAAAATTTGTTTAATAATTCTTTAACATATTTTGATTGATGTATAAAAGTTCCATTTGTTTGTTGCTTGATCTGCAGTCCCAGAAAGTACTGCAGTTCTCCCATGGTACTTATCTCAAATTTTGATTGCATGAGTTTCTTAAAATCATCACACAGTTTTGTGTTTGTTGAACCAAAAATGATATCATCAACATAAATTTGAACAAGTAGTACATGATTTCCAACATGTTTAATGAAAAGAGTTTTATCAATGGCACCTCTTGTAAAGTTATTTTTGAGTAAAAAGGTGGAGAGTGTATCATACCAGGCTCTTGGAGCCTGTTTGAGCCCATAAAGAGCTTTGTCCAGTCTGTACACCCACTCAGGATGAGAAGGATCCTCAAACCCAGGTGGCTGACAGACATACACCTCCTCTTTTATCTTTCCATATAAAAATGCACTTTTTACATCCATTTGATAAACTTTAATTTTGTTGGAAATGGCATAGGCCAGAAATAACCTGATGGCCTCAAGCCTTGCAACTGGAGCAAAGGTTTCATCATAGTCAATTCCCTTATCTTGAGAGTACCCTTGAACTACCAGTCTTGCCTTGTTCTTGATTATCATACCAGCTTCATCTTGTTTGTTCCTGAAAACCCATCTTATGCCAATTGGTTGCTTGTTTGGAGGTAAGGGACAGATTTCCCAGACCTGTTGCTTGTTGAACTGAAGCAGTTCATCTTGCATAGCTTGCACCCAATTATTGTCTTTGAGGGCTTCCTGGTACTTCTTTGGTTCCAACTGTGAGATAAAGGCTGAAAATAGGCAAAAGTTGGAGAGCTGGTTTCTGGTAAGAACACCTGAAGCTATATCACCCATGATTTGATCAAGTGGATGATCTCTGTGTTCAATCAGTTGTTGTAAACCACTGACAGGTGTAGGTGGCTCATGTTCTTCAAACAAACTACTGAGGTCTATAATATCTGGTTCAGATGTTCCTTGATCTTCAGTAGTTGGATCTACTGAACCAGAAGTTTGAGTTTGTTCCTCAGTACTTGTTTGATCAGAAGTTTGTGGAACTTCTGATGATTTTGAAGTTGACTTGATAACTGTTTGAGGAGTCCATGGTGTGGGATCCTCATCATCAAACCTTTTGTCACCATAATAAGTAGGTTTTGATGAAGTAACAGCCTTCTCAGGTCCAAAGTGGAAGTTGTCAAGGTCAAAAAGTTCAGCAGGATGTGCTGGAATAAGAGTGTGTTTTGACTCATTGAACTTGACATTCAATGTTTCTTCTACTATCCTGGTGTGAGAATTAAAAACCTTGTAGGCTTTTCTAGTTGAAGAGTAACCAAGAAAGTAACCTGAGTCAACTTTGGCAGCAAACTTTGAAATAGAATCCTTGATGTTCAAGATGAAACATTGACACCCAAAAGCCCTGAAAAAGGAGATAAGAGGCTTCATGCCATGAAGAACTTCATAGGCAGTCTTGGAATGTCTCTTGACCACAAGAACTCTATTCTGAACATAACATGATGTGTTAACTGCTTCTGCCCAAAAGTACAAGGGTAGCCCAGAATCAGCTAACATTGTTCTTGCTCCCTCTATTAAGGTTCTGTTCTTCCTTTCTACTACACCATTTTGTTCAGGAGTTCTGGGAACACTGTATTGTCTAATAATCCCTTTAGACAAACAGAATTCATCCAGAGTTTTGTTCCTGAACTCTGTCCCATTATCACTTCTAATGGTTTTGACAGGTAGAGAATATTGTTTCTCCACTTGTAGAATGAAGAACTTGATGATTTCAGCAGCCTCATCCTTGGAGAATAAGAAGAATACCCATGTGAATCTTGAGTAGTCATCAATGATGACTAAGCAGTACTTCTTCTTACCAAGGCTCATAATCTTGACAGGTCCAAATAAGTCCATATGGAGTAGTTGAAGACATGCAGTTGTTTTTGATTCTTCAATATTCTTGACACTGGTATACTTTCAAAGGTAGACCTCTGACCAAGCCCATTTTTGTGACTTTATTTATGGTTTTAATGTTCACATGGCCAAGTCTCCTGTGCCAGAGATCAGTTTCTGAAGTTGATGCCCTTGAGAAGAAACATGCAGTGTTGTTCAATACCTTGTCTTTCTCAATGTCCACTGCATAGACATTTCCACATCTTTTGGCAATCAGCAAGGTATGATCTTCAATGATCTTCTCTATCAACTTCTGGCCTTCTGGTGAGATGATCTTGCATGCTGTCTTTGTGAAAAAGGAAGAATATCCTTTATCACACATTTGTGACACACTCAGCAAGTTGTATTCAAGGTTTTCAACCAGATTGACCTTGTCAAACTGTATTTTGCCAGAGGAGACATTGCCATGTCCTAGCACATATCCCTTAGCATTGTTCCCAAAGGATACAGATCCTTCTCTTTGGCTGATAAAATTGTTTATCAGGTATCTGCATCCAGTCATGTGCATAGAGCCTCCACTATCAACGTACCATATGCTGTTTAAGCCCCTGGAAACTCTCTGCACACAATAGCAAATTAGTTAGATTTAGGAACCCAAGCCTGTTTGGCTTTGGGTTTGCTCTTGAGAACAGTTACAGTTTGTTCTTGACCAGGTTGAGAAATCCATGTCTTTTTGGCAATGGATTTTTCATTAAGAACCATGGTGGTATCCTTTTCAGGACCACCATCAACCTTGGTCATCAGTAGTTGTACCAAGTTCATTAGTTTTTGAATCTCAGCAGTTTGTGAAACTGCTGATGATTCAGGTCTAACTACTGACAAAGAATTTTGAGAAAAAGATTTTAGTTGAGATTTTATCTTTTTCTGAGAAAAGGTATTTTCAGGTTGTTGTTTCTTGGGTTTAAAGATTCTTTCATAATCATTTCTGATTTGATTTCCCACAACCTGTTGTTTAATTTTTTGATTGAACTGAATTCCTTTTCTGTATCTACAAAACTCTGTTTTGTGGTTGAACAGACCACAAATTTCACACTCTTTTGCCTTTTGTTTTTGATCTATAGGCAAATTTCTGACATTAGTGTAAAGATTTTGCTCATCAGTAGTTTTCAGGGTCTCAACTCCTGATGTAGATGAAACTACTGATGGCTTATTGTCAGATTTTGTTAATACTTCTGAAGTACTTTCTTTGAAAATACCAGGATTTCTGTTTAGAAAGTTTTCATGGAAAGATGTGCAGTTTTTCCCTTCAGAAGTTTCATTTGAAACGATTTTTCTCCCATCTTCAGTAGTTTTGGGAGAGAAATCTGTTGGTGTTTCAACATGATGGTACCCTATGCCAAACTTAACATTTGAAGCACTTTGTTTGTTTAGCAATAGCTGGTACCCCTTACAAGAATCCACCCATTTTTCACAACTGATCTTGGTGTCAGCAAGCTCTTTTCTGACATTCCCAAGATCTTCTATCATCATTTTAATTTGTGCTTGGGTTTCAATAGCTGAGTTAGTTAGTTTAGAGACTTCTTTTGTTTTAGCAGTAAGTTTTCTCTCTAAATCACATTTCATCTGAGTGTATTTTCTTTCTAAATCATTGGCTTTTCCTTGTAAGTGCACATTTGTCTCTCTTATGAGAGCAAAAGATTCTTTGCAAGAATTTGAGCAAAGTTTTGTCAAAGACTCTTTTGATACCTGTGACAATGCAGATTTTGAAGTGCAGCCTTCAAATGCCATTAAGGCAAAGTTCTTTCTGCCATTGTCTGGTTCTCCCCAGTTGATGTCAAACAACTTGTTGTTTGCATCAGGATTGCACTCTGTGGTGTCAAAAGGAAGACTGCTCCAGTCAACATACCCTGAGGTGAAAAGACTTTGTTGAGAGGGTTGTTGAGGCTGTGGAGGTTGTTGAGCAGCTGGAAAGGGAGGGATTGATTGTTGGCTCTGCATCTGTTGAGCAGGCATTTGAACATATTGTACTTGTGGCATGTATTGCTGTTGAGGAGCTTGTGCCTACAAAATGAGCACTCCCTTGAGTTCCATTATTCCTATTATAATTGGGGTTAAAGTTATTTCCAGATTGTGATTGGTTAAAGCTAGAGTTTCTACACTCTCTAGCAAAGTGTCCCAACTTCTGACACTTGTGACATCTTAGTTTAGATTTGTCAAAACCAATTTTTGTATTACTGGTTAATCCTGGAAATTTCCTTCCTGACCTTTTATAAAACTTGTTAGTTTTAATGCTTAGCATGGCCAGTTGGTGTAAAATGTCCATTTCTTCTAAGTCATCACTGCTAAAGTTTTTCAAATCATCCATGATAAAACATAGATTATCAGCAGTTTGACTTTGGTCATCATTGTCATAACCTGGGAAAGATCTTTCTGATGAGATCCCAATTGTTATGTCAATGTTGTCATAAGATCCATAGGAACAAGTTGGTGAGTCTTGTCCCAAAAGTGTTGTACTACCTGGTAGGTAGTCATCAGCAGTTTTACCAGATGATTGTAATTTCTTCTTTTGATCAATTTCTCTCTCAAAAGTAAGTAATCTCCCATGGAGTTTTGTAAGAGTGAGGGAGCTAAAATCTGGTGAGGATCTTAAAACGATGGAGTATGTTTCCCATTTGTCTGGTAAAGACCTTAAAAATCTATGTAGCATAGATACTGTTGTATAGGTCTGACCATTTAACTTTAGCTCAGATATTAATGAGGAGAATCTTTCAAATTGTTGAGTTAAAGTTTCCCCATTAATGTGAGCAAATGTCTCATATTGTTGAGCTAAAATCTCTCTGGTGTTGGCAATCACCTCTTCAGTTCCTCCAAACTGTTCTTTAAGACAATCCCAGAGTTCTTTGGCACTTTCACAATGTAAAAGGCCAGAGTATATCTCATTTGGGAGAGCCATTGCCAACATAGAGAATGCTTTTGCATCTAGCTCAAGTTTTAGGAAATCATCAGTATAGTCTTTTGGTTCTTTAGGAACCTCAACTTTAGTTTCAAGATTTATGTTTACTGGTTTGTGAGGACCATATATCACAGATCTCCAACAACCTGTGTTGGTCTGTGACAAGGTATGTGCCATTCTCTTTTGCCATATGTTGTATTCATTTCTTACAAGCATGGCAGGTTTTGTGGCAGAACCAGTATTATGTGGATCCATTTTAAAGAGTATTGATTTGTCAGATGACTCTTTTAAGTGATGGATGTTGATAAAAAGTGAACTTTTGATCTTTTATTGAGTATCAATAAGAGCTTTGTGTCTGATTCTCAATTTGTTAGATTGATATGTGATCAGATAAACCAATGCTCTGATACCAATTGTTGGATCAGTAAGCTCTTTAAGTAAGAACTTGCTATCTTTGACTCTTTAGTGTTTAGCAAGCTCTTGTATATCAGATTGTAAGCACAACGGAGTGTATAAGTTAAAGCAACACTTTTTATACTTAAGAGGGGTTATTACTCCCTCTTGATGATTGAAACTAATAATGACAAGTATTTATTATGAATCTAAGCAGTAAATGAGAATTAGATACTTAGGCAGATTCACAATAAATACAGAAATGGAATAGAACAGTGAAGGTGTTTGAAGGATTTTTCTATTAAAATCAATGTCTAAAATAGAAGGTTGAAGCCTCCTATTTATAGACGTTTATATGCATGTATCTTGCCAATAAAGCAAGTACAGAAACATCAGAAACAAGTTGCACAAGTTGCAACATTGAAACAAACAATTACAGCTAAAAGTAATAATAAATAATAAACTACTGATACAAAAGGCGGTGGAAAATATCTGATGCTAAGTGCTGATGAATGACAAACTACTGATGAGTAGTTTGTCTTCAGTAATTCTGAAGTGAACTTGTCTGGTTTGGACTTCAGAACTTCTGATGAAGTTTCTTCTTCAACACTTGTCATATCTTCTCTTCAGCAGTTTCTTGTCTTCTCTTCAGTACTTCTATACTTAGCCAAAATGACAGAAGTGAATTAGACTAAGGTTTCCAAAAGTGGTTTCACCAATCCTCTTTGTCCTAACAATAATAATTGAATTATAACTCGTACATAAAATTTCAACAATATTTGAAAAAAAAAACTACCAATCAACCCATTTTCGCCAATGGGTCGAATTTACTGCCACTAGTATCTAGACGTACCTGTTTAGATGTAAGTTTTTCAGTTAATGATGAGAGACCCCACATCTTGGACTCTCCACCAAGCTTTTTGTTGGCCAAACGCGACAAATCTTCTAAAGCTTCTACTGACACGTTATGATCCTTAAAGACCTTACGAGCATCACCAGCTATGCCTACTCCAACATATTCAGTCAATAAAGATTGCATGAAAATCTGATGTGAAGCAATAGTTACATAATAGCAAGGAGACATTAAATTTCAAATCTACAACACACACTGGCCTTTGAAAATTTTGAATCCTCAAGAAGAGACTTCAAATTTTGAGGAAATCCAGAAGAAATAATATGCATTACATGGCAATGGGCAGCATCTGCACATAACTGTAGAACTGCCGCCTTAGATTGTCCTACACCTGCAAGGTTTGGAGCTCCGAGTAAAGGAATACTATTGTGTATAATAAACTAGCTAGCCCAGGAACGAAATTATAATACACGTAGGATAGGATACAACACTCCAATACTGAACCAGTATATTCAATAACCTTCTTTTTTTGTATCGGTACGATACCGATTCCGTCACAATCTCATCCCTAGTGAAGTTATGTGTCAAACTAAATGTTTTTGGGTTATATAAAGTACCTATACGTGTAAATGAATTTGTGAACGAGTATGTAAAATACATGTTCTACTATTTATTGTTGGTATTAGAGACTTAATAGGCTTAATAAAGTAGATAACAAAAGCAAGAGAATGGAAGCTCAATAGTGATATTTCTTATCAGATGCAAAAGGGTACATAAAGTTGTTTACATGAAGACTTTAAATAGGAAAGGAAAGCCATAAAAGGCTCAACAAACTACTGACTACATAGTCTAACGGAAACCTACTTAGACCTATTATTCAGGACCAATACTTTAACAATATTCAAAAACAATAATGAAAACATGTGCATGAGACTTATTCCATAGCAACTTTATGTGAACGTTGAGCTCCATCAGCTGTTGAATCATTCCTCAGCATGCCCCCTTGATTCAAACTGCATTACTCCCAGTTGCCATCGAAAGAACACAAATTTTTCTCTTGTTACTGACTTGGTAAGAACATCTGCGATTTGATCATGAGTGCTGCAAAATTCCAGCGACACTTGTTTTTTTTCCAACCATTTCTCTTATGAAATGAAACCTTATCTCAATATGCTTTGCCTTGCTATGATGCACAGGGTTTTTAGACAGATTAATAGTTGACTTATTATCACAATAAATCACTGTGGAACTTTCTTGTTTTAAGCCAAGGTCTTCGAGAAGCCTTCGGAGCCAGACTGCTTGACACGTTGCACTCGTAGTTGCAATGTATTCGGCTTCAGTACTCGACAGAGCTACTGTTGGCTGCTTCTTGGAGCTCCATGAGATAGCCCCACTGCCCCAAGGGAAAACACATAGGCAGATAAGCTCTTCCGGTCATCAATATCACTGGCCCAATCACTATCACTATACCTCGTCAACACAATTTTCTTTGCCTTTGTATACCATATTCCATAGTCAGTAGTGCCAGCCAAATACTTAAGGATTCTTCTGGCTGATCCCAGGTGCACTTTTGACGGCCTTTGCATGAACCTTGATACCACACTTACTGCATGAGCCAAGTCAGGCCGTGAATGAGTCAAATAGATAAGGCCGCCCTCCATACTTTTAAATGTTTCTTCATCTGCTTTCTCAGCACCATCTTGCATGGATAACTTCTCAATGTTGTTCATGGGTGTGGGCTCTACTTTACCTGTAATACCAAACTTGAGAAGTAGATTCTTTGCATACTTTTGTTGATGCAAGAAGATCCCGTCTTGAGTCTGCTGAACCTCAAGACCCAAGAACAATTGGAGCAGACCCATATCTATCATCTCGAAAGCTTGTTGCATTCGTTGCTTAAAATCCTTGATCAGATCATTACAAGAAGTACAAATGATATCATCAACATATAGACAAACATAAATGATATAACCTGTTTGTGTTTTCTTGACATATAATGTCTATTTTTTATATCCTTGCTCACCAAAATACATGTCTATTTTTTAATACCAGGTTCATGGTGCTTGCTTCAATCCATATAGAGCTTTGTTCAATTTATACACTTTGTCGGGATGTTCTTCAGATACGAAGCCTTCTGGCTACTCCACATAGATCTCCTCACTCAGATTACCATTCAAAAAGGCTGATTTAACATCAAGCTGGTGAACATACCATCCTATATGAGCTGCAACTGCAAGAATCACCCTAATAGTTTCAAAGCGGGCAACCGGAGCAAAAGTCTCCTGAAAATCTATGCCAGACAGTTGTGAGTATCCTTTAGCCACCAGTCGAGCCATATGTTTCAGTATATTCCCATCTGGACCGACTTTGGTTTTGAACAACCACTTTACTCCAACTACATTTTTCCCAGGAGGTAAAGTTACCAACTGCCATGTATTGTTCTTCTCAATTGCTTGAAGTTCACAGTGCATAGCATTTACCCATTCATCATATTGGGTAGCTTGAGAATAGTGAATGGGATCTGTGATACTTAAAGCAAATTGGCATGTGATGAGATCATTGTCACTGTCAGATAGACCCTCTCCACTTTGATAGTCATTTAACCAGGCAGGAGGTTTTGAGGTTCTTTTGGTAGTATTGGTTGTAGGAATTAGTGATGTAGTAAGGTTGGTCATGGTTGCAGGGTTTGATGTAGATGTGACATTATTGGAGCTTTGTGAATTTGGGGAGTGAGAAAAGTTGGTGTCAATGTTTGAGTCATGCAAAGTACTAAAGGTACTAGATGCATGGTTAACTACATGGGTTGAGGATAAAGTATTAGTATTTGTAGGCATTGTACTAGTGCTTTCACTGTTTAATGTGTTGTCATTGTCACTAGGAAAAGGGTCAACAAAAGAGAAAGTATTTGAGTCACTGTTGTGTTTCATTGCTTTCCAAACCCATTTTTTATTTTCAAAAACCTTAACCTCTTCATACCTTCTAGTAATACTTTTTTTTTGTATCTGGGTTATACAATTTATACCCATGACTCGGAGTGGAGTACCCAATAAGTATGTAGCGATCTGCTCTACTATCTAGTTTCCTCGTTAATTGAAAGGGAACCAGACCATAGGCAATGCTACCAAATGTTTTCATATGGGAAACAGAGGGTTTAGTACATGACCAAACCTGCAACGGAGTTTGATTCACGAGTGCCCTGGTTGGTGACATGTTAATGGTATAGACGGCAGTCGAGACAGCTTCTACCCAAAAAGAATTAGGTAATTCTTTTTCTTTCAATATGCTTCATGCAAGGTTCATGATTGTTCTATTTTTTCTTTCCACGACTCCGTTGTGTTGAGGAGTATATGGAACTGTTACCTCCCTTCGAATACCTGCTTCTTCACAAAATGTGTTGAATTCCTTTGAACAAAACTCGCCACCCCGGTCTGACCGCAAGACCTTAATTGAACATTGGCTTTCATTCTCGATCATGCTTTTAAAGTGCTTAAAATTTACAAAGGCTTCACTCTTGTGGCGTAGGAAATAAACCCAACACATACGAGTTAGATCATCAACAAAAAGCAAATAGCATAGGCTATTACCTAGACTGGGAGTTTGCATTGGCCCGCATAAATCCGTATGTACCAATCCCAGTTTAGTTTTCGCTAGCCATGAGGTTGATTGAAATGGCTTCCTGGTTTGCTTTGCAATTATGCATGTTTCACACCGAAGAGATGTATGGATTCTAGGCAGGCCGCTTACCATGTCTTTATCATGCAAGTGTTTGAGTGCATCAAAGTGAAGATGGGCATATCTGCGATGCCATTTGAGAGCTTCTTCATCTTGCTTGTTGAGAGGACTGTTTTGGACCGTAATGAGACTTGTAGCATCGAGAATAAACATGTTGTTTGTTGCAACAGTTATCTTCATAAGGAGCTGCCCCGTTGTCTTATTCTTAATCAAACATTGCCCATCATCAAAGTACAGTGAGTATCCTTTCTTCATTAATTGACCAACACTTAATAAATTATACTCGAGCTTAGGTGCATAGTACACGTTCTCAAGCAACTTGAACGTGCCATGACCTGTGTGTATTCTGACCGTGCCTTTTCCTTCCACTGCCAATCGTTTCTTATCTCCCAGTTGCACTCCCAGTTTAAATGTTTCATCCAGTGAAGTAAAACTGGCCTTTGAACCAGTCATATGGTTCGAACATCCTGAATCAACGAACCATAAATGAGATAGTGTACCTGACCCTCCTGTGTTTGAGACTAGTACAAAATCATCATGGGTTTGTTCATATATTGGTGCATGGACAGCCAATAACAGGTGTTGTGTTTTCAGTTTCCCCGGTGTCATTCTGATCTTCATTTTCAGCAATATTGACTTGAGCCTCATCATTGTACCAACAATCTTTTTTAGGTGACCATATTTTTTTACAAACGTGGCATTGAGGCACTTTATTTCGGTCGAAAATAGTACCCCTGCCACGACCAGCTCCTCTACCGCGGTAGTTTCCTCGACCACGACCTCGGCCACGAGTGACTTTGGATAAGTCTTGAAACACCTGAAGAGCTTGTTCATCCTGATGATCTGGCATCTTGTTCAATTTCTCAGCCGGTGCCCGACTATTAATGCGTTCTTCATGTGACTGGAGTAAACCCATCAGTTTAACGGGTGTTACTTCAGACAGGTCAAACACCACTTCTATTGATGGTATCACATAGTCATATTTTGATGATAGGCTCCTGAGTATTTTTTCAACAATCTTTTGATCAGTTACTTCTTCGCCATAGGACCGCTGTCATCCCACGTTGTCCATGACCCGGGAAAAGTAATCGCCTACAACTTCATCTTCTTTCATGGTCAGATTCTCAAAGTCTTATCTTAGACCTTGTAGTTTCACCGATTGTACCTGTGAGTCTCCCTGGAACTCCACTTGCAAGATATCCCATGTCTGTTTAGCCGATTCAGCAGCAGCAATACGAGAGAAAAGGTGATCGTGCACCCCTTGTTGAATTAATGACATGGCCAAGGCATCTTTTTTGCGTGCTTCCTACGATCTTGGGAGTCATCATGAACAACAGTAACACCTAGGGATGGCAAAAAAACCCGATCCCGATGGGTATACCCGAAACCCGAAGTATTTGGGACGGGTATACCCGATACCCGACGGGTATGAGACGGGTTTGGTATTGGAAAAAAAAATATTTCGCGGGTATGGGACGGGTATGGTATTTGGTGATACCCGACCCGATTACCCGAAACTAAATACCCGTTTACCCAAAATATATACCCGAATACTTTTGGGTTATATATATATATATACACATACACACATCTTTTCTTAACTATTTTTAGTTATGTTTCATTCTAATAGATTCATTATTTGAAGAATAAACTTTTCGTCTAAAATATATATTCTAATAACATTATTATTTATATTTATATGCTATGAAATATATAAACAGTTTTCAAATTCATACTATAATATATATTTAGATAATAAATGTTTCAAAGATTATTATGGTGATGATAATATATATGTTACTTATTACAATTTCATATACTCTAGATTTCTTAAAACATAGGACTATAAAAGAAAATAAAAATATATATATATATATACATATATATATATATATACATGCAAATACCAACGGGTATACCCGATACCCGCGGGTATGCTCTATACCCGACGGGTAATACCCGACAAAAACCCGACGGGTAATGGGACGGGTATGGTATGAGATTTTATAACCGGGTATGGGTATGGTATTAGCCAAACCCGACCCAAACCCGTCCCGTTGCCATCCCTAACTAACACCAAGGAATACGACATCCCATAGTTCTCGAGATCGCATGATGGTTTTCATTCGAAGGTTCAAATGTTCGTAACCTTCTCCCTTAAATACAGGGATAACAAGGTTAGGGTTTGAAGTAGGAAGGAGTGTGTTTTCAACCATAGTGAAAGTGAGGGGTGAGTTTAAGGATCGTAAAGAGTTGATGGCTCTGATACCACAACTGTTGGTATTAAAGACTTAATAGGCTTAATAAAGTAGATAACAAAAGCAAGAGAAGGGAAGCTTAACAGTGATATTTTGTTATCAGATGCAAAAGGGTACATAAAGTTGTTTACATGAAGACTTTAAATAAGAAAGGAAAGCCATAAAAGTCTCAACAAACCTACTTAGACCTATTATTCAGGACCACTACTTTGACAATATTCAAAAACAATAATGAAAACATGTGCATGACAGCATGAGACTTATTCCATAACAACTTTATGTGAACGTTGAGCTCCATCAGCTTGAATCATTCTTCAGCATTTATTGAGGTTAATTTATTTTGTAGTTTAGCGTGTCGCAACGCACTCGGGTATAATACCAGTTAACTTTTTGGGTGAAGAACCGATCTTAAGTGCGATTGGGTCCAATGGTGTTTCAGTTTTTCCACTATGTAATTGTCTATTTTGTTGTTCCATGAATTGTTTGTTCTGGCTAGTTATTTGGGTTAAAATATATTTTGCCTTTTAACTTTTTAAGCAAAAAATGCAGCACTAGTTTATTGAAATTTTTATTTTTTCAAAAAATAATAATAAAATAAATGGTTTAAATCAGATTTAACGTACAGAGCAAATCTCGACCGTTAAGCTAGCTGAGGATACTGAATCTCAACCGTTAAAAGTGTACAACATACCCTACTTATCACATTTAGTTCCCCAGTCTGTTTCACATTTTTGACGATTCAGATCTAGAAACCCTTCTCCGCAATGCGAGAAAACCTCCACTGGACGTGCGGATATAGGCCTCTGGGGCTCGAAAAGTGCCCGGTCTTATGTTTTTCTGTATGGAACTTGGCTCTTCTGAGCCTTTGAAGGATGCTAAAACACCCGTTTTTTCAAGGAGAAGTTAAAGCGGTTGTAGTGATACAAGCCTTGCAACAAGGTAAAGATCTGAACTTTATGTATTGTAACGTTGTTATATATATATATATATATATATATATATTGTGGTGACACAAGCCTTGCAACAACAAGGTAAAGATCTGAAGTTTATGTATTGTAACGTTGTTATATATATATATATTATATATATATATATGTACATACGCACACATAGTGACGGATCCATGATTTTTTTTTTTACCAGAGTCCCCTTTTTTCAGTTTACAGATTTTTCATAACTAATTTTTGGGTCGTTTTCGTTCGGGTCGGATCTTGGCGACTGACTAGTTCTTAAATAGGACCCGTGTGTGGTGCGGCGGTACAACACGGGGATAATTATATAAGTTATTTTCATGTTGGAAAATATATAAGTCTTTTTTTTTATAAATCTTACTAATATAACGTGTATAATATGCTTAATTGTTTGTACAATTTCTAGTGAGATACATTGACTATTTCTAGTGGTTAAGTAAATTGATGAAATGAATCAATTAAAGCTAACATAAAAGAAAACGTAAATACATGAGTAGATAATTTTTAACTAATAATGGTGGGAAATATATGTTAGGCATATGTTGTCATTTAACAATAAAATTATAATATAACAATAGATTAAGTTTAAATCTCTAAGTTCTTTTTAATAACAATAAAACCTATAATATGAAGTATATCAAGAGTGTGATATGTGATAGTAGTTTAGTCGTAAAGGAATTTAATATGAATGAATACATTATTTCTAATCTACAGCTAAAAATTTAAAAATGTGGGTCCATTCTTTTCATAAGTTCTTTTTTTAACGGCTAATTAAATATCATCTGAACTGTCAGTGGGTTAGCACTTGACAAATGGATGTCCACTGGGCAGCCCAAGTCTACCAAACCACCAATTCGGGAAAAACCTGCCGCCTAAAAGCCCACTGCAGTAAAACCCCTTTAGATCGGATTCGAACTTGAGACCAAATGGCCTCAAGCTCTTATCTTCATTTCCCCGTACCACTCCACCAAATGGTGGGTGGTTCTTCCCTAAGTTCATTATAGAAAACAATAGAAACAAACCGAAAAATTACCAAAAAAGGAGAGAAGAAGTCTCGAACTTGTGACCTCTCGAACTTGTGACCTTTTGCTTAACAAAGGTGGAATTTGCCACTACAAGAAGCTTGAGTTTGATACAATGGGTCCCTCAAAATATTTTTATGGGTCCTTCAAAAAATTTATATATTGGTTCTATTACATTTTTATAAAAGATTGGGGTCTCGGGACCTCGAACCATTAAGAGTAGGTCCGCCCCTGTATGTATGTATTACGGTCGAAAATGTCAACCCCAATCAATAGATTTGCTAATTGAACTCAAATCCCACCCATGTAAATATGGTAACATTATATGCTTTTGGAAAGTATTAATTAATTCACACTAAACATACTCATGCCTTGGTCAACCGTCGTGGTTTAAACTTTTTATTTTAGCAAGATGCTTTAAACAATACCAGGAATACTATGACATCACTAATAGCATACATCTTCACGCACATATGACAACTATACATGGTTCACATATTTGGGTATGGTTTAATATGTTAAAACACATACAAAACAATTAGGTTGTACCTCTCAAAATCCAAAAGCAAAAAAACAAAGAAAAATGATAAACTCAGTAAAACAATTGATATTTAGGAACTTTGTATCGTCCAATATATCGTTAGTTTTGATTTATAAAATATACCTATTTTTTCAAAGGGGGTGGGGGTGGGAAACCGTATATAGCTCAAAATTCTATACGGATACTATAACTTCTGAGCGAAAATTCGGAGGGTCGGCCACCCCTCCCCGCCCCTTGAAACATGCGCCCCTGTAAGTACAATCATATGGTAATAGGTGAAATAACAGTACTTAGACCATGTGTAGGGAGAAAATATTTAAGGCCCCAAATGGGGCATATTGTAACATGTGGTAGTCAGTCAGCATGGAGGCCTTAAAAAGAAATTGGTTGTAAGGGCCTTAAATTTAAGACCCTATTCAATGATTACCTAATTATTATTTATTTATATTTTTTAAATTAAGACAAATATCATTTAAATACCAAATAAAAAAATACAATATCAAATAAAAGAAAAAGTACAATACCAAATTAAAAAAAAACGTAACTTAAAAAAAGCGACACATATTAAAAAACAAACATTTCTAGAAGTTATATTTTTTAAGGATATGTTGCCTATGAAGTTGTGCTAGTCGTAGTACGTCTCCTTGGAGGTGGTCGATCGGTTGAAAAATGACAAAAACTCTATATCTTTTTCCATTTGCCTCGATTCTTGGATCGCCACGAACGTTTTATTTTCGACCACCTTTTCGCACTCTTCTCGGATGGTCAAGCCAATTCCTCCTCCTCCTCCAACTCATCCTCGTCAACATTAACAGGCTCATTGATGTTGACATATCGAGCATTAGAGGTGGGTGTATCGCTATCTCGCGATGAGGAGGTTTTGCTCCATTTTGCTCTGCTTGCTTTGTGCCTAATACCAAACCCCATGACCGGTACTTGCCTCCGATTAGTTGCTAGTCGAAGGTTCACCGAGTAATCACCGATTAATCGCTAGTCGGTGGCTTTTTAGCGATTACGGCCAAATTCCTGGCAAAATCTGTAAATTTCAGTCAGATTCCGACCAAAACTAAAACTTGTAAGTTTTGGAGATTAATCATATATTCCTTAAAGATATGAGTGAAAGAAGAGGTTAAAACATGTCTACTTTGTAGGTGTTTGAGACTGAGTTTCAAAACTCTTATTGACTTCCCCAAGAAACTAATAAATCAATAAGTTGTTTGTGCAAACCAAAAACACTTTTGGTCATTTACACTAGTAAGCTAAACCAAACGCTTTTTTAAAAAACAACTTATTTACTTTTCTCACCACAAAAATTAATCCAAACACTTTTTTAAAAACCCTTTTTCTAAAAGTCATAAGCCAATAAGGCAGTTAAATAAGCAATCCCAAACACATTCTTTAAAAACTACATATAAAACTGAAAATTATATATAAAATCTCAATCAAATTAATCTCTAAAATCCCAATTAATCACTAGTTGGTACCTTACCACCCAACTAACCCCTGGTGATTCATACGACATATCAGATATCTACACGTGTTTTGTACAATGGAAAGTAACTTCCTATACTTGATCACCATAATTAAGGAATGGGAGGTACGTACAATTTTTAATTAAAATTAAAATTCTAAAATTCTCACAATTAATGTTTTCACTTGTCAAACCAAATGTGAACCCAGATCAGATTTGAGTTTAGTGAAATTTATACGCGATCAAATCTCAACCGTTCCTAATACGGGAAACCCTATTTATACAAGTCGCTACCAAATCTAAGCCTCCGTACCATATCTTTTACATATCTGATACACAAACCCTTCTCCGCAATGGCTTCCCCCATCTATTTAGCCAGTAATGTAGCAGAGCTTGGTCTAAGTGGTCTGGAGGCTTGCCGTAAAATATTTACTTCAAAGCCTTTTGAGGGTATCTCAATCGTCGTTTACGGCAACAACACACCTCAGATCCAAGAAGTCGCTTCAACCCTAGGCCACTTGGGCGCCGAAGTTACTCATTGTTCGGATTCATCTGGTCAATATGTTTACACCAGAGCTCCTGATTTGATTATTGATTATTTCGGTAAAGTGACGCGATTGATTCACGAAGGAGTAAAGGCTGAAAGGGAGTTTAACAAGACCGGGAAGTTGCCGGATCTGAGTTTCAACGGCGATCATGAGCTACTATCCTTGAAGGCTTTTATCCAGGCGGGACTAACAACAAACCCGAATAGGTACCACGAGATAAAGCACAAGTTGATCGGTTTATGTGATATGACTGTCTTTGGTTCTAAGAAGGCTTACGTGATGGAAGCTATGGGTACTCTACCATTCTCCGTCATTAATGTCAAAGGTTCCATTGCCAACAGCAAGGTATGCTTATTGAATCTTGTATTAGATGTTTGTTGTTTTAGTTATTACATAGATCTAATCAGTTTAGTTGATAGCTACTTGATTTGGTCTTTAACTGTTTGGATTGAATCTGCATTCGTGCAGTAGGATTCTTTTGGCATTTTTGAACTTAAGAGGAATATGTTTCTTGGATTTTTTTCCGTTTTGGGATTTGAATATACAATTATATGTTTAGTTTATGTTATTTCTACCTAGATTTAATACTTTATAAATACTAATTGTAAATATGTTTGTTGGATTTTTTTCCTGTTTGGATTCTGTCAAAAAGATGTTTAAACAGAAAAAATAGTCAAAGATTTATTCAAGATCCCAACCCAAATTGTTTGTATCCAGAAACACAATAACCTCTAAAACTCTCAACTGATCTAACCCTTGGATTTGAGATGAACCACACTTCACAATAACAAACTGATAGAATCTAAATAAACAAGGTTAGGCTTGATTGAATTGAAAAGCAAAGTACAGATAGTTAATCCAATTCGAGAAGGATTAGGTTTCCAAATACAAAGGATAAGAACCCTATTTTTTAATAATACATCAACTCCCTAAAAGAAGCCTAACACATCAGTATTTAACCTAAGAAAATTATGCCCATCACTCCTGATTTGGCGGTTACAAAACTGAAGAGCAGGGCCTCGTTTATATGGAACAGGGCCTCGTTTATATGGAACAGGGCCTCGTTTATATGGAACAGGGCCTGGGTTATCTGGACCAGGGCCTTGTTTATATTGAACAGGGCCTTGGTTAATTGGGTTCGTATCACAAACCCTAGAGAAAAAAATCTGAGAGAATACTCTAGAAAAGAGAAGAAATATGATTGACTGAATTTTTATCTCAAGACACTATCTGTTTGTATGAAGGATGATAATGTGGAGTTTTAATGTGACATTGGCCAAACGTTGTTAGTGACCCATGACCACTTCTAACTTCTTGAGCCCACTCATACATAATCTGCTACATTTCTGGCCCAACACCTTGACAGCTACGAGCCCGTCTTTCCAGCAACATTATCAATCCAAGCCCATACAAGGTCATAGCTCAGCCCATCATACAAAACAAATAAAACACTAAACATTAGAAAATGACAACATTATTTTTAGCAAGGCTAACAAATTATAACAGACTTATATAACATTTGTTTAATTATTGAATTGGAATCATACATATATTTCAACAGATTCATATATCTGTTGACATTAATCTGTATGTTATTGTTTGAAAGCCAAGAATGTAATATACAATTTTCACAACTTGTTAGATTTTTATTGTAACTTCTAACGTTTGTTTACGATTTTGTTTCAGTTTGGTGGATTGGATGGACTTGGTGCGTATATCTCTGATTTTTTGAAAGCCCAGAATGTAATATACAATTTTCACCACTTGTTTAGTTTTTGGTTTATAACTAATCTGAATTTCACAGTAACGTATATTATGTTTCTTCGATTCTGTCAGGGTCACTACACGCAGCAATTAATCGCTGATAATCTTAGAGCTTCACAAATCACGAGTGTACTATACAATTGTTTGGACTCTGGGTTTATTACTTTTATAAACACTCATTTTCTGACAGTAATTAATAACATTTGGGTTGTATTTGTTACAGGCCAATACCTTGAGCAACCATTTGAACAATCATGGCCTTTCTGATTTAATGACGGTAATGTGCACCTCTATCTGCTGGTTGGATTTAATGTTTAGAACCAGTATAAGTATTCATTCTTTTGATATTAAGTTTACAGCAACTTATAACATTTGCGTCTGTTTCCGCAACTTATAACCATGGTTTTAAAAAACGGTTGAGGCGCGCCTCAAGGCGATTCGGGTCAAAAACGAGTCTGAGGCGTCGCCTCAGGGTTCTTTGTTTAAGGTGCGCCTCACAGGCCTGAGGCGGTAAGAAAAGGTGCGCCTCAGGGGTTTTGAGCTATGGTTTTGAAGTTTTAGACTTTTTGTGCCATTTCATGTCTTCTTTTATGTGTGTTTTTTATGTTTTTGATGAATTTGATCAGTGTTGTAAAAGGCGCTAGGCGCTAGGCAGGCGGTGAGGTCCAGCCTAGGGACAAGTCGGGACTAGGCGAAAATTTGGCGGAATTAGGTGTTTTGGTATTTTATACGTATTATATATATATATACACAAATTTAGGGGTTTTTTTAAAATATGTTAAGATATATACACATAATACTTAGATATATACACATAATACTAAGAAATACCTAGAAATACTTAGAAATTTAATAAAAAAAAAATAAAAATAGGCCCGCCTAGGCTCCGCCTAGGCTCCGCCTAGGCTCCGACTAACTGCCAAAACGCCCAGGAATCCGCCTAGGGCAAAATTCCAAGGTTTCCTTTAGTTAGTGTTTTATTTTTTTATAAGATATATAATTTTTTAATTTATTTTTTAATTCCGCCTCGGGCTTACGCCTCGGTTCGCCTCGAGGCTCGTTTCCGTACTTTTAAACCTTGCTTATAACATCTGTGTTTGTTTTTATCACAGTTCAATGGACAGAATCTTTTGGAGGAAGCCAATTTGAATGTAAATGCACTTCTATTAGTTGGATTTTCTTTGTTATAAATACTCGTTTTCCGAATCTGAATTTTACAGCAACTTATAGCATTTGTTTGTTTTTGTTACAGTTTAATAATATACACCACTATCTCCCAGATGGTTTCATAATCAGCAGAAAGACTATACTCATCTGTGGTTTCGGAGACAAGGCGAAATTTGCGGCTGCTGCGATGAGAGGAGCAGGTGCAAAGGTCATCGTAACTGAAATCGACCCATATTGTGCCTTAGAGGCCGCTGTGGAAAAATTTGAAGTTCGTAATCTGGAAGACGTGGTTCAAAACGCTGATGTTATCATTGCTGCTACTGGTAAGAAAGGGACCATTACACTTTCTGACATGGCTAAAATGAAAGACAACGCGATACTTTTGGATATTGGATATTTTGACAATGAAATAGACATGATTGGGCTTGAATCATGCTCATGTGTTAAAAAAATATCCACCCGTCACGGCTTCATATGTTACTTTCCAGAAACCAAGAATGCCATCCGAGTTTTGGTTTTGCCCGACCGTGAACCCACATCGTATGCTCAAACTATGGGTGTGGTTGGTTCGCTGATGCTGCTAGGAGCAAAGGACATTAGAAAGTACAAGAAGGAAGTGTGTGTGTTGTCGAAGGAATACGATGAGATGGTGGCTGCACTACATCTTGAACAGCTTGGAGCCAAGCTGACAAAGGGTTCAAATGGTGGCTGTATGACTGTCGCCTTAGATGGTCAAGAATATTTGCGTAAAAGGAAAGCTAGTTTAATGAGTAGACTAGCACTTCCAGAGATGAAATTCAAATGTGCATAGGAGATGACACAATACTCCGTATTGTTGTTATGGATTGTGATCCCATATTGTTTGTAACTTTGTATTAGGTGCGTGCCTTCTTGCTTTTATTAATGATAAGTGAGCTTTTTTTTTTTTAAATAACTGTCAATGCGAGCTCCAACCTTTTTCATTTAAAGAGCTATACATAAAAACTCGAATCAAGTATCACTGACCTTTAATAGTTGAAAAATAATTATATATATATATATAGGCCAATTATAAAATGAAAACCCTCTTGAGTTGAGAAAACTTTGGAAACCCATGTAAAAAATTGTTATTTTTTTTTGAAAAAAATAACCAATGTAAAATACATGTTTTTAAGTGTTTTGAGCAAAAAAAATAAAAAAAGCGCCGAAGGGATTTTTTAAAAAAAAAAATAAACAAAGCTGCGAAAACACATGTTTACACTTGATAAAAAAACGGTAAATAGCTGAAAACATATGTTTTTTTAGCAACTTTGTTTATTTTTTTTAAAAAAATCCCATCGGCGCTTTTGTTATTTTTTTTGCCCAAAATGCTTAAAAACATGTATTTTACGTTGGTTATTTTTTTCATAAAAAAATAATGGTTTTTTACATGGGTTTCTAAAGGTTTTCTCAACTCAAGAGGGTTTCCAAAATATCCTTCCTATATATATATATATATAGGGTCAGGATCCTGTACAAAGTACATTTTTCATGAGAAGTGTGAGAAGTATTAAAAATTGATACTTAGGCATCATTTTTTGAAATTAGTCGTGATGTTTTGGATTGTTTTGCCCATAAAAACACCAAACATAACAATTAAAAACCGAAAACAATGTATTTTAGGCTTAAAACTTAAAACACCATGCTAAGAACATTAGCAGTGTGTTTTAAGTGTTAAGTAGTGTGTTTTAACTGTTTTTTAAATTTAATGACTATAATATATTGTATTGTGTTTTAGATTGTTGTGTTTGGTGTTTTTCAAGTTAAAACAACCTAAAACATCATTCCTAAATCCAAAACATGATGTCTACATGTCAATTCTTAGTCCTTCTCACACTTCTCACGAAAAATGTACTTTGTACATGATCTTAAACCTATATATATATATATATGGATCGGTTCAAATAAAAAGTTTAAAAAACGTGCGAAGCGTGCGAAGGCTTCTACGCGCGTTTTCTTGAAGGGTGGTATCGTCATTTTACTCGATATTTAAAACCCATATCTTTTATAAAAGGATCAGATTTTCAAATTCGTATTTACTCTGTTTTTAGATTTTGAATTAAGTATAAATCAATCATAAATCAGTTCATTCAATCATAAATCAGTTCATTCTCTTTCGATTATATCTCCAAACGATTTTCCTTTATTCATTCATTAAAGATGTCTGTGAATAATGATTGTGCAGGTATAATTTGAGCTATCTATTACGTAATGTGTTGTTCGATTGCTTTCTTTTTAATGATTTCGTTTTCTGTTTAGTAGAATTTGAATTAAATTCAGCTTTTTTTATTGATTGTACGTTGTTTTTCTATTTTTATGGAAGCATTACGTTATTTGTTCTTAGTTTTGTTATTAAATTCATCTTTTTTTGTTTGATTTCTTTGTATTAATGATAGTTTTTACGTTTTTTTTTTTTGTGTTTTTGTTTGTTTCATATCACAATGTCACAATTTTACGTGTTTTTTTTGTTTGTTTTATTATATTCATGTTACGTAACTTTCATTACGTTATTTCATTACGTTATTATATTTTATGCTTTTATTAGGCCATTTATGTTACTGTGTTAATAGTTATTACGTGATTTCAGGTTTTATTTTCAATGATAGAGGTGAAAGTAGTTTTACTCAGGCTGTTTCAACAGTTTATAAACCACAAGTTGCCTCTTCTATGACGCCATGTGTTGATATGGTATTTCCATCGATTGATCATGCGTATGAGTTTTATGTGACATATGCAAAAAATGATGGATTTAGTGTTCGCAAAGGAGGTCAATATGTTCATGGTGAGATTCTTAAGTTGAAGCATTTGGTTTGTTCAAAGGAAGGATTCAAATCTTGTAAAGCGTTTGATAGTCTTCAAAATGGTAAAAGTAGGAATAAACCATCGCAGAGAACAGGTTGTAATGCTCATATAGTTTTTTCGTCAGAGAATGGACAAAATTTTAAAGTTTCAAAGTTTGTTGAAGAGCATAACCATTATTTGGTTTCTCCAGAAGATATGCAATTTCTTCCATCATCACGTAATTTGACATATCAACAAATGCAAGTGTTATGCAATATGTCCAAAGTAAACATGGGTCCTGTTAAGGCTTTTAATCTAATGAGGACAATTTATGGTGGTTTTGAACAAGTTGGTGCTACTGCTGCAGATTTCAAAAATTTTAAAAGGGATTTGAACTTATATATTGGTGAGTATGATGCGGATATGGTAGTTAATATGCTGCAGAAGAAGCAGGACTTTCTTCCTGATTTTTATTTTGAGTATAGTCATGACACTAAACGACAGTTAACTGGATTATTTTGGGCTGATGAGCATGCAAAAAGAAGTTATAAAGTTTTTGGTGATGTTTCATTCGATGCTACTTTCAATTCTAACAAGTAAGTTCATTACGTAATTATGTTATTCATTTTACGTAATTATTTTAGTTTAATTAATTTTTTTTCTTTTTTAGATACAAGATGGTATTTGTTCCATTTACCGGTATCGATAATCACTGCAACAATATAACTCTAGGTGTTGGATTGCTGAGTTCAGAGACAATTGAATCCTACTCATGGCTGTTAACTTGTTTCAAGAAGTGTTTTGGTAAAGAACCGCTTGTTGTAGTTACCGATCAAGATCCTGCTATAAAACAAGCAGTTGCATCAGTTTTACCAAATAGTAGGCATAGATTGTGCATGTGGCACATCATGAAAAATGTTGCTGATAAGGTATATGTCATTTTTTGCTATGATTTTTGATTTTTTGTATGTTACGTATTTTTGATAAGGTATATTACGTGATTTTTTGATTTTTTTTATGATATGATTTTTTTGATTTTGTGTATGTTACATGATTTTCAAGGCTTTTTATTTGCATAACATATTTTTATTACGTGATTATTCAAATTCATAACAATATGTGTTTTTGTTATTTTTATAGGTTGGTCCTGCATTATGCAACAATGATGATTTTAAACAGCGTATTTGCGACATTGTTTGGACAGATTCTATTTCACCAGAAGAGTTTGAAAAGGGATGGGAGCAACTTGTTTTTTATTTTAATCTCTTTTACCACGACTGGTTGTGTGACATTTATTCAAATAGAGCAATGTGGATTCCTGCTTTTTATCGCGATGAGCCAATGTCAGGTCTTATGCGTACTACTTCAAGATCTGAATGTGAAAATCATTTTTTTGGTCAAGTTTCAAATGCTCAATTAACGCTTCTTGAGTTTATTAGTCATTTTGATACTGCCATGGAATCTCAAAGGTATACTCATAGGAAAAATGATCATGAGACGAGGTATAAAACACCGGATTTTTGGACTGATTATGCTATTGAGGTGCAAGCTGCGAAATTATATACAAGAAGTATTTTCTTTGATGTCCAAGAAGAAATTTACGGATCTGTGCATAAATGCATAAATGTCTTTCTTTCACATGAAGGAGATATAGGGACGTTTCTAATAAAAGATCGTTCTGCGTATGGTGCCGGTTTGATAGAGGTATGTATAGTTTATTTTTTTATGTTACGTAATTTTTTACATATCATTGTAACAGACATTACGTAATTACCTGTTTCATTAGTCTCTCAGTTTCATATACCTCATTACGTATTTTATTTTTTTTATGGAGATCTTTTTTGTATTGCAGATTAAATTTAACCTGGAAGATTTGACAATTTTATGTTCTTGCAAGCGTTTTGAGCGATATGGTTTATTGTGTCGACATGCTTTTTTAGTTTTAAGGTTGTGTGATATAAATGAAATTCCCAGCAGATACATTCTTGATCGCTGGAGGAGTGATGTTATTTGCAATAGTCCCTCTCGGTCGAGCTTGTCGTTGGTGATGCATACTGATGAAAATGGGGACCATCAAAGTGTTAATGATGTTGTTCGTGATATAATGCATTTGAGTGAGTATGTAGTTAATAAGTTGATTACTGATTTTGAAAAGTTGAAGCTGTTTAGAGACGAGCTAAAAGCGACGAAAGAGAAGACAGATGAAGCTGGTATTCAGAGGATATCAGCCAAGAAGAAAGAAATTATTCAAGCTATTATTGGGGCTCCACATCAAACTGAGGCTGCTGTTCGTGTTCCTCATGGTATTAGGAATAAGGGTTGTGGGTCACGCAAAAGGTTTAAATCAAAACGTGAACAAGCGATTAGTCGTGCAGGGAAGAGATCAAGAAATTGCAAAGTATGTGGGGGTAGTGGTCATGATAGGCGCACCTGTGAAGTTCTTAAAGGGACTGCAACAGCTAACAACAAAGGGAAAGAATCCGTCAATGAAGCAGATGCGGATAATAGTCTAGATTCGGAATATGAAGTTTGCGATGATTGATTATGTTTTTTTTGTTAAATTGACATTGAAACATTTTCTTTTTTTACATTGTTACGTGATTTTTTTGTACACATATGGTTTTTTTGCATTTCATTACGTAATTAGCTGACATGTTACGTAATTGTATCATAGCATAATCATTCACATATAACCATTACTTTACATTTTTTTTTCACATGTTACGTAATTTTATGTTAGGTAACCATTATCATACATGTTTTTTGTATGTTACGTAATTGTATGTTAGGTAACCATTATCAGTTTCATACATAATCATTCATACATTATCATTCAACATAATCAGAAACATACATAATCATTCATATAATGTAGTATGTGACAAGCAAAATGTTAAATTGTATCAGGACATTTGTCATACATAAACCAAATGTTAAATTGTATCATGACATTTTCCGACACGTGGAATTAAAACTATTTCAAACATGATCATTTTGTCTTTTCACAAGAGTTTGGAATAAGTTCTTCTTGTACTTCGCTTTCTCACTGTATTCCTTTTGATGAAACTCCCTAGCCAGACGATCAATTAAATTTTTATTTTTGTTGGCATCGGAGAGTAGGATTTTTGATAGATATTTGTAGCGAAGGTCATCAATCTGCACTTGTTGAGCCGCTCCTTCTTTTTGAAAATCAGTTACCCATTTTCTTCTATATGTGCTCATGAAAGTCTCCATATGTCTCATTGTGAACACCCCACAATCGATTTTGTTCTGTGAAGTTCTCCATTCCATTTGGACTCTCACTGGATTTTTACTTACCATTTTAGGAGTCATGGGGTGTTCATTGACCATCATATAGTTGCATAAAGCTTCTTTCTGCATACATTACGTAATTATATCATAAGCATTACGTAATTAACTAACATCAAAATAATATTAAGTAAAAATATTTTTTTTACCAATGGCACTACGATGTTGTCATATTTGCTATTTGCTCCAAGCTTGCTGTTGTCTAGTATTTCTATCTTCGGGTTCTTCATGTTGAAACATATTACATATATGTGGTCCGAAGATACGATGGGCATGAACAACAAATCCACCTCATTGATTGATTTTATTTCATTTTTGCTAAGTGCAAGATTTAAGTTCGATGTCATGGTGTCCATTCGCTTTAAATCATCATACTGAGGCGTGAAGCAGTCACTTGGCTGTAAATTTAGCATACATTACGTATTTTAGCATAACCATTACGTTATTATAATTTATGTATTACATGAAAAAGCTAAGGAGCATACCAGAATATTTGTTTGAACAAACAATCTAAATGGTGAACCCGGAGCTCTTTTCTTCTCGTCGTGGTTCAGCACATGCGACCATGCATCCAAAACATTAGATGATAATGTTATCCCAGGGTATAAGCATTCAAATACCACTTTGAAGAATGGAGTCCCATCTGCTGGCTCGAATACAACGTCACTATGGAAGATAAGTTTTAATACACATTACGTAATTTTTTGTAATAAACTATGTTCTGAAAATATTCATTATGTAATTTTTCTAATGACAAATTAAAGTAATATAAGGTTTTTCTTACTGTGTTGCCTCGGTTGCTGCAAATATAAACTGCGCAACTATGTTTTCATCTTCAGTTATTTTGTTCTTCATCACCACCTGCCGTTGAATGTAAGGAGACTTCAGAGGTCCAACCAACATCCTTCCTCTTTTTGCACGTTCAACGTGTTTATTGGCTATGGTTGACTCCAGTGATTGACTAACTATTAGTCTCCCTACTGTTTTTGGTGTTTCGATATCAGCTTCAGAGTTTTGTAGGAATGGTAGATCTGGAATTACATCTGTAGGTGTATCATCTTGTGAGATATTCAGATCGAAACTTGGTCCTTCATAAGTTTCTTTCTGTATTTCTTCTACTTTGTTTCCTTCCGATGTCTCGATCTGTTTTCCTTTCCTAGATCTCTCTTCAAACTCATTCAATTCTTTCAAGAATTGCGAACTGACATTTTCGGATGATGTTTGTGTGGTTGAAGTTTGCAAAGCTGCATTTTTTTTCTTCTTTGTCGGCTGCTTTTATCATCTCAGCAATCATATCTGTGCTGTCACTCTCTAGGGCCCCATTTCCTGATTTTAGTTAACAATTTATATATATTCATATAAGTTCCATTTAGTATAAACATTTTTAATATACATTACGTAATTTTTTTTACCTTTATCGGCGGTGGTTCATTTGTTGTTGCGTCTTTCAAAGCATCCATTATATCTGTCAAAGCTTCTTCTTTATTTGTTTCTTCAAGCTGTTCAGTTGCGGCAATCATTGCATCTAGCATTCCTGTGCTAACACTTTGCGAAGTTGTTGCCGTTTCATTCAAATCTTTTTTTTTCACCTGTAATTACGTATTATGATCATTAATAAGTTTTGACAAATAATCTGTTACGTGATTTTTTACCTTTATTGACAGGTGGTTCATTTCTTGTTGCATCGTTCAAAGCATCCATTATGTCGTTCACAGCTTCTTCTTCATTTGTTTTCTCAAGTTGTTCAGTTGCGGCGATCATTACATTTAGCATTCTGGTGCTAACACTCTGTGAAGTTGTTGTCTTTTCATTCAAATCTTCCCTTTCACCTGTAATTACGTATTCTGATCATTAATAAGTTTTTGACAAATAATGTGTTACGTGATTTTTTTTTTTACCTTCTAGTGTTTCAGCTGCAATCACTATTGCATCTAGCATCCCTGTCAGTGTTTTGAAAACCGGACCGGACCGGCCGGTCGGACCGGGCTCCGGGACCTGGACCGGTCCGGTTCGAGTGGTTGGACCGTTTCTGCAGCGAACCGGCTTCGGACCGGAAAACCGGCCGGTCGGACCGGAAAACCGGTGGTCGGACCGTTTTTTTTTTTATTATTTTTTTGATATTTTGGGTTTCGAAGCATTTTTTGGCCCGGTTCGTTGGACCGGTCGAACCGGTCGGACCGGTTGGACCGGTGAACCGCCCGAGGGTCCGGTTCAACGTCCGGTCCGGTTCTGAAAACCTTGATCCCTGTGCTAACACTGTTCTGGTTTTCCTTTTCACCTGCAACTACTAATATACTTTTTTGATATCCATTACGTAATTTTTAACTAACTTTTTTATCATTTAAATATACATTACGTAATTTTTACCTTCTATGTTTTTCTCATTACTTGATTTGTAACTTGCTACCCATAACTTCCATTTTGTTTGCTTCTCACGTATAATGTTGCTGTCTAAAAAATTTGAAGTGGCTTCTTCGAAAATTTCATCTATTTCAGCAACATATGTTTGAAACTTCTTCATTTTGTTTTCTATTTTTGAAATCCATTCCTGCAAACAATACGTGAATAAATTACATGATTTCTGTTGATGTTTGACATAATAAATTACAGTTACTTACATTCTCATTAACTGGGTAAGGACTTTTGTTTTTCTTCTTTCCCATTGTCTTTTTCCTTGTTGACCCTTTTATGCTCTCATCTGTTGATTTTTGAGTTGCAACTTTTTGTATTTTTGGTGTTGTTGTTGCCTTATTTGCATCACCAGCCTGCAAACATTACGTGATTTTTTAAAATCCTATATACATATGCATGTTATGTAATTTTTATACAGTTATTGCACTTACAATAGGGACTTGTGGAGTGTTGTAATTTTCCAAGATTTCATCAATGTCAGAGAGTGATTTTGTTGTTTCAAAGACGTTGATGAATTCTTCTGAATCTTGATTTTGAAGATTATCCACAAGGATTTGTTGTTCAAGAAAGATTTGCTGTTCATCATGCTGAATGTATGCATCTTCATTCTTACCATCTTCTTCCATTTTTTCTGCATCACCTTCTTCACCATCATAATCATCTCCACCAACACCACCAGCATCTTCATTTCCACCATCATCTTCTTCATCCTCATCATTATGTCCTTCTTCATCTCTAAGACTTTCTACTTCATCATTTCCTTCTTCATCCTCATCATTATCTTCTTCATCAGTTGAAAATGGCCCATTGTCATACAAATGTTTATCAACATCAGACAAATACTGGGTGCTAATGTACTTAATTGCTGGTGTTTGTGCTATTTCAGGAGCATGTGATAACCTCTTTTCATGTACATAAAGCATCTGTCATGTGAATAAAGTTAACATTTGATCATTACGTAATTAGTAATAACACATTACGTAATTTGTATTTCTTATACATTTACATAATTATGAATAAAAAACATACCGCAAGAAAAGGCAAAGGTCCATTATACATTTCAGTTCCGTTCCAGCTTGCCTTCGTTCTTTTGAGACAGAAAATTAAGTACTCACACCAATTCAATTTTTTGATTGATTTGTCATCTGTCACTCCTTTCAAGAACATTTGATTTACTGTTGAACTCTTTGTTACTTGCCCAAATATAGAGTTGTAAAGTACAAGGAAGTTCAACTTGAAAATCCAGTCTCCGCTTTTGCTTTCAATTATTTTCTTCTTCACATCCGAGATTAAAATCTTGTTATGCTCAAACTGGGACTTCCATACAGTAAGCGTGTTAGATGAACCCTTCCTTGGTTTGTTCTTTTCATTTACTGTCTGGTTACCCATTGGGACACCAAGGACTTGTTGAACTTTGTTGCTTGTAACTTGAATAATGTGGTTTCCTACATTCAATTCATCTCGTCTATCATCATAATTCACTAATAACCATCTTGCTAACTTTATTGGCACTGTTTTAATGTTCATTGATAAAAAAGCTTCAAATCCCATCTGTTTGATTGCTTTTTTCTGTGCACTTGATAAGCTTGACATCGCCTCATTCATGTTATCAACAGACGCCCTTACTTGTAATTTTATATTCGAGTACAGAACAAATTGCTTTCTCTGTGGTGAATTTTGAGGCTCTTCTGGTGAATTTGCAGGCTGTTGTTGTAGGAGTAATTCATTTTCATTGATCTCTGCGTTATTATCAAATGTTATAATTACGTAACAATGACAGAATAATTATAAATTTCATTACCAAAATAACGTAATATAGACATATAATCATAACTAGTGTTTTCATTTACCAAAATTGCTTAACAATGACAGAATAACTACATTTTCATTACTAAAATAACGTAACAAAGACATAATCATAAACTAGTGTTTTCATTTACAAAATTGCTTAACAATGACAGAATAACTACATTTTCATTACCAAAATAACGTAACAAAGACATAATCATAAACTAGTGTTTTCATTTACCACAATTGCTTAACAATGACAGAATAACTACATTTTCATTACTAAAATAACGTAACAAGGACATAATCATTACAAATTTCATTACCAAAATAACGTAATATAGACATAATCATTTCTAAATCTATTAATAAAATTACGTAACACAGACATACTTTCCATTACTAAAATCATGTAACATTGACATAATCACTACATTTCCATTACCAAAATAACGCAATATAGACATAATTATGATGCACCATAGACATAATCATTTTTCTAAAAGCATGTAACATTTTTGACAGAATCACTACATTCCGATTACTAAAATAACGTAACATATACAAAATCATTTCTAGTTATATTACTAAAATCACGTAACACATAACAAAATAAAATTCTCTGTACCATTTTTCTTTGAAGGCCTGTCATGGTTAGCTTTTGTTCTTCTCTCTGATTTGTCAGTTTTATCCTTGGTTTTTTGAATTTTGCTAGGGCCTGATAATTAGAAATACGTATTTTAGTACAATTTCACAACGTATTAACAATATTAATTCACGTAATACTTATTTACCTTCATCAACGTCGTTCTTTTCACCTTCATACTATGTTCCTCTTTTTCTTCCTGGATCATGCATAATGTAAGTTATTATATAGGTTTTCATTGTAAAATTTGGTACAGAATAACGTAATGTACTTACTTTCGTATACTTTTGAGTATTTCATGGTTAATCTTCTGTAGAAATGGAGTTTATTGATGATTTTAACTAGGGTTTCAGAGTTTATTATGTAATTTTGGGGAGAAGTTTTGAGCGATTAATGAGACTGAACGGTCTCTTATAATTTGATTTTAGAAAAATTGACGATTATACCCTTATTAACTGTCTAATCTCTCACTTATTTACGAAATTGACACCGCGTACTTTTTTAATTAATGACGTAAGATTATTGATTGATCGACGGTTAATATTCCTTCGCACGCTTCGCACGATTGTGTGTTTTTGTAGAATAACCGCCCCTATATATATATATATATATATATATATAGGTTTAGGATCCTGTACAAAGTACATTTTTCGTGAGAAGTGTGAGAAAGACTAAGAATTGACATGTAGACATCATGTTTTGGATTTAGGAATGATGTTTTAGGTTGTTTTAACTTGAAAAACACCAAACACAACAATCTAAAACACAATACAATGTATTATAGTCATTAAATTTAAAAAACAGCTAAAACACACTACTTAACACTTAAAACACACTGCTAATGTTCTTAGCATGGTGTTTTAAGTTTTAAGCCTAAAATACATTGTTTTCGGTTTTTAATTGTTATGTTTGGTGTTTTTATAGGCAAAACAATCCAAAACATCACGACTAAGTTCAAAAAATGATGCCTAAGTATCAATTTTTAATACTTCTCACATTTCTCACAAAAAAACACTTTGTACACGATCTTGACCCTATATATATATATATGCAAAAGGCAAGTTTGGCTCTCTGTTGCCTTTACTATTCCCCTCAATACAACAATTTACTTCGTCAGGCGTCTTTTCCCGTGTCAATGTCTTTTTTTATTTACTGCAATGGTTTTGCTTTTTTTAACGTTTGCTGTAGTAAACGTTAGGTTTATGGTTCGTCTTTCCTGCCTTTGTTGTTGCCATTAAGGTTAGGGATTGTAATTTCTTGATGAATTGGAGATGGGATTATTGTTCTGTCTTTGTTACTGCTTGGTGTTGTTACTGTTTTTGTTGTCGTTACATGTTAGTTGGTTTAAAAGGGCTGTATGTTGATATTATGTTGCTGCCCCTCAATATAAGTAGAGTTGCTCAAGGGAATACTCTTCATTTCATTACCTTCACTTACTGTGGCAATTCTTGAATCTGTGCGCTCTAAGTTTATTAAGAACTATTATTAAATGTTAATTGCTACTTATTTACCATATCATTTTTTATCACTATATGTATTGATGTTCACATGTTAGAAGGCTATATGTTGTTGCGTGTGACCGCCAAGTATGAGAGTATAAAGTAATGAAAAATGGCGCGAAAGCGCGTGCTGGTTGAAGGGTCTCCTTCGCCTGCTGACCGGTTTGCTGACTTTCGACTTTTGGTACTGCTCCTCAGTCGGTCCCGTATTATATTAACAGATTTATTAAAAGTGGTCAAAATTTTAAACCATTGATAATTAGATGCCATATATAGTGTAATTATAAGATATCCGAAAATGAGTAACTCAATTACATGAGAATAACTGAGTGGAGAAAGCAATGCTTGTGGCTTTATATGTGTGTTTTTGTAGTTAAGTAGGTTATAAATCGCCTTCTGGTACTGCTGCCGAAGCTGCACTACATGTAAAAGATCTTAGGTTGTTTAAGCTTTTATTTTATTTTTTAACAAATAGAGACCTTTAGGTGATGAGTCATTGTTTCAGGAAGCATCTACTCGATCAGCTTCGAAAAACCAGGTAAGCTGTCAACGGCGCCTAACTACACAATCGGAAACAACCAAACTGAACCGACAGCAGCCTTTAAAAGTTTAATACGTGGATCGATTTGGTAAGTTGCTGCTGATGGGTCAAGTGGTTCATGTCAAAATATATGCGGATGAAACGGACACAGGAACAAAGTATCCCAATATGCATAATTATTCCATTTCAAGGCAACTGAGCTCGACATACTGGACGATTGCTGTTCGTACAGTTTTTCGGCTGCATTGGGTGTCATGAGAGGACACCCGTTCGTGGTAATTTGTGATACCTCCTGCTTTTAGGCGGATTTTGCGTACCTTATTTATTTGATGTAATTTAAGATTAGGGTGGATGTTGGGTGTACTTATTAAGACCCCACTCTGTTCATATCACCACGAAGACAGGTCACCCCATATCACCAAGAAAATAGGTCCATTAGGAATCCTGAAATAATCCAAATACTCGTAATATCTCGGCTGAAATGGGTCAATCATACATAAGGGTGGGATCCACGTATCTCTTTTTCGTTTTGTCATAAAACTGGTCAGTTTCACCTGCATCTTTTTTAATAGATCTGTTCTGCTGTTCGACGCTTTATATCCACTTTCCGGTGCCTTTTGGTTCAGCCAGATGGAGCCGGCTATGTCGCCACCTTCGGTGTCTTTCCTGTCGGTTGGTGGTGGATGGTGGCGGCGCTTAAGCGTCGCTGACGTTGCCCTCCTATGGCGGTTGTATTTGCGTGTATCGTATCGATTGATTTCTGTTACAGTAGCTTTCAAGGTATTATTCATTTTTTAATTCCTTATTGTTCCATGGATGTATATGTATAATTCAATTGAAAAGAAAGTATTTATAATATATGAACCTATTAAATCTTCACAGACCAAGAACTACGAGATCACCCCTTTCATTCTGGGGTGACGGAGGGATCATACCATTCGAGCCTTTTTTTTCATGCTTTTCCCCGAGGTCTGGAGAAAGCTGAAATCAAATGGGATGTGTCTATTTATCTATCTCTTGACTCGAAATGGGAGCAGGTTTGAAAAAGGATCTTAGAGTGTCTAGAACACCAACCCAATATCGAGGAGAATCAGTACACGGAACTTGACCAATCCACGATCACCCTCTGCTAGCAGCTTTCTTATCTTACGATATTCATAGTGTCGATTAGTTGGTTCTCGCCTTCTTGAATTGAGTCGAGTGGGATGATGACTCTATTTCTTCGCCTCTTTGCCAATAAATCAGAATTCCCGTCAAGAATGCCCGGATATCTGAGATTACAACGACCAGTACATGTCATTCGATTAAGTTCTGAATAATCAGGAATCCTATCTCTTCTTTCTTTTTTTCTCGGAAGAATAGAGATCTGTTCGCAACAAGGTAGCCATAGGGAGAACCTGTGGCTGGATTGAATCCTATGCCCTCAAGTTCTTCAAGTCCGGATTCATGGATAAGCCTTCAGCTAAGAGAAGGATAAATGCCATAAGTCAAAGTCAACTTCGTTCACCACTACGTTCTTTCACCCCTGAAAGCTAAGATATGGAATAGCGCTAGCTAACAAGTAAACGAGTGAATCTTGCGTAAGTGAACGGAAGCATGTTCGAGCTAAGCAAGTAAACTACTTCTCTTCGTTGCGTAGGCGAAGTGAGTTGGCTGTTTCGAGCTAGGGCTAAGCGAGCCAGAAGTGCTGGAAGTGAGCCGGAGTTTGTAGGCTTGGGAGCAACGGCTGATCGAAAAGCGAAGATAGGCGCATAGTTCAGTGTCATCAAGATAGAAAGAAAGGATCCCTCCTTACTACCACCCATTTCTCTAAGACTAAGATCGATAGAAGAATGCGCCCGTGATGAAGAGAAACTTCTTAGTCCCATAGTCTTGTAACTCACTTTGTCTTGAAACTCAGCGCCGAAAGCCCAGTCAGCTAAGGAAGCTCAGTCAGTTGATAGATGTAACACTAAGCGAATCTGGAAAGTTGAGTAGAATCAAGAAACTGGCATACCTTGAATCTAGCCTACAATCCGATCTAGCCTTTCCCCGAAGTCAATGACTATTCATCGCGAATCAATGGATAAATTGATTGGGGTGAATCGTTGCATAGAAATTGATTTTATTTATCTAAGTTCATACAATTTATTATTTATTAATGTTTTCGTTTGGTCAATCGGTGAATAAAATTAACTGAAAAGAATAAAATTAACTGAAAAGGGGAATCATTCTATAGAACATCCTTTTTTATTTAATAACATTTAATAACACGTCGTAATACCACAAGACTTCTTCGTCAAATTACGACTCTGAATAGGTCGTTCCTGACCCTGCTTCACCTTAATTGTTATTTGAACAAGTAAAAGTTCTGTCTTGGTCCGAGTGGGGATAGCATGTATTAAGTATTGAAGTGAAGTAAAAAATTGGAAAATATCTCTTTTCTAACAAATAAAAAGAAATATAAAAAGCTTAGTAATTTAGTATACATAAAAATTAGAATAGAAAGGGCATCAATGCAGACTTTGACGGGGATCAAATGGCTGTTCATGTTCCTTTATCTTTAGAGGCTCAAGCAGAGGCACGTTTACTTATGTTTTCTCATATGAATCTTTTGTCTCCAACTATTAGAATTCTGCTGATCCCAAGTAGTCCATCTCCATCATTGCATATGGCAATATAAATGGTTTATCATTTTTTCATGGCAGAAATGGAGAGCTTCTTTTGTTCCTTTGGGGTTCATACCTGATTCACAAGTGACTGATCAGTTGGATGCTAGGAAGGTGTTCTTACAAGGGCTGTCTAATGATGGGTACCCTGTTATTGTTAAAGCTAGCAGACATTATCCTGCTAAAGATCCACCACAGTTTAAAGTAATCTGTTATTTATTTAGTTATATTATTATTATTATTTGAATTGGATTTGTTTGTATGTGTGGCGACTGTGACATCCGTCACTTTTTATTTTTATATAATAATAATAATAATAATAATAATAATAATAATGATAATAATAATAATAATGATAATAGATAATAATGCTAGTCCAACCACACTTGAAACACCATAACCAAACCTTAAGCCCAAACCCTTTATTAATTCAGGAGCCCAATTCAGATCTGGCCCAGTACACACGTGAGCCCACAGCTCAGGCCCATCCCTTTCCCCCCTTATCGGTTTTAAAAAAAAAAAGAAACGCAGACCACGGGACTCGAACCCGGGTCTGTGTCCTAGCTTTAATGTGCAACAAACCAATTGATCTACCAACACTTTTGTTATTTATCTAAGCTTCTAATCTCTTATACACAAACAAGCAAACCTGTTTCCCTTCCTTCTCTCCCTGATTTACGCGACTGCAGACAAGAGGGGTTTGACCAATTTAATTCAAGGTGTTAAGCTGAAATTTTGGAATCAATCAAGGCCCCAAATGACCGAACATCATCAGACGCGTCGTGTACACGAATAATCAGCAGCAATTCATTCCAATTTTAGCCGATTATACGCGTGAACATTCAAACCATGGTCAAACCTTGCTAAATCTTTAAACCGACCCTCATACTATAAATTGGACCTCTCTACACCATCACACCTCGCCGAAAATCCTTTCTACAATCTCTATTTCTGTTTAAACAATCTGCAAAACAAGTATCCAGTCGCGTTTGACTTTTTTTTCCTTGACCGAGCCTCGATCCCGATTACGGTTAGGTAAGTTCGTTTTCTTTAGTGGGTTTCAACATTCGGCACATTGTGAACAATAGCCCCAAAGAATCAGGGGCTATTGAACACGAATTGGATGGATTAAATGATTAGGGCACGAATTGGGGAAGAACACTTGAGGCAGTTAGCATATATAATTATTCTGAATCGATTAATACACAACCAACTGGTGTAGACCAGTTGGTTTACACGCGAGATGTAGGGAAATGAACCGGCCAGTGGCCAGGGTTCGAATCCCACACAACACCTTTATTTTTTTCTTCATTTAAATCATTAACACATTTAAACCTATATAATTAATTTAAATCCAATATATTTCGTTCTCAGGGTGTGGCTCAGTTGGTGGCCACGCTTGTGATAAAACCCGAACCGGCCAGAGGCCCGGGTTCGATTCCCATAACCAACAAACATTTTTTTTACATTTTATATATATACTTAATACATTAAATCTTTTAAAATAGTTTTTAAATACTAAAAATGGTTTTTAAATTCTACAAAAATTATCATATGATCTCCAAATGATAAAGTTCATCATCAAATTTTTAGTTTTTCAAAAATAAATTATTTAATATATATTATTAATAATACAAGTTTATTCATTTTTATTTATAAAATTCAATAAAAATATCTAAACAATTTTATTAAATCTCACAAGAATTATCCTAAACTTGTATATTCTTAAACATCCCAGAAAATATTTTTATTTCAGAAAAACCGTTTATTTTATATTTTTAATTAATTTTTGTTAGTTTTAATCATAAATAAATCATAATAAATTCATTTTTCAATATTTTTGCACCAAAATTTTATATAAATTATTTCTATTCATTTGGAACAGAAATACAATTTTTTAATTCAGAAATTCTTTAATTTTAATATTTTTAGATATTAAAGTCACATTTTGACAAATTGAAATAATTAGATTAAATATCCTATTTTCAAGAAAATAATTTTATAAAAATTATTTTCATACTCAAAACCTTATGTTGTGACTATATTCAACTTAAAATTTTACAAAGAGACTTTTATTTATTTATTTATTTATAAAACAATTTGTTTATTAATCAAATAAACGTTTATCCCCAATTCGAAGCCCTAGAAAATACTTATAGAATAGATAGACTTAGACTTATTTGTTACATTATACATAGGGTGACACTTGATAACGTTGGATTACACTTATTCAATTATACAAGACTTACCACCTCGCTAAGGTGAGTATTACTTATCCCCCTTTTTTCCGCTTTTACAACTTTTGGGGTGATTCATGCACAAGTATACAAAAGTTTCATATTCATTTACACATACATTTTTATTCATTTACAATTCATATACGTGTCTTGATTATCTTTGTGCTTATGTTTGAACATGAACGTAGCTTACATACAAAATCATACATCTAGACATAACTTATGTTATGGTGCTCTTTACACATAGACGTAACTTATGTTACGGTGCTCATTTAGACATAACTTTGTGTTATGGTGCTCTTTTAGACTCACACGTGTTGAGGTGCTCATTATCAATTACATTGTACAAACTTTACATTTGATCTTTGTCTTGTTTGGTTACTTGCGTGTTTACATAATGCCTTGGTGATGCTAGACACATGAATTGTATTACTTTTCAAACTTATACTATATGTACAAAACTAAGTAGTACTCACCAACATCATATGTTGACAAAATTATTTTCGTGCATGTTTCAGGATAAGCTGCTTGACGCTTCACATAGGACTTTGGACTTAGATTAGAACAAATCAATTATCTTTATTTTTGTTGTCTTGTATTTAATTTCACATAATGTAAAAAAATATTCAATAATAAATTATTTACATTTTAGTACCATGAGCTTTTGAACAATCGTCACTACGTGGCACCTCGATGATTCCGCCATCGGTTGGGGTGTTACAGCGACGATGACAGCGAGTTTGTTCGTTTCGCGTTGGCCGTGTCCGTCTACTGTGATGATGGCATACCTCTATTGCAACCGGTTGACGAAGGTTTATAGCGTTTAAATCATCATATCTAAAAATATGCGCATGTACCATCACGTGAGCGCCAATGGTGTTTATAGTTGTCAACCATCTCATTTTTGGACGGTTTAAAGAACGCTAACATCCGTTCGCCCCCACCGCGGCAATGCGCGGCGGGTATAAATCTGGTTATGTTACAAATACTAATATAAATACACTACGACGTGGTAGCTAGTAAGAACATTTTCAAGTTGATTTGTTGGAAGTGGATACGTCACGGGCGTGAGCCAATTATATTTGGTCTTATGGATAGGATTTTACATAGAGGTTCAGAATATCCGAAATCTGAATCTACAAAAACTGATCTGGTTTCTTATTTGGATATTTGGATAGATCCGACGCAAATCCGAATTACGTATTTGTATATTCGGACCAGATTCGGATTTTAGAATTTAAAATTTCAGATTATTCGAATAAACAGAATAAGCTCCAACCGAGTTAACTGAGTTTTAGTAGGGGGACGACCAATTGTTTGAAAATTAGTTCAACCCTCGTGTTTCGTATTGGTAGAAAAGTCGAGAGAGATGTGACTATTACGCTTTGTCACAGCCGATGTCCCAATCTTCGTCATCGTTGTTTGCCGTCACCTGTTGGTTCGGTGCCAGTGTTTGCCCCAACCAATGAATCCCCACTGTCAATTGCGATCGTGACCGTCGTTGACTTCGGCTTGGTTTGAAATACGATTCGAGGCTTAATAGGATATTACTGCTTATGTTCGACGACTGATTTTTTAATTCTATGCTTCTTATTGTTATCGTTGATGTTTTCGGTTTTTTCAGCCGTTGCTTCTAAATTTCTAATTGTTGACTTAATTTACTCCGAAAGAAGTTACTATCTCATAAATTCATAGGAATCACAAAAAAAATAAGCTATATGAAGTCACTGTATTTGTACGTTGTAGTGTGTTATTGTTAGACTATTCGTTTTGGACGCGAACGAGGTTTCAGTGCCCGTGCTCACCCCTAGTCACAATAGCCCTACGCGAACAGTCCCGGTGCGAGTACAAGTCGTCACGTGGGTTAACGGGAAAAAGTGACATTTGGTCGCGCTGTTGCTCACCCTAGCCACAACGAGATCAAGTGGCCGGATTACTTTATAGTTACGTCGGTGGCACGCACCCGTTTACTCACACGTCCACAACAGACGGCCTTAGATATATGAATGAGTGATTAGCTGATAAGGGGAAAGAAACTTAAGAGAAGAAATTATCCAAATCAAGCTATATAGTTCCCGCCTAAACCAACAGGATTCTAACTAACATTTAAACTATCAGACTTTAACATATTTGACCCCTGAACTATTACAATTATCATTTTAACCATCTAACTCTCTTTGTCTCGTAACATTAGCTGGAGAGCAAATAAGTAAATAAATATTCAATAGGGAAAATATATATGTTTTGATACATCACCTTTAAATAAATATGGTAAAAAATATACTATACATGCGTTACGATATGTATTTTTTATTGTAAATAGTAGCTTTAATATAAAAATATTATGATTATTAATTTCGATTTTAGCTCAGTCGAGTTTGAATAATTTGGTTCATCATTCGTGCTTCGATGGCGATGGCAATGATGAATTGGGTATATAAGCCTCTTTGTTGTTTTGCAATGTCTCTGTATATATCTGAATCGATTAGTTTTTGTTTTTCGTTTTTTTTATATTGTTTTACAAGTTTTATGATAAATATTCAATAGGAAAAATATATATGGTTACGCACCTTACAATTTTGTCGTATCCAAATTTAAAAAACGACATCTCACACAAACATTGGTATGTTTGTATTTATTACTTAATAACATGTTGTAAATAAATAAATATCGACTCGCCCCTTGCCGTTCCCATGTTTCGAACCTAAGACCTTAAACAATAGAAATCATATATTAAAAAAGTGTTTGGACCTTTAAAAAAAAATATGCTTCAAACGGGTTTCAAACTTGAGACCTCAAAGCACGCAAATGCCCCACAAACCACTAAACCATCAAGCCATTTTGTTAATTATTATGGAATCATATATATTTATACATAAATATATGTTGAAAAAAATAAAATAAAAAACTAAATGCTTCAAAGCAGACTCGAACTTGAGACCTCAAAGTACTAAAACACACCACAAATCACTACACCACCAAGCCACTTTGCTAATATATATGGAATCATATATATATATATTAGTAAAAAGGTGAAAAAAAAAAGCACAAAAACCAATTAATTCAGTATTCATTTTACACCATCTATAATACTATATATAACTAGGTTGATTAAATGACGCACGTTGCGCGTTAATGTTGTGTGTTTGGAATTTTTGGAACAGGTATTTGTCAAGTGAAAAGCAATACGTTAAATATGGCTGCGTAAATATAGATTAACAGACTACATAACATCCTAATAAGATTCCATAACATTCTAATTTCTAGCATTACATCTAGATTGAGCCATCCTAGCCAATATCACCATCACCACGACCACCGTCAGTACTGTTCTTGCTAGGTATTCGTATTAAATACAAAGTATTTAAATGGCTGTTATATAATATAGATTGCATTACAAAACATGGCACTTAGTGATCATAATCATCAACACTGTGAGAGCCTACGGGTTTTACAAATTGTTTAGTGCTGTGTTTATGATACAAATGCTAGCATATGGAGTACAAAAGTGTTACTGGCTTTCAAGTACTGTTGAGGTTGTGGTTGCTGATACGGCAAAAGGTGGCCTGCAAAAACTTGTCCATTCGAAGTACAAAAGAGCTGCTGCTGACTTCTAATTGTGGCTTATGGGATGGCAAAAGATGGCGCTCAAAAGGATGATTTACAACTTTCATTCTATGTACATGATTCTCTTGGTTTCACTAACTGGATCTGTGAGTAGAAGCTGTGAATTAGTAAACAGCAGTGTTGCGCGGGGGGCACCCTGTTGGTGTGTTTCGAAATTTTTGCATCCGCACAAAAAAGGCTCAAAATCACATTTCATCGTTGCCACCTTTCTTGTTACCCTGCATATTTATCACAAACATCATCATCTGTGATTCAGCAACATCAGTAGACAACAAACCAACTTACATCTTTTAATTTCTATTTTTAAGCAAAAGAATATTCCTGTTAATACAACTAAACCCAGATTCACAGCTCACGCCAAGTACTTGAGATGATGTCTTTAATAGGTATGCTTGATCTGGTGCTAGTCATAATGCAAGTAAAACATTCCATCTCTCTAGCTGAAAATTATTTTTGAAAGAAAACAGAATTAACAATTTTTCTGTAAAGCTTATTAATCTTTTATAAGACGGGATGAATGCAACCTAGTTGTCTTTAACCACTCTAAAGCCTTGCGACTGTATTCTATGTTAACACATCTTTGTCAACAAATCAATGAATCGTTGATGATTATAGCATAATGGAACAAATCTTCTATATTAGCCTACCAATTCTAAAAGGCCTCTTAACTTTCAAGTAAAAGGATCATACATTTGTCATTGCCTTAATTTTTGTAGGATCGGTTGATAAATGCATTATTATGAAATGTGAATATCATCATAAGCCATTGTTATTTGGTGGCACCCATGCATTATAAGTATGTTTATAGCAATTCCAAGTGAACAACCTTGACGCATAAAATAGATGTTATTTCACTTATAAATAAAATCAGCGTATTTTATTTTAACCATAAGCATCATCATGTGGGGATTTAGAGCACTATATTTATGTATATGAAAACATGCCTTCATTACCAAGGCTAATGTACATATTATACACTACAAGTTTTAGGGAAAATAACATTTATGCATATGTCAGGATGTTGTAATTGTGGATGCTTATCTAACTACACATGCTACCAAATTTCAATGAAAAAAATACATCCATGGCGTTGCTAAGAAAAATGGACAATATAAATTTAAAATAACCATATATAAATACGTATGAAATCTTTTTTAGCCCAATCGAAGAAACCCCACTATAGTATTTGTGAACCTTTTATATTATCTCTTAATCATCAACATATACAAAACCACAATATCTGTCACCTTATTAAAATGTTCAGTTGTTCATACTGTTTGTTACCAAGCCCAAATACTTCCTTTTGAAGCTTATTAAGTCATTGACCTTTTGGACAACCTTACACTCACAACACACAGAACTTACCTCCATAAACCATTTATACATTGTGTTGGTAACGTTACCGTCTCTGTACCTACAAAATCAACATCATAACCGATTTATTAAATAGGTATTTTATCAAGCACCTCTCGTTATTATTCAGTTATATAAATATCATAACAGTGTCTCAATATATAGTCAATTAAAGTTTATCATGGAATAACTTTTAACTCAAAAAGTTCCAAAAACCATGAATCTTACAACCTCAAAGGAACATTAATAACAATTACAGAAGGAGGAGACATACGTAGTTAAAAAGTAAGAAGCCAAGGATTCTTTCTTTACTTTCTTATCACACTTAGCATCATCATCAACATTATGATCCTACAATTTAAGAAAAAGAACTTAAATTAAACTTCAAGAGTTCAAACTTCCACTGAAGGGATGTTGGCCAACTGAAAAGCCGCACAAAATCGGTGAAGAAAACCAATTCAAATATTTGTAAACCCAAATGAAAAAATCCCAACCGAACGAAATTAAAGATAACCAATAGGAAAAAAAACCCACTTTAAACCCAAGTCTCTCAAAAGCCCCAAACCTTTGAAGATAGAACATGATTAAAATAACATGTTGGAAAAAGAAAATATATGCAAATCTTACGGAATCGACTCAAACTGTCCTATTGATGTATTGAAAGAAAAACCAAGTAATTGTTGTACCGGAGCAAACCATGACCGTCACCAGATGCGGCGGAACCTTAGCTGTCGTCTACTACATCACCACCCAAACAATATTCTTTCTAGCGCTGAGTTTTAGTTACCTTCTCCGGGTGAAAGATAAAGGTGGAGGAGGTGAGTGTGGGTGTAAGATGTGGAGGAATGGGGTGCAAGATAATGTGGAGGTGAGTACTAAAAATAAAGTGGAGGAAATGAGGTGTCTTGTTTCTACCACGTGTGTCACCCAACACAAAGAAGGTGCCACCACCACAAATGCAGATGTAGACACCTGTTAATTTAATAAAGGACATATGGAAGAGGTGGAAAAACGTTTTTTAATTAAAAAAACCACACAATTCGCCTGACTCGAACCCGGGGTCACACACATACTAACAACAGGCACACCAGTTGGTCTGCAAGAATATTTGTTAACATAATTGTAATGTTTTATATAAATACGATTATAATGGATAAAGGCTTAATAAAAAAAATAATTTAATTACTGTTCAAATCCAAAGGTATATTATTATAGTTAACTTACTTCCATCTTAAAATGTGTAGATTTTTTTTTTTTTTTTGAAAGTTATATTTCATTAAAACACAAGGAACACTTGATCCCCAAGGCGAGGACCAAAGCGAACCCAAAAAACTCACATCACGTCACACTTACACCATTCTTCCATCTTAAGATGTGTAGATTTAGATGCTGACATTACCTATTTTAAAATTTCTAAAACACCAAATCACTTGCAGACTCAGGGTAATATTTTTACAAACATGTAAGTCTACTTTAGCTAAAAACATTTATCAAACATACTTAACAGGGTCAGTTGAGTCAGTTTACATTACGTATTGTCCAGGGTTAAATGATTCGAAGGATCATTGGAGGTAACATACGCACACACGAGTCTTGAGTCCCGTTGTTGGTGAATTACATGAATTGAATTAAGTTGTGACATCCGTCACTTTTCTTTTCATTATATTTTTATTTTTATAATAATAATAATAATAATAATGATAATAAATAACAATACTAGTCCAAACCTTGAGCCCAAAACAACTACCAAACCATCCTTAATTTTCTTTTAAAAACCTGAGCCCAAGCAAACAGCCCACAATACTGGCCCAACTGCAGGCCCAATCCTCCTCCCCTTTCCCTCTAGTTTGCTAATAAAAAAAAAAAGAAGCCTCCCAGGACTCGAACCCGAGCCTGGGGGCGGCCCGATTGAAACACACACACACACAAACCAGTTGAGCTATGGCTCATTCCTGATTTAATCCCAACTCACTATATATATATATATATACACACTGAAAACCTGTTTCCTTTTCCCTTTGATCGCTGCAACAATGAGGTCAACCACAAGCCTTGATTGATCAATTAATTAAGCTAATTATGGAAACCTTGCTTAGATTAGGTGATTCGGTTTTGACCAACACATCACCACGCGTATACTGAACGCAATCTCAGCTCTAAACGAGCATGAATTGCTCGACATTGACCATTCTTGGTCAAACAATCAAAATCTTCCAAAATGAGCGTGGCACTATAAATTGAACATGCCATTTCAACCCCTATAGGCCGATCATACTTTTCCCCATCTCTAATTTCATCCAAAAAACAACCAATCTTGCTGAATCTTAAGCTTTTGGTCGAAGACCATACCGTGCTCGTGCCTCGTCTTCTTACTTGGTATGAATCAAATTCGTTTATGGTATACATTATTCGGCCCATTAGAAACATTAACCCTATGGTTAATTAGTATGAAACGTTTTATTTAAAGTATGGTGAAATTCTAGGGTTTGTTCTTAATCATTTAGGGATAATGTGTAATTCTTGTATTCAATAAAGATTTTAAAAAATGAAAACACAACAGATCTGATTCCCAGATCAGTTGGTTGTACGCATCATTGAAACAGAGGTGGTCTGGAGTTCGAACCCAGGCACACCCTTTTCCTTTTTAATTCCAATTAAAAAAGTTTAACAAGACTTTATAAATAAAATGAAGCGAATCTTAAACGTTCTCAGGGTGTGGCTTGGTGGTGGCCACACTTGTGATTAAGTCCAACCCGGTCATAGACCCGGGTTCGAACCTCATAACCACCACATATTTTTTTGATAGATTTAAACATATATTTTTGTTCTAAACATTTATTATACATTTAAAATACCAAAACAACTTTATAAACCCTATAAAATTTATTTTATGCAATTCAAATGGTTAAGTTTATTAAACAATTTTTAGTTTTTCAAAAATCTTTTATTTATTATATATAATAAATATTACAAGTTTATTCTATCATAATTATAAAATTCTATAAAAATATCAAAACGATTATATAAATTTCCACAAAAATTATTCTGAGTTTATAAAACATCAAACTTTTCTGAAATGATTTTTATTTCTGAAAAATCATTTATTTAATATTTTTAATCAATTTTTGTTAGTTTTAATCATAAATAAATCATAATAAATTCATTTTTCAATATTTTTGCACCAAAATTTTATATAAATTATTTCTATCCATTTAGAACTGAAATACAATTTTTAATTCAAAAATTATTTAATTTTAATATTTTTAAATATTAAAGTTATATTTTTGACAATTTGAAATAAATAGATTAAATATTCCATTTTCAAGAAAATAATTTTATAAAAATTATTTTCACACTTAAAACTTTATATTGTGACCATCTTTGATTTAAAATTTACAAAAAGACTTTTGTTTATTTATTTATCAAATTTCTCTTATTTATTAAACGTTTAATTTATTAATCAAACGAATACTTATCCCCAATACGAAACCCTAGAAAATACTTATAGACTAGATAGACTTAGACTTATTTGTTACCTTATACATAGGGAAATACTTGGCAACATTGGATTACACTTATTCAATTTCACAAGACTTAACACCTTGCTAAGGTGAGTATTACTTATCCCTTTTTTTGCTTTTACAACTTTTGGGGTGATTCATGCACAAGTATACAAAACTTTCATATTCATTTATACATACATTTTTATTCATTTACAATTCATATACGTGTCTTGTTTATCTTTGTTCTTATGTTTGAACATGAACGTAGCTTACATACAAAATCATACATCTAGACATAACTTATGTTATGGTGCTCTTTACATATAGACGTAACTTATGTTACGGTGCTCATTTAGACATAACTTATGTTATGGTGCTCTTTTAGACTTGACACGTGTTAGGGTGCTCATTTTCAATTTCAACTTATCAACTTTACATTTGATCTTTGTCTTGTTTGGTTACTTGCGTGTTTACATAATGCCTTGGTGATGCTAGACACATGAATTGTACTACTTTTCAAACTTATACTATATGTACAAAGCTAAGTAGTACTCACCAACATCATATGTTGACCAAATTTATTTTCGTGCATGTTTCAGGATAAGCTGCTTGACGCTTCATATAGGACTTTGGACTTAGACTAAATAAATCAACTATCTCAATTTTGTTATGTATTCATTTTCACATGTTGTAAAACAATATTCAATAATCAGATATTTACATTTTAGTACCATGAGCTTTTGAACAATCGTCACTACGTGACACCTCGATGATTCCGCCATCGGTTGGGGTGTTACAGATTGGTATCAGAGCCATGGTTATAGGGAACTAGGTTATTAGATGAAATGGCCTAGACTATAACCGAACTTCAACTTTCATGCATAATATTTCCTAAATTACCTTACCCCTCATTTCCCTCTACTTTCCTTCCTCTATCTTTCCCTTCTTCTCTATTTCTCCTCATCTTTCATCATGGTGCATAGAGCTGGTGTCCTACAAGGGGTGGAAAGTCTACATCATCATGGAACGGAAGCAGTACCTTTCATGAAGACACTCTTAGGCATAATGCCTACTCTTATTTTACTCCTTCAAAGTTGTTGAGCTTTAATGAGTGTGATGGAACACATGCAATCTGGAAGGGTGGATGCCTGTACACTGGGTTTTCTGGCATAGGCAAGCATAGCGCATAAATCCAATAACGGACCTGTTATGCTTACCTGGGGATTCCTGGAGTGAGTGTCCGCTTATAGGCTAAAGCATGTCTTCTTTGATCACCATTGGGTTCAATTCCTTTGAAAAGTCAACGTTCTTGTTGGGCTTTACAGCTAGACAAGGGCACTCCAAGCATTTTATGCAAGCTTTTCAATAACACTCTCTCGTTTCATATACAATATTTTGTATTTCATGATTTTCATATATTGCTTACAGGTTCATACCTTCATAATCATTTGTACGGTTATACACTTACATTTTCTAATCTCATGATTATTCATTGACTACCTCATAGATGTCTGCTCGCCGCATGCTCCGTGATGCCAGCCAACGCCCTGTTCGTGCTTCTGGACAACGTTCCGATCTTCGCCTCGCATCTTTAGTCGCCGAGCAAATTGCTGCGGTGATCCCAAACCTTGTCAGTGAGATAACCCATAATAGTAACAGTGCCAACACAGGGGGTACAACTCGATTTCGGTGCACTTTCAAACACTTCAACTCCTGCAACCCCACAAAATTCACTGGTGAGGAGGGTGCTACTGGCCTCCTCCAATGGTTTGAAAGTATGGAGAGCACCTTTGTAAACAGCGAGTGTCCTGATGAACTCCGCGTTCGCTATGCTATTAGTGTCCTTAAAAAGGGGGCGCTAACCTGGTGGAATGGCGAAAAGCGCAATCGGGGCGCTGATGTTGCATTATCTTTGTCCTGGGCTGAGGTTAAGGAACTCATGATTGCCAAATTTTGCCCTAGAAACGAAATCAGGAAACTGGAGGATGAGTTTCGTGAGCTCAAACAAGACAGTGGTGAGAATCTTGCGTATAATACTCGATATCATGAACTTAGCATATTGGTTCCACACATGGTCACCCCGGTCTCTTGAGCAATCGAGAAATATATCGAGGGATTACCTGACCTGATTCAAGACGTTGTCACTGGAGGCAAATCCACTACGGTGGAAGAAACCATTCAGCTTGCAGCCACTTTAACAGACAAACACGTAAGGAAAGGAAACTTGGTTAGGAAGGGCACCAAAACGACTACTAAGAAAACCACTCATGTTGTTGAACCATCTAAAACCGTTTTAGCGAAGGTCGCCACTACTGCTTCGAACTGTAAGAAACGAATGGGCGATAATCAGAACCAGACTGTTGTGGATCCTGTGACTCAACCCCCTATCAAGAAAGCCTACACGGGAATCCATCCTCAATGCAACACTTGCAAGTATCATCACCCTGCAAATCTTCCATGTCGTCAATGCACCAGATGTGGAAGGTGTGGACACTTTGTCACTACTTGTCGTGTAACGGTTAGGACACAAGATAATCATCAAACAGCTGCCCAGGAACCACTGCCGATTACTAACGGTCGGGTATGCTATAATTGTGGAGACCCTAACCATGCGACCTCGATGCCCTGAATTGAATAATGTGGCACATGGACGAGCTTCCAATATCAATATCAACGAAGCAAACGGTCAGGGTGACGCTAATCCCACTGGCTAAGCCATGGATGGAATCTTCTTAAGACTCGAGAATTCAATACTTGTGTTTTCATTTTCTTAACCCTATTATCATTTTGTACCCAATTGTGTCGTACTCAAAAGCGTATAACATCTAGAAATTCCTTGCATACTATTGTGTACGAACGCAGGTTAGAAATGTATCATATTTGGATACATTTATTTTAATCATAGAAGTTTAAAGACTCTACCTTAAATTTATTTGAAACATTTGGACTTGATTTCCATGAAAATCAAACTACTAAAAACTTGATACTTGATCCTACAGAGCTTTTCTAAAAACATCATTGTTTGTTATATGAAACTTGATTTTTCCCTTAATTTGACTATCCATTGAACATTTAATTATTCATGATACTCGTAAACTATTTCTATAGGCCACTAAGATAACACTTACACTTAATGGTTGTAGTACTTACAAACTTGCTTGCATGTGTGTATTATCCACGCAACTCAGATAAACATTTCATTTAAAGGGCTCCTCGGACGAGTGGTAGCCCATACTTAAATACTGTTATGCTTACAAGTCGTTGCAAACCAATGCAATTGACCTCATTATTACATAGCCTCATTTCATTGATAACGTCTCATTGTAACCCAACGTGTTTGTTGTGTCATCTTCTTGTGAAACTTATTTGCTTTAATGTGTGTTAGATTAGGATCATAGAAGGACATAAAACCCTAATGTAAGGTAAATTGATGATTCCGGTCCGGAACGTAATCATGAATTTACAGGTACATTAAGGTATTGTGAAATTCTATTAGAGTTTTTGGTAGACGTCAAGTACGTTTTCGATGTGTCAAAGGTGTGGTGGGTTAGCTGCGGTACACCCTATATATAAACACTAATGACGCATCGAAAATGAGGCTGGAAGTCGGACCAGGAACAAACTCTAGTCACTTGGTAGTTCATTTGGTCTTTCTATAGTCAATCAACTCATACATTTATTCTAGGATTCCTAAAACTTGAAGTTTAATGTTTTACTAGATTCTTATTCTCCTTACTATTTGAGACGAACCTAATCCAAATCCTTAACTCACACCTATCAAACCTCTTATCCAAATCATTTGAATTTTCCAAACCACAGATATCTTAATTTTTTTTACCCAAACATCCATAACCCTATGTTTCTAATAACTTCGGGACGAAGTTTCTAAAAGTAGGGGATGCTGTGACATCCGTCACTTTTCTTTTCATTATATTTTTATTTTTATAATAATAATAATAATAATAATAATAATAATAATAAATAATAATACTAGTCCAAACCTTGAGCCCAAAACAACTACCAAACCATCCTTAATTTTCTTTTAAAAACCTGAGCCCAAGCAAACAGCCCACAATACTGGCCAAACTGCAGGCCCAATCCTCCTCCCCTTTCCCTCTAGTATGCTAATAAAAAAAAAAAGAAGTCTCCCAGGACTCGAACCCGAGCCTGGGGGCAGCCCGATTGAAACACACACACACACAAACCAGTTGAGCTATGGCTCATTCCTGATTTAATCCCAACTCACTATATATATATATATATATATATATATATATATACACACACTGAAAACCTGTTTCCTTTTCCCTTTGATCGCTGCAACAATGAGGTCAACCACAAGCCTTGATTGATCAATTAATTAAGCTAATTATGGAAACCTTGCTTAGATTAGGTGATTCGGTTTTTGACCAACACATCACCACGCGTCTTTACATATAGACGTAACTTATGTTACGGTGCTCATTTAGACATAACTTATGTTATGGTGCTCTTTTAGACTTGACACGTGTTAGGGTGCTCATTTTCAATTTCAACTTATCAACTTTACATTTGATCTTTGTCTTGTTTGGTTACTTGCGTGTTTACATAATGCCTTGGTGATGCTAGACACATGAATTGTACTACTTTTCAAACTTATACTATATGTACAAAGCTAAGTAGTACTCACCAACATCATATGTTGACCAAATTTATTTTCGTGCATGTTTCAGGATAAGCTGCTTGACGCTTCATATAGGACTTTGGACTTAGACTAAATAAATCAACTATCTCAATTTTGTAATGTATTCATTTTTCACATGTTGTAAAACAATATTCAATAATCAGATATTTACATTTTAGTACCATGAGCTTTTGAACAATCGTCACTACGTGACACCTCGATGATTCCGCCATCGGTTGGGGTGTTACATAAGTGACAAACATGAATTGATCCAAATATGATGTGAAATGTGTAAATACGTGATTATATGACATTTATGTGATTAGACATACTTAACATAAGTTAGGATTGCATGTTCATGTGTTAGAATGTGTTAACATGTGTTAAAACGCGTTTAAATGACAAAACCATGGAAAGCTAAGAACCAGGAAGTTGGTTCGACCTTAAGAGGGTGAGAACCAACAACCTAAGTCTTCATTCGACCCCAAGAGGGTGCGAACCAACTGATACTAAAAATACCACACTTTGCAACTCTTTCATCATTTCACAAACCCTAACCGCCCCAAAGTGCTCTCTCTCAACCTCAAACCCTAACCGCCCCAAAGTGCTCTCTCTCGTGGATAAAAATCTTTCTAACACCTTCCTAAACAAAACATTTTCATTAATAATGAGTTCTTATACAAAAATACATGTGTTAATGATGTTAAATGAGGTGTTATGTATTATTTGATGTTTGAATGATGTGTAGATGATATATTAATGATTTATAACTGTTTTTGATGATGATTTAGGATTATTATAGGGTTTAATTGATGATTGATGATGTTTTGCCCATTTTGGGGATTTTGTGTTATATATAGGGTTTGTTCAGGATAATATTGTTGATGTTATGATTGGGGGTTTTCATATACATGATAATCTGAGCATTATAATCCGATTATAAGTTAATTTTGATAAGTTTCCATTTTGGGTAAAGATTACATGCATTGATGTAACATTTCCATAATTTGCTATTTTGGGTAAGTTGTGAAACAAACTGATTTCGGAATATAATTGGTAGGGTTTTGTGGGGATAGATTAGAAGTAATCAACTGTTGTGATTTTATATCTTCGTAGACAAAAATTACCACAAAATAAAATTGGTCTTGATAGATTGGTTTACCACAAAATAAAATGCTACTGTAGAGGTTATCCAAAAAGGGCTATCGGACCATTGTCCGATTGTTCTTTCGTGTATTAAAAAGGATTTCGGCCCTATCCCATTCAAAGAAGCTATCAAAGTTGGCTCGCTTTCATGGCTGGAGTTTTAAAGTCTATCAAAGAAGCTATCAAAAAGTGGAGATATACTAAGAGTGTGGAGGAGAATACCAAAGAAGCTATCAAAAAGGGCTATCGGACCATTGTCAATCTCAAGTTGGCTCGGAAGAGGATTAATGGGCTCGTTTTCGTTTAGGAGTAGGTTTCGGATCTGCTTATTTTAAAAGATTTGGTGAAAGGATGGTTCAAACAGATTTTTAATGAGCCTTTGAGATGACGTCCGACTTATGCGAACAGCGGGCTGCCTACTCTGACTTTTGACATGGCCAATTCCATTGTTGGACCGTTTTCGAGCGATGAGGTTCTCTTGGCGAGTAGATCTTGTAACGGGGGTAAGGCCTCAGGCCCGGACGGTTTCACCTTGAAGTTTTTCAAAAAAAAATTGGCATGTGTTTAAAACGCCTGTGATGAAGATGATGTCAAAATTCTTTCACACGGGTGAAATCGGATATGGATATAATGCTAATTTCATTACTTTAATTGCGAAGTCTTCTGATCCTCAACTTCTAGCCGAATTATGTCACACCACGACAACGGCGGAAACACGTGGCGTGGACGCGAAAGAGAAATGTTTCATAGCCAAGATTAAACTAACACATAATAAACATTCATTAGACGGCGGAAAGTATTTTGTTTAGGTACATGTCCCAAAATGTAGTTTTTAACAAAATAAGGATTTTCAACTATTTCCCAATCCCATAGGAAATATTAGTAAATCCCTAACAAAAGTCCATCTCGTCTTTATTTCGCCCGCCTTAGCCATTTCACGCCTTCACATTCTTAGTTACCTGAAAGATATGTTAGGGAAAACGTCAATATATAAATATATTGGTGAGTTTCACAGGTTTTGACACATAAATAAATTAACATTCATTTGTAAATAAGTGCGCATAACGAAATAAGAAATGTGCTACATATGCTATTAGGGTTGCAAGTCCTAATACTAGTGTAATCCTCATAGGCCCTAACCAAAACAAGACTATTTTACTTTGCCCCGCAAGTTGTTTACATGGTAACAACTTAATTTAGAATATCGTCGCACCCCGTGGTCCTTCCGTGTTGATCGCTAATCAACCAGGGTGGGTCTCGTCAAGAACCAATAGTAATATTCCCATATTCTACGGCTACATCCCTTTGTATAAATGGTTACAGTTAACTGTGGAGACTTCACGTCCCATGTGACTTTACCGTTACCCATGTGCCCATCTTATGTACTATTTCATACTTTTACATGTTATCGCACATTTAATTCTTTCTTACATATCTTTCCCCCAAGTTTAAAACAGTAAAACATAAAAGGGGCCATGAAAACTCACATCAAGCGTGTCACGAAATCAAAAAATAGTCGTTGCCAAGTCCAATGTGAAACCACCTACACGTGTCCTAATTTAATAAGGCACTGGTCTTAGAGTACGTGTCTTACTGGCAAGTTGTCTTTCCCCAACTCCCGACATCACCTATACATATTCGGTTTAATTAGGAATATACCCTAGTCATAGGTCCGTTGGTGATGATTTATCCCGTTACAAGTTTCACTTAATCTTAGGGGCTGTTTGGAAACTTCTGAATGGGTAAGTGCTGACCCAGTAAGAGGTCTGAATGGTTTAAGAGGTCTGGATGATTAAGTGCTGAACCAGTAATTGGTGTTTGGTTAAATATATGACCAAAATCTTTATATCTTTTTTTATCAAAAAAAAAAAAAGAAAAAAAAAGGGACACGACACCATCTGACCATCACACCACTGTCCACACTCCACACAAACCTTATCTTCTTCACATACCCCCATTTCTCTATTCTTTAACCCAAACACACACACACACTCACCATGAAAACACACACTTACCCCTCTGTTTTCCTTGATTCAATTTCTTTCTTTTTACCACACACAACCACACACACTTGATACCACACACCCACGCAAAGCACAAAGCTCGAGAGATGGAGTGGTAGGTGATCGGAGCAGGAGACTGGTTTTTGTAGCCGTTTTCGTTTTTTTTTTTTTTTTGCCGGGGACGAAACAGCACAATAGCGAGCATCATCGGGTTTTATTTCGTTTTTGCCGGGACGATCAGGACAGCAACGAGCAACAGCACACGCGATGGATCAGTCAGACTTGATCCCAAGTCTGACCCGGACAGTGGCCTGGTCAGACATCTCGTTCCGGTCAGACGTCGCAGCCAAACAGTCGGACTCGCCCTTGCTCTGACCGAATCAGACATCCACGTCTGACTGAGCCCGGTCAGACGCAAACAAACAACCCCTTATAATATAACCGTTGGTATTAATTACCAAGTTAGTTGGTTTCGTTATCGCGAACCCCGATCATTGCCCGTTTCCTTACACGTCATGATCTTTAAACATATTTATCATTATGTATTTACTAACTTGTATTAATATTCCGTCATATCTTCCTACTCGACTCACTTTTATTATATATTTATTTCCCCATAAAAATAAATATACAAAGATCTTGTCGAACGAGATTCATTTCATGTTAAGTATTTATTTTTCACATAAGTATACATATACTTATAATAACATACTTAACTTATTTTATTTCTTACAAATTCTCCCATTTTACTTCCAACACTTAGAAAAATGTTTATGTATGTTTTTCACCCTTTATCATCCTTACATATATTTTGTTCACAAAATATATATTTATTTTCTTACTTGGAATAACTAATCCGTAATCGCCGCAATAACTTAAACTCGTATCTTGCAGGAAGTTATACTTGTATTACACTTATCCCTCCAATTTACTTTTTGTCCGATCTATACCTTGTTCGTTCTACACTTAGTCCGATAGCTCGTTGCATTAATATACGTCCGCTTCCCCGGTTTCTTAACTTTATATATATATATATATATATATATAGGTTAAGAGTTGTGTAGAAAGTGGGATTTGTGTAAGAAGTGTAAGAAGCCACACAATAATGACACTTGGCATTAATACATTCAATAAAAAAGGGTATCTTGGTAATTAACAAATTGTATTTTATTTTTTAATATACAAAATTTTATAATATTAATTAGATAGTTTGAACGTCCAACAATATTCATATTCAACTTTCCAGCAATCTTTATATATTTTGCCTTCCTTTCTTATTATTAATTCACTCTATTCATGTCCAGATCAATATTCATATTCACAGTGTTTTATCGAAATATCACATGTACTTAAAACACTATTGTTTGAACGTCCAGAATTAAAACACTATTGTTTGAACATCCAGATCCAGATTAATATTCGCAGTGTTTTATCAAAATATCACATGAACTTAAGACACTATTGTTTGAACGTCCATGAACTTAAAACACACCAACAAGAACATACAGCCCTGCAAAAATACAACCCCCAAAACACAAACACTATAATATGAACCCAAAACACTACAATCCCATATTTATTCTAACACCACATGTTGATTAATTGAATAATATGAACCCAAAACAAACCGAATAAAAAAACCCCAATTTGTTATAATTAACAAAGAGTAATAATAAAGCATGAGCATTATACAATTAATGCAATCACCTTTTGTTACAGTTTCCTTTTAACAAATATGTCTCGTGATTACAGTTTTCTTTTAAAGTAATCGCATCATTATGTTTTTTTTTTCTTTTTAAAACATGAGCATTTACTATTATACCCTTACAAGTGATAATAAAACAATAATTATAAAACACTAATTACAATCATGCCACTCATTAAATCTAGACCATTAATAATCTAATCCAAGGGTCTAAAACACTTCCTACACTTCTTAGAAAAACACCACTTTCTACACGAACCCCACCCTATATATATATATATATATATATATATATAGTGTAAGTATCTACAAGAAACTCACCTTATTTAGTAAACTATAGAAACCCAATATGTGGCTATTATGAAGCCACATCATCAAGTATCAATATTATTATTTTATTAAAGGAGGGGTAACAATGTCATTTCACCTTATGGTATCTTTTCACAATCTTCCATAAAGTACACCCATCTTTCTTTTTCACATTCTCCCATATTTGTACTATCTACCTTTTCTTACCAACCCCCCAAATCCCACGATTTTTCTTACCAACCCACACTCTAAACAAGACCTTTCTTCATCCTCTTACCATATTTTATTTTTCCTCCTCCATGGAAGTTAACTTTCAAGATCCACCTCTAGACATGGATCCTGCATTTTCATCTCCTCCACGTGGTGTGATTCTCAACAAGTTCGCAGAGATTTAACTGTTGCAGGTTCATAGATTAAACATCTCGTTCACACCTTTTATTTTTCGCAATTTTACTTTTTTTCTTTTCACTCCATGGATGTTAGCCTTCAAGATTCACCTTCAGACATGGTTCCTCCATTTGCATCTCCTCCACGTCGTGTGATTCTCAACAATTTTCCAGGCGATGTCACAGTTGCAGGTTTGTAGATGAAACACCCTCGCACGTTTTTGTAACATCGCAAAAATTTTCAAAGTTTAATACGAATATTATTTTTTTTTTATTTATCATAAGGTGCCTAAGTTTTATTTACCGACCACACAACTTATATATATACATATATATAATATAATAGTAATAATAATAATATTAAAAATAATTTTCAGATTTAATAAGTTAAAAAAAACAGATTTTATTTATTTAGAATTATTAAACCATAGGTTATCTCCAAACCAACCCAAAGCCCACTCTCATTTCCCTTTATTTCGGAGCCCAGATACAAACGCGGCCCAACACTGGCCAGGCCCAAAGGCTGAAGCCCACACCCCTCCTTTCCTTGCTGTTTTTAAAAATATATATATATATATATGCTCATGCCGGGTCTCGAACCTAAGCAGTGACCGGCCAAGCCACACACACACGTAACACCACCTGGGCTACACCACTTAGTTGGTTTAAATTCAACTTTAAATTATATATAAGCCCAGCCCCCTTTCCTCTTTCCCTCCTTCCCTTCGTCGAGCAGCAGCAGCAGATGAAGATATTTATTTTTTTTTCTTTCTTTTCTTTTTTTTTGACCATTCATTTGGCTCCATTAACGTACAATAACCTGGGTTTGACTCGGAATCGTGATTATCGGCCATCATTGAGTCAAAACTTACCAAATCGAACACCCGACCATTTCACTATAAATTGAGCCTCTGAATACGATTCCAACTCGCCACTATCTCTTTCACAATCCCCAATTATTCTCAATTATCCTCTGTTTGTGTTATACAATCGTGCGTTTGACTTTTTGTTTGACTGATCGTGCAAGCTCAAAACGTGTTTGTAAGTTTAATTCTTGTTGTGGGTTTTATCATTCGGCATCTACACAACATTAACCCTAAGGTTAATTGGGTTAATGTTGTGTAAATCGTTTGATTGCAAATCTAGGGTTCGTAAGATGATGATTTGGGGATTTTTATTGTTTCAAGTATTGTACAAATATAATCAGAACCTAAACTGTTTAACAAACTAACACCCAGACCAACCGGTCTGGGCACGCCCTTCCACCCATCAGGTTCCGGGTTCGAGTCCGGGTTTGACAATCTTTTTGTTGTTTTGTTTTTCTTTTTTCAACTATATATACATAATACCTATAATTTTATAAATTCATTTTAAAATACTAAAACACTTTTAAAAATTCTACAAAAATTATCTTGAGTTAATCTAATGTAATAGTTCAACTTACAATTTTTAGTTTTCAAAAATTTATTTATTTAATATATTTAATAAATAAATCAATTTTATTCTATTATATTTATAAAATTCCATTTAAATATCAAAACAAATTCATAAATTTCCATAAATTTTATTCTAAGATTTTATAACATTAAGCTTTTCAGAAATGATTTATATTTCTGAAAAATCATTTATTTTATAATTTTAATCAATTTTTGTTAGTTTTAATCATAATTAAATCATAATAAATCCAATTTTTAGTATTTTTGCACCAAAATTTTATACAAATTATTTCTAAATATTTAGAACAGAAATATAAATTTTAAACTTAAAATTCTTTAATTTTTGTAATTTTTAATTATTAAAGTTAAGGTTTGACAATTTGTAATGAATAGATTTAATAATCTATTTTAAACGAAATTATTTTTATAAAAACTATTTTATACTTTAAACACATTATTATGACCATCTTAAATTTAATTTTCATAAAAAAGATTTTTGGTTATTTATTTACTAAATTTCTCTCAATTGGCGAATATTTTTAATATTAATCAAACGAGCATTCATCCCCAAATACGAAGCCCTAGAAACTTATACATTTGTAGACTTGATAGACTTAGACATATTTATTACCTCATTATAGGGTGATACTTGATACATTTGGGCAACACAATTATCCAAATTTCTCAACAGAAATAACATTTTACCAAGGTGAGTTTTACATAGCCCCTTTTCTATTTATCACCATTTTTGGGGTGAAACATGTTATAACATCATTTATGCAATTCAATCCTCAATGTGTCTATGTGTTTTCTATGTTGCATTATGTCATGAGCATGATTAGAGTAAGCACCATTCTAGCATAATCATTAACTCCGTACAAGCCGACGGTATACATTGATAGATCTATTGGACTGACAATCCCACCCGGATACGTGCCTCCTACAAAGGTGGCGTGGGTGTTTGTTATCGTATAACATATTCAAGTGAACCATGAGCGTATGGGATGTATCATATTATAACAGTCATCAGGGTTGGTTATGCACTCGATTTATTTCTAGTATGTTTTTCACATATGGACTAGATTGCCATGACACATGAATTGCACAACATTTTTATTCAATCATCAAAAACCTATGTAATTCTCACCAACTTTTGTTGACCCAAAACCTTTTCAACTTAACATGTTTCAGGTTCTATTTGCTTGAAGATTTGAATTGATGCTTGAAGATATGTGTATAGTTTTATTCAATTTGATGTACAAATTCTAGAACAATTGTATGTAATTCATTTAAATTATTCAATGGAATTTATTATTCACCATGAGCTACTGAACAATCATCAATACGTGACATCCCGATGTTTCCGCCATCGGTTGGGGTGTTACAGATTGGTATCAGAGCCATGGTTATAGGGAATTAGGTTATTAGAAAAATAATCTAGTCTATAACCATAGGATTTAACCAGTACTTGCTTCTCATACTTGGTATTCTCTATTTCCCTCCTACTTCTTATCCCTACTTTCATACTTACAAGAAGGTTGCTCTCCATCAGTGGATCTACTCTTAGACTAATAGAACAAAATCCTCAGGTTTAACCTGAACCCCCTTGAGATCTCGTCGAAGTTCTAGATTTTAATAACGAACACGTGCAATCTGGAAGGGTGAATGCCTGTATTCTGAGTTTTCTGTCTAGGACTGGCATTGCGCATATATCCCAATCAGACGAGGGACCCGGATGCCTACCTGGGAATTCTCGGGATGAGTGTTCACTTATAGGCTAAAGCATGTCTTCATATGTTATTAGAATCTGGAATCTTTGATAAGTCAACGTTTTCGTTTATTCGTTTTCATTTCATGCCTCATTGAGACTTCATTGTGTCCCTTACAGATCATGTCTCCACGCCACAGCACTCGCATTAACAGTGGTGACAATCATGAAGAAGAGAGCAGCAACCACAACCACAACCACGACCACAACACTAACCACAACAATGGAGGTGACGCCCAACTAGCTACGATTATTTCTCAACAATTGGCACAACAAATCACAACTCTGGTTTCTAACTTGTTGGCTCAAGTCATCCCAATGAATGGGAACGGCAATGGCAATGGAAATGGAAATGGCGATGGAAATCACATAAAGAACGGAACCTTAGTTCGGAAAAGCGAGAAAACAAGTATTGTGGCCGCGGTAACTACCAAGAACCAGAAGCGTAATGTAACACCCCAACCGATGACGGAAACATCGAGGTGTCACGTATGAATGATTGTTCAGTAGCTCATGGTAAATAATAAGTTTCAATAAATGATTTAAATAAATTACATACAATTGTTCTAAGAATTTGTACATCAAAATGAAAAATACAAGCTACGCATCTTTAAGCATTAACTCTAATCTTCGAGCATGTTGTAACCTGAAACATGTTAAGTTTGAAAATATTTTGGGTCAACAAAAGTTGGTGAGAATTACATAGGTTTTGATAATCGAATAAAAATGTTGTGCAATTCATGTGTCATGGCAAGTCTAGTCCATATGTGAAAACATACTAGAAGTAAATCGAGTGCATAATCAACCCTTGTGACTGTTATAATGTGGTACATCCCATACGCTCATGGTTCACTCGAATATGTTATGCGATAACAAACACCCACGCTACCTTTGTAGGAGGCACGTATCCGGGTGGGATTGTCAGTCCAATAGATCTATCAATGTATACCGTCGGCTGATCAATGTTAATGATTATGCTAGAATTGTGCTTACCCTAGTCATGTTCAAGACATAATGCAACATAGAAAAACACATAGACACATTGATAATTGAATTGCATATATGATGTTGTAACATGTTTCACCCCAAAAACGGTGATAAATTGAAAAGGGGCTATGTAAAACTCACCTGAATTTCACTGTGCAAGTACTAGCAAGTAGCAACAAGTCTGAACTTGGATTAATTGAACTCTTGTATCCTATTACAAATAAATGATGTCTTAAATGCTAATGCAAATAAGCTTGTTTCATTAATCGATTGTATAGATAGTTTATTCAACTACCTAGACTCGCATTGAACGAATGCGCGTCTTAAAGTGTGTATGACTTAACGAACCGATTGTACTTGGTTTAGTTGTTCGAATGTATGCGTGTGTATATAGTTATTGAAAATAAATACCTTAATATGGTATACGAAGTCGCATCTTGAAATTAGTGTTAAAGCAACATTTTTGGCTAATGAAAACTTTACTAGTGTAACTCGATTCGCGTTTCAATTTGTTTTCAAAGACCGGTTAATATTTGTACCGTTATGTTTATATATATATATATATATTAATAACTATATTTTTATGTACACGTATCTCTATCATGACACGAAAAATTGAGATAGTGTCCATTTGTAAAACGTAGCGTTTTTGTACAAAAGTATAGATTCGAATGCTTGATATGTTTCTCATATTTTGTAAAAATTTGGGCAGAGTTTCCCCTGTTTTTGCAAGAAACCAGACAACTCAAGTTGTCTATATTTTCCCAAAACATCAAATGCACAACTTCACTACACATAGTTTAACTTTCAAAAGCAATAATAAGCAAATAAATTGTACATTTTGACGTGTATCATATTTATATCCCAAGATTTGATAGTCGATAATATAGCTTGTATAAGTGTAGGTTAGTTATTATTTAATAGTCCGAAGACAATCTAGTAAAGTGATTAGTATGAACTTGGAGGATAATGTTAATAGTATAAATATACGTATAAGTAATTATAGACTTCGCCTAATCGAGAGGCCGGTTATTATTACATACCAAATCGCCCATTTTCAAAACACACAACATAAGCTAAGCCTTTAAAGTATATAAACGAAATGTTTCGCTAATATTATGTTTGCTTGAATTTATATATAACAATATGTGTTCATACATATATAGTTGGACATTCGATTCTTACTTGCGAAAATAAATATATTATAAGTCAGAAATTTTCGTTCAAGTTATTAATAAGAAATTTTAGTCACAAGACGGTCGGTTCGATTCGTTCTACACAAATGAAATATCTTTATCGACATAATTATAACTTTGACACCAAAATAATTAAAACAAAGAAACGTCGCGCGATATACCTTCTCGTTCTCATGCTTGCAACTGACCCGTACGCGCCTGGATCTGAACTTCGACGAATATGACCCGGTTGACCAGTTCTTGGCTGGTTTGACTGTGGTTGACTGTTGACCAAAACCTTGACCTGTTGACTCGTGTCTCGACCACCCTAACCACTTGAACTCATGACCCGACAAGAATCGACAAGGAACGAGACTCAAAACCCAAAAAAAAAAAGAAGACAACTCATTACTGGTTTGTATCGAGGCTCACCGGAGACCAAACAAACACCCGCAGCCGGAAAACCATTACCAGCGTCACCAGCGCGTCACTCTTCATTCGTCGGCAAGTCGGGATGGCACCCGAGATCCAAACCCACGTCACTGCTGCCCCATAATAGTAACAGATCCGAAATCCAAACATCAAACGAACCCACGATCTGGAGCCACTGTGGTTGTTTGTAATCGTGATGTTATGCTGCTACCGCTGCTGTTTGTGACGTGGTGGAAGGGTGTTGTGCAAGAATAAGAGGAGAGGGATAGATGATGGCTGTTGATGACTCGGGTGGTGGTTGGCAGCGGCGCCGCGTGAGAGTGGTCAGAGAGGGGTGAGGTCTGGTGGTTGCTGGTGGTGTGGTTGTGTGCGTGGAGGTGTGGGCAGCAGAGGATAGGTGCTGCACATACATGTAATGATCAACAATGGTTTCTTCTTTTCATTTTTTTTTTGAAGGTAAGAGGAAGAAGGAAGAGAGGAGGTAATAAGAGGGTTGTAGGTTATTTTGGGTAGGGTTTTATTGTGTTAAGATGAAGAAGAAGACTTGTGGGGTTTTAAATAGATAGGGTCTTGGGTAGGTTAAGTGGAAGGTATCACGTGTACGAACTCTTACCGACTCGGGTCTCGTTTAAATTACATAACTTATTTGACCGCTAAAATAGATATTTTGTTAAATTTATTTATATAAACCGACTAAAACGAGTGGTTGGATTATATACTTGTTATATATTTTTAGGTCGCGTTTAGAAATTTACAACGATAAGGGTCGGTTACTAGCGTGTTATTACTTACAAACGCTTTATTTGTTCATATAAACGGATTTAGCTCGAGTGTTTGGACTATGTGTACATATATATTAATAATACACGTATATATAGACGTGTGAACATTTGTAAGAATTATTAATAATAATAATAATAATAATAATAATTTATTGAAATAGCGAGGCGTTACACGTAAGACCAGGAATCCTAATGTAAACCTCACTACACAAGCCTCTAACAAGAAGCCTTATACAAGAAACTTTCCATTGTGTAACACATGCAATCGACATCATCCCACTGTTTCAGCATGTCGCGTGTGCACCAATTGTGGTAGGTATGGCCATCTGGTCAACACATGTCGCGAGACCCCAAACCCTAATCAACCCACCAACCCTGCTCAGGCTGATAATCCTAATCGATACAACTATGGTCAATGCTATGAATGTGGGGACCCAAATCACTACCGTAACCAATGCCCTAAACTAAACCGAGATCAAGGCCCTCCAGCTACTTAACAGCAAGTCCCACCATTTGAATGTTGTTTGCTTTTAATTCTTTGTATTGACACTTTGTGGATTCAAGTAATAAATTCAAGTATTATCATAACATCTGTGTGCATGCTTGTTTTAATGTGAATTAATTGCTAATCATACGTGCTTGCTTGTACAACAATTAGTTAAACTACCAAACAATCTACTCAACGATTGGTAGAGGTTATCATGTCTTCCAACAGTCGGGAGAGGCCCTACCACCTGCTCAACGACTGGTGGAGACTATCAAACCTGCTCAACAATCGGTTGAGTCATAAAAGGACACAAAACCTTAATGTAAGGTAAATTGATAATTACGGTCCGGAACGTAATCATGAGTTTACAGGTACGTTAAGGTAGTATGAAATTTTATCAAGGTTTCCGGTAGATGACCAATTGTAACCCTGGTTTTCTCTTAACTTCGGACGAAGTTCCTAAAAGTAGGGGAGACTGTAACATCGCAAAAATTTTCAAAGTTTAATACGAATATTATTATTTTTTTTTATTTATCATAAGGTGCCTAAGTTTTATTTACCGACCACACAACTTATATATATACATATATATAATATAATAGTAATAATAATAATATTAAAAATAATTTTCAGATTTTATAAGTTAAAAAAAAACAGATTTTATTTATTTAGAATTATTAAACCATAGGTTATCTCCAAACCAAAACCAAACCCAAAGCCCACTCTCATTTCCCTTTATTTCGGAGCCCAGATACAAACGCGGCCCAACACTGGCCAGGCCCAAAGGCTGAAGCCCACACCCCTCCTTTCCTTGTTGTTTTAAAAAAAAAATATATATATATATATATGCTCATGCCGGGTCTCGAACCTGAGCAGTGACCGGCCAAGCCACACACACACGTAACACCACCTGGGCTACACCACTTAGTTGGTTTAAATTCAACTTTAATTATATATAAGCCCAGCCCCCTTTCCTCTTTCCCTCCTTCCCTTCGTCGAGCAGCAGCAGCAGATGAAGATATTTATTTTTTTTTCTTTCTTTTCTTTTTTTTTTTTTTTTTGACCATTCATTTGGCTACATTAACGTACAATAACCTGGGTTTGACTCGGAATCGTGATTATCGGCCATCATTGAGTCATCACACGACCAATCAGCATTAAAACACATCCAATTTAAACTTATACGCGTGTATCATTGATTGTGGGTCAAAACTTACCAAATCGAACACCCGGCCATTTCACTATAAATTGAGCCTCTGAATACGATTCCAACTCGCCACTATCTCTTTCACAATCCCCAATTATTCTCAATTATCCTCTGTTTGTGTTATACAATCGTGCGTTTGACTTTTTGTTTGACTGATCGTGCAAGCTCAAAACGTGTTTGTAAGTTTAATTCTTGTTGTGGGTTTTATCATTCGGCATCTACACAACATTAACCCTAAGGTTAATTGGGTTAATGTTGTGTAAATCGTTTGATTGCAAATCTAGGGTTCGTAAGATGATGATTTGGGGATTTTTATTGTTTCAAGTATTGTACAAATATAATCAGAACCTAAACTGTTTAACAAACTAACACCCAGACCAACTGGTCTGGGCACGCCCTTCCACCCATCAGGTTCCGGGTTCGAGTCCCGGGTTTGACAATCTTTTTGTTGTTTTGTTTTTTTTTTTCAACTATATATACATAATACCTATAATTTTATAAATTCATTTTAAAATACTAAAACACTTTTAAAAATTCTACAAAAATTATCTTGAGTTAATCTAATGTAATAGTTCAACTTACAATTTTTAGTTTTCAAAAATTTATTTATTTAATATATTTAATAAATAAATCAATTTTATTCTATTAGACTGACAATCCCACCCGGATACGTGCCTCCTACAAAGGTGGCGTGGGTGTTTGTTATCGTATAACATATTCAAGTGAACCATGAGCGTATGGGATGTATCATATTATAACAGTCATCAGGGTTGGTTATGCACTCGATTTATTTCTAGTATGTTTTTCACATATGGACTAGATTGCCATGACACATGAATTGCACAACATTTTTATTCAATCATCAAAAACCTATGTAATTCTCACCAACTTTTGTTGACCCAAAACCTTTTCAACTTAACATGTTTCAGGTTCTATTTGCTTGAAGATTTGAATTGATGCTTGAAGATATGTGTATAGTTTTATTCAATTTGATGTACAAATTCTAGAACAATTGTATGTAATTCATTTAAATTATTCAATGGAATTTATTATTCACCATGAGCTACTGAACAATCATCAATACGTGACATCCCGATGTTTCCGCCATCGGTTGGGGTGTTACAGTTTTACTTTTCGGAATTTTACTTTTTTTTCCTGACACATATTTTGTTGTTACTGTTTTGTTAATGTATGTCGGCATATCTAGCGTTCGGTACAGGACAACCTTTGTCGTTAGAAAGAAACAGTTCTGAAAGTGATGAAGTTCAAGGTAATTTTTTTTAGTTCCCGTACTGTTTAAAATACGAAATATTACGTTTCTTTCCAACATGAGACAAAACTTAAGTGTGTGTTTTTATGCTACATGTTAAGAGTTATGTTTTTTTTTTTTTTTTTTTGTTATTAACAAGTGTTAACAAAGTTTTATACGTCAAGTTATACTTTTTTGTAAGAGTTTTTATGCTACTACATTCTTACATTCTGTAATTAAGATGCGTCTAATGACCTTTTTGTATATGGGGTGGTGTTTTTTTACGCTTTTTTAATCTATGTTTTATTATGTTAGTGTTTACAAATGTCTTTTTACCTTTTTCCTATACATGGTTATGTTTTTAGTATACGAGATTTATGATTCTTTGGTAAGATTTGATACTTGGTAGGTTTTTGGACTAACATGTGTTAAAAAAGGTTGTTATTTTTGTGAGTGGCTGGTAACACATGTTAACAGTTATGTCTTTTTTTGTGAGTTGGTCACACTGGTTAATATCTCATCTATTGTTTTGCAGTTGATAACGAAGACCCCCACTGGTTAACATATGTTAACAAACGAAGTCGAAGGAAACCGAGAAAAATATGTAGAAAAACTTTTTAACAACGTTTTCTTTTTTGTACTCAATGTATAGAGTTACTAGATTTATTTTGTTATAGTGGTTAATAGTTTGTAATGATACTTTGTAATAACGTGTGTTAATAGTTTGTGTGCTTTATTTCTCAGTAAACTTTATGATTTGAATGTCTTGGGTAGGTTTATCTCTTGTTCAATAGTTTGTAATGATAATTTGTAATAACACGTGTTACCAAATAACATGTGTTAACCTAATATGTGTTAATAGTTGTATGCTATGTTTACTTATTTCGTTTTGTAAACTTATGAAGTGAAAACAGGAGTAGTAAGAAAGACAAAAAGGTTGACAAATGATACAGGTTTAACATATGTTACCACACCACTCATACTAACAAATGTTAGATCTTCTTATGGGTATATGGGAGCAACAGGTTTAACTTTATCAGATTAGATAACACATGTTAGCCCTTTGTGACTAACTAACACATGTTACCCTCATATGCAACATTAACACATTATTTGTACTTGCCCCATTATAATAATATTTTCTTAAACAAAAAGGATGAGAGAGGGTGTGACATACCCATTATAATAATATTTTCTTAAACAAAAAGTAGGAGAGATGGGAGAGATTGTGTGACATGACCCATTATAATAATATTTTCTTTATCAGATTAGATAATACATGTTAGCCCTTTATGACCAACTAACACATGTTAACCTTCCATGCAGTTCAATAGTTTGTAATGATACTTTGTAATAACGTTTGTTAATAGTTTGCGTGCTTTATTTTCTTAGTAAACTTAAGAAGTGAAAACTATAGGGGTATATGGGGGCAACAGGTTTAACATATGTTACCACACCACACATACTAACAAATGTTAGATCTTCTCATGGGTATATAGGAACAACAGGTTTAACTTTTATCAGATTAGATTAACACATGTTAGCCCTTTATGACCAACTAACACATGTTAACCTTCCATGCAGTTCAATAGTTTGTAATGATACTTTGTAATGACGTGTGTTAATAGTTTGTGTGCTTTATTTTCTTAGTAAACTGAAGAAGTGAAAACTATAGGGGTATATGGGGCAACAGATTTAACATATGTTACCACACCACACATACTAACAAATGTTAGATCTTCTCATGGGTATATGGGAGCAACAGGTTTAACTTTTATCAGATTAGATTAACACATGCTAGCCCTTTATGACCAACTAACACATGTTAACCTTCCATGCAGTTCAATAGTTTGTAATGATAATTTATAATAACGTGTGTTAATAGTTTGTGTGCTTTATTTTCTTAGTAAACTTAAGAAGTGAAAACTATAGGGGTATATGGGGGCAACAGGTTTAACATATGTTACCACACCACACATACTAACAAATGTTAGATCTTCTCATGGGTATATGGGGGCAACAGGTTTAAATTTTATCAGATTAGATTAACACATGTTAGCCCTTTATGACCAACTAACACATGTTACCCTCGTATGCAACATTAACACATTATTTGTACTTGCCCTATTATAATAATATTTCTTAAACAAAAAGTAGGAGAGAGAGTGTGACATGACGCTTTATAATAATATTTTTAAGTCTACTAACATGTTTGATTTAAGTCTTGGAGCCGAGCTCGAGCTCGACTTTTCAGCTCGACCAGAAAAACGAGCCGAGCCGAGTTGGCTCGTTTAATTTCGAGCTCGAGCTCAGCCTGGCTCAGCTCGACTCGGCTCGTGTACAGCCCTATTTGGGCCAAAAAAATAAAAAAAGCGCCGATAAGATATTTTTAAAAGAAATAAACAAAGTTTGTGCTGTTACATATGTAACAGCTATGTTACGTATGTAACATCAGTTGTTACATATGTAACAGCGCAAATTTTGTTTATTTTTTTTTTAAATATCCAATCGGCACTTTTTTTATTTTTTTGGCCCAAAACGCTTTAATACATGTATGTTACTTTGTGTATTTTTTTCAAAATAAAAAATTTTAGATGGTTTTTACAAGGGTTTTCTTAGTTTTCTTAACTCAAGTGGGTTTTCAATTTATCCTCCCCCTATATATATATATATTGTAGGAAATCATATTTCTTGCCGGTTTACGCATTTTCCTACTTTCAAAAAAATATATATTGAAAATATATTAACTCGAATGTTTTATTCCTAAAAATTCTTGCAACACTTTTACATTCCCATAAATGTAAAAATGCTCATTTTTATATAAAACATCCCAAGTTATTTAAATTACCATTTTTATAAAAGTATAATTCTTACAAGTAAAATATTTAGGTAAGTTTCATCACTTTTACAAAAGCAGCCCTTTTAGAATCTAACTTTTCATTCTTAACCTTTTACTCTCCAAAGTTACATTTTTAACATAAAGTTTCCAAAATCACATTTTACACCCATAGACTTTCCAAATTTACTTTTCAAACCTCTAACTTCACAAAAATTACATATTATTCCCAAGACTTATAAAAATAACAATATCTACTAAATCTAGTAAACTTTAACATATCAAAATTTACAATAAATGTTCTTTTCACCATCCAACACTTTTATTAATCACATATGGTAATTTTAAGTCTACTAACATGTTTGATTTAAGTCTTGGAGTCCACCGTTCCTATCTAAGTTGTTATATTTGTATAGTGCAATCTACAAAGCAACGCATGGAAACACCGATGGCGCAACTTTAAATTCATTAAAAGGGGTAACAAGACTCAATCTTTTTTAGACAACTAGTTGGAGTTGTATCCAATCTTGTAGTTCTAAATATCCCCACATGCTTGAATCACGTCATCGGTAAGATGTCATTGATTCAAATTAATGTATGCGTGTTTAGATGAGTTACAAGGATGGTTTCTTCATGAATCAAATGGAATACTAATCTAATACGTGAAAATTACAAAGTATACATGAGTAATATTCACGTATGAATTGAATTCATTAGCAAAACACACGTTTTGTAGATGTTATGCAATGAAAAGATAATGCACAGGAATAGTTTCGCATAAGATGGGAATTTAAGCAAGCGTTTAACAAATAAAGAGGGGCCGCGGATACGCGATCATTCGTCATTGTTTCACTTAATGTCTGACTATTTATATAATTAGTTATCAACATATCACATCAATTCTAACCATAATACTTGTTCATATTAAATGAGTATAGATACGAAAAAGGAATTAGTTGTAAAACGCAAGTGACCAGTGACGGATCTAGACCAAGATTCCAGGGGCAACGTTACATAATTTTTACGGGTAACGTAATACAAAACACGTAAAAAAAATTAAAAATACACTACGCCAAAAAAGTTGAGGGGTAACGGACCCCTGTTTACACTCTAGATCCGCCCCAGCAAGTAACAACCTATTTATGTACAACCTTCTTAATCAACTTATCTAAAACAATCATATTTAATTATTTATAAGCTTGGAAAAAATTGGTTGCAATGTTGAAAAAAACGATTTTTAAGAAAATAATATATGTCATTTTAAGTTAATTATATATAGAATTATATATAGAATGATTCAGTTAACCAATCGAACAATGGGACTTCATTTTTGTGGTTATCTTAATTGGGATATGTTTGATACTTTTTGGAATTTGAAATAAAAAAAAATACAAAACAACTCTGTTTAATACAAAACAATTAAGTTTAATACAAAACTGAGTCAGGTTCGAAACATATTTTGCCTTCATTTTGTGCTTTAATAATAATAAAATGTTCCTCATATAATTAGAAACAGAAAAATAAGTGTAATGGATGAAGACAGTTTACAGTTTCGATTAGGGGACTTACAAATGAATTGCATTTAACAATATTTTGCGTCTGCTTCAAGAAACTGATGCAGGTGCCATGTCTTCCGCCACCTTGTCTGTATGAGTATCGGGATCTGGTAGGCGGTTGAGAACCTGATCGATATTGAGGTTAATTTGTGAGTGAATCTGTTTTTATAAATGGGTTCATTATGCTGGTGATAGTTCTCGCCTCATAATCATATTTTACATATTAGCTAAATTACACATAATATTTTTGAAAAAATCAAACCGAAATGTTTTTGTGGGACAAGCCAATCCGACCCGTTATGAGTTTTGACGGCCTTAAAATGTTACCCATCTTGACCCACCAATTTTGCTTACCTCAAACAAGTGCCAAGAAACAAATGCATCTGTGGCTGCATATTTCAGCTGTTCCACTGACAAAGGATTAGCTTCCCAATTTCCTAACCTAATCTTGGAGGGTTTTAGAACCTGCTTGCAGTTAAGTCTTGGTTAGAAACTTGTAACATTTGTGATTAGTTTAACAAGAAAATAAAGAAAATTAAGCTTAGTGGGTCAGTCGCATTGGGTAACATGTCAAATCATGCTCAGGTAGACTGGCAAGGTTGGGTTGATCCACAAACATTTCTTGACCATTTTTACAAATAAATAATGCGCTGATTATGGTTGTTAAAAACACTTTTATTACAATACTAATCTAAATCCTTGAATAAAATTTTTATATTTGAGAAGAAGTTCAAATGACTTTCAACCCGTTTGACCCATTGATGTGTTCCCTTTATAGCTAAATATTTTCAATTGAGATAAAACACAACTACAAACCTAAACCCAACCATCCATAGTAAGGGATCAACATCATTACCACCACACTGCTTCGCTCCTTTTTTTTTTTTTTTTTTTTTTTTTTGCGACAAACAAGCATATTATTAATGAATAAATCTACCTATCTATCTATCTTACCCAGTAAATCCCACAATTAGTAAAGCTAAAAGTAGGGTCTGGGGAGGGTGAAATGTAGGCAAACCTTACCCCTATCCTTGCAGATAGAGAGGCTGCTTCCAGAGAGACCCCGGGCTCGACAACACATAATCGAAAAGCAAACAACACTAAAAAATTAATAAAGAGCTAAATTTAGAGAAACATTGGAAGAGTCACGTAGTAAAACAAAGGTATATATGTTCTAAAAAAACAACCAAATAAAACACCCAAATACAAGTCACTCTAACCGACCTCCGACCAACTTAAGAAAAAGTCGAGGCTCCTATACCACACTATGATACAACTAAACCTTCCCTAATAATCCTTAACCTTAATCTTGTGCCTCCACAAACCCCTATCCTCGACCATGTCCTCAGAGAGGTGCATCTCTATTAAATCCTGCCTAATAAATGTGATAGTAAAAAACACTACACCTTACAAAAATGAATCATTTTGGACAAGAAAAGTACCACGGAGCACATTTCCATAATAGATATGTGTGTTAATTATATATATACATGGATAAAATAAGCTTATAGAAACTATACTTATAATAACCAATCAAGGTTTTCTTATTAAAGCGAATCGAGATGTTTTAATCATCTGAAAACACTTTGGATGACAGTTGACCTGTTCAACCCATTTGACCCTTTTCCAGTACAACCTATTTGTAAAAAAAATACCTGAATCAACCCATTTTTGCCAACGGGTCGAATTTACTGCCTCTAGTATCTAGTCGTACCTGTTTAGATGTAAGTTTTTCGGTTAATGATGACAGACCCCACATCTTGGGCTCTCCACCAAGCTTTTTGTTGGCCAAACGCGACAAATCTTCTAAAGCATCTACAGACACGTTATGATCCTTAAAGACCTTACGAGCATCACCAGCTATGCCTATTCCAACCTATTCAGTCAATAAAGATTGCATGAAAATCTGATGTGAAGCAATAGTTACATAATAGTAAGGAGACATTAGATTTCAAATCTACAACACTCACTGACCTTTGAAACTCTTGAATCCTCAAGAAGAGACTTCAAATTTTGAGGGAATCCAGAATGAATAATATGCATTACATGGCAACGGGCAGCATCTGCACATAACTGTAGAACTGCCGCCTTGGATTGTCCTACACCTGCACGGTTTGGAGCTCTCAGTAAAGGAATACTATTGTACGTAATAGACTAGCTATCCCAAGAACGAAATTATAATACACGTAGGACAGGATACGATACTCCATTGGTGGATATTATGTCTTTGAGAAATATTACACGGGCCATGATGAAATAATAAAAAAGATTTAGTTGAAACAACCTTTCTTGAATGACGGTCTCCACTCAATGTCAAATCCAATAGCAGCACGGCTACCATCACTGTTTTTAGTCTCAACAAATTTTAATAGCTCGCCTGCAGCTTTCTCCACCTCTAAAAATGTCCTGCTGTACACAATATGACCTTTAAAAGTCATTGCAGGATATCTAATCTTTGATGTAGCTGAAACAGGAATCACAAATAACTGAATAAGAGATTCATAAATCACATATGTATTCATGTATTGATATAACAGTTAGCAATCCTTTTCTTGTCTCAAATTTAGTCTCAAAACAAATGCAAATGACTGAAACGTTATACAGCATCACCAGATGTTAATGACAAGATTAACCTTGTGTGACATTCAAATGAGAAGGTGATTGCAACCATTTAGCCATGTAAACTGTAGTTCTAGCATTGTTCGTTCTACAAAGTAAAGCAACGAAATGACCATGTAATGCATAATCCTACAATCATTCCTTTGATCCACGGTTCTCAAAAGTAATGAAAGCAGCCTTACATATCCATAAATTCGTATTCGATAAGTTTTACAATATTCTTTTGTTTGAAATTACAGTCAATTCGGGGAAAATATAAACATTTCAAAATTTAAATACATCACTACAAAATTTTATATGATGGAAACAATAATCATCCACACTCACAGAGAATAAAAGTTGCGGGCAATCAAAAATCAAACAAATACTTAAATGGATCAATAACTTGCTTAATTTCATGGTTGAATATTATCAGGCATTTAATCATTTTGCTAGCATATTCATATTTGGATATAGAAAGCTCGGTTTTAAAAAGTGCAGCATGAGGCCAGGGCCATGCTTTTTACTACATAAAGCACAAGCTGTACATGAGGCGCAGCTAAGGCGCGTTTTTTTTCATAGAAAAGCTGCCTGGGAGGTAGCTGAGATGCGCGCCTCGTGTGCATAGCGAATTTCCGTGCATCAGAATATTGTACATATAGCTTTGTAGGTTGTAGTGTTGTACACGTAGGTAACTTGTAAATTAAATAGTTAAGTAAAATTTAGTTATATTTTGCGTAGGAGATGCTTAAAACATTTAAGATATACTTAAATAAATTATATAAGATAGTTAGTGTCTCGCATACGCTTTACGCCTAGGTTTTAAACCCTCGCCAATATTCTAATAAACTGCCCTCATTTTATCATTTCTGTTACCAATCCGAATGCAAGACACTTAAATTTTCTAATTATGAGAAGAACAAATACACGCTTATTGACAGACAATCACATACCTGACACAATAAATTACCAGGATAACAGGATCTGAACGTGTTAGAAAACTGGTTTATAGGGCACGGTAATAAAGGAGACGAAAATGTGGAATGTTGGTTGAAAGTAAACAAGTAACGAAAGCAGCCTGCCAGCCTCACATATCCATTCACATTCAATAAGTTTTGCATTATTCTCTTGTTTGAAAGTACAGTCAATTCGGGGAATACATAAACATCTCAATATTTAAATACATGACTACAAAATCTTATATGATGGAAACAATAATCACACACACTCACCGAACAAAAGTTGCAGGCAACCAAAAAACACACACAGTACCTAAATGAATCAACAACTTGCGAGAGTCCACGCGTAGGTGCAACTTGATGCGAGGGTCCACGCTTTTTACTACACAAGACGCACGCTGTACTGTACATGAGGCGCAATTATTTTCACAGAAAGCTGACTGGGGCATAGCTGAGAGACGCACGCCTCTTGCAAATGGTGAGTTCTTTTGCATTAGAATATCGCACATATAGCTTTTTACGTCGTACACGTATATTATTTACAATTTAAATCATACATAAAAGCGGCACGCCTTGGTGCGTTGCGCCTCGGTTTTAGCCACTCGCCAGTCAGCCAACATTCTGATGAACTGCAACTTCATTTTACTCATTTTATCATTTCTGTTACCAATCCGAATACCAGACACTTAAATCTTCCATTAACAATACCTACAGTTCCTTCTAATCACACGAATAATAAAAAATCACGCTTATTAACAGATAATCACAAACAAAACTACATTATCAAATAACTTACCACTATAACATGATCTGAACGTGTTAGAAAACCGGTTTCTAGGGCACGGCATTAAAGAAGACGAAAATGTGGATTGTTGATTGAAATTAAACAACGAATCGGGTAATCTGCGTCTTGTTTTAGGACGATCTTCGTGGCAATTGGCAAGTGGTTGTTTTTTAGAAGTGGCGGATTCGAATATAGCGTCGATTGATTGAAGTTCTTCTAGGGTGAAATCTATATCCCAATCGGAGGATACAATAATATTATTATTAGTAGTAGAAGAAGAAGAAGAGTTTTGATTTAGGTTGGTTTTTGGGGGTTCCATGGAGATGTTGTTCAAACAGTTGATGTGACTGTGTCCTTGTTAACAGGTGTGCACGAATGTGCGGGTGGGCGGATAAATTTTTATTTTTCAAAAATTTGATTTTTCAGCAACTCCCACGTAAATAAAAAGAGCAAACCTGAATTCCAAACTCACAATTCACAAACCAAAGTACCAAACCTTAGGCCGTTCGTGTTCTTTTCAAACGGGAAACACAAGATTTATGCTTAAAAACTTTACTATTTTTCATCATCTTCTTCTGTTTTTTTCTCTCTGTACAAAAACTTTGGAACATACTTTTTCCTTTATTCCTTCCACTAGCTGATTACCCCGGGAGGGTCCCGGGGTTGAAAAATCTAATTTTACGTGATAACCTATTGCAAATGGCTCAAGTTAACTAACCATAAAATCTCTCAATCATTGCATGTTCATAGTATTCTAATCAGTAATAACTCATATTCCCTAATCTAAAACCTAATCAGTAATCATCTAAAGAATCACTTATGTAAGCTGTAACTATTCAAAAACTTATCACATCTCTCTAATTTCTAACATTCTAATGGCTCTTATAATTTCTAACCTAATCAACTAAAGTTTGTTTGCTGTTCAAAAAAAAAAAATCAACTAAACAAACACTTAAGTTGGAAGTTGTAACCATTGCATCTCATTATGCCACGTGGCATAATCAAGAGATGGTTGAGGCCACCATTGAACGTCACGTCAGCAACTATCAATTCTTCCCGGGAGCGTCCCGGGGTTGAAAAATATAATCATTCTAATAATACTAATACTAATACTAATACTAATACTAATACTAATACTAATAGTAATAATTATTACTCTTGTAATTAAATAAATAAAAAAATAACCTTGCTATAAGCTGACACCATGTGTTGCGGTGTTGCGTGATTCTTTCTCCTAGCTTCTCTTGATGAAATATACCTAGTAAAATTCCAATGATAACATGGCGATTGGGCTGATTTTCAACATCGTAGATAAGACCCTAGTTTAAAAGAAAAAACATGATTAATGAATAACATGAACACTTTGTGTTTTTTTTTTTTTCCTGTATGAACAAAACCCCAAAAAAATAGTCGATTTTTTCTCCGTTTTTTATATAGCACTATGGTACTCGTTGGAAAGATAATAAAACGCTCGTTAATTTGGTGTAATTTTTTTCTTTAAAAAATCCCGTATATAAAAGTTATAAACGTTTAAAAATTATGGGAGGAAATATGAGAGAGAAAATTTTAAATTTATTTTTAAATAATTGAGAATTTAGGGTTTTATGTTTATCTTTTTTTAATTAAAAAAAGAAATAATTCAAAAACACTAAAATCTTTTAATTTTGATGCCACGTGGCACTCTCAAAGGGAGGTTTAGGCCTCCATTGCACGTCACGACAGCATATATATTTTCTTTTATATATATATAGATAGATTTCATGTCATTTTCACCCTCGAATAGCTTAAACTATCCTAAACATTGGAAATGGCTAAGCTAAAGTAACCTAAAACTTTTTTTTAATATTAATTAATTAATTAATTAAAACCAAATAACATTAATTAAATAAAATAAATGACAAAACAATAAAAAAATACGAAACATAAAATAAAACTAGTCCTCATCTGACTCGACTCCATCAATCGGCCAATTATATGCTAACGCAATTTCCCGTTTACGCGCAATGATCACTTTCTTCATCGGGCGACTAAGATTGTCATGCGGTTTGTTAAAGAACTCAAAGTCGGTTTTAAATTATATTTTCTTGACACTCGCCATTTGTGTCACGAGTAACGATAAATACTTGTCCGCGACTTTCTTTTTCATGTCCGTCATCTCCTTAAGTGTCGCTTCTTTATTCTTTGTGTACTCTGAGAATGTTTCGCCCAATCCACTTTTGCTGGACGACCCGTCTTGTTTCTTTTATTGTCTCCTAGGTTGTGTCGGGCGAGTGTCTTCGTTTAAGTTCGGCACTGGAGGAGAACCAGATGGCACCCCCGACTCCTCATTTCTTGTAGAAAAGTGCGATCTGGATTCCGACATCCTTCTTCCCTTATCCGAACTACTTCCCGACTCCTCGTTCATCAACGAGACTTTTGACCACTTCTCACTTTCCTTAACAATCTTCCATGCTGCTAAATGTTTGAAAGCGTACCCCGTTTTTTCATGATAATCATCTAGCGCCCTTGTCATGACATCTACCATGGTGCAACAGTTTTTCTGAATACGCTCCTATATAAATAAAAATACAAAAATATTTAAAAAATCGTATAATGGTATTATAAAAATACTCAAAATAATAAAAGGCAAAAAATTAGTACCTCTTGAATGTAATATCCGTTGAACGCATTCAATTGCATCAAAACCACTTTGAATTAACTTGATGGATGGTGAGAATTGAACCACCAAGTTGTTCGTTGAAGTGCTTTGACACACCCTTCCACAAACTTGTTTTCTTTTGCTCGTTTCATTTCACCCGATCAACCGAAACATGTACGAATGCTTTCGCCAAATCAACTTCTTCAACTCGTTCAGCGCGACCACTCATTTTCCTTTTTTTTTCTTTCCCTTCGGGTATTCTCAAACCGCAACATCTTCTTTATCTTGCGGCTCCTCTTCTTGATATTCGTCAAATTGGGTTTCGGGAACGAGATCATCATCATCATTAAGGTCTTCATAAACGGGTAGTGGGTGTTCGTCATGAGATAACTTTTTACTTTGACGCCGCTCTCTATACGTCTCAAACACATCAAAAGATGCCAAAGCATATTGTGAAAAGTCAAGACGAGCGGGTGGTACCATCGGCACGCTAAGATGAGAAAAATATTGTGTTGTGTATGTTGGACTATAGAAACTGGGTGGGGGGGGTTGTGTAAAATATCATTGTGGGTTGTGTGGGGGTAGTGAAAGCCTATAAAGATCACCACGAAATTCGGGAAGTAACGAACCACCTGTAGGACATGGGTCACGATTTTATTAAAATGATATTAATAAAATAATAAAGATACACTCTTTATACATTTGGGAAATTGTAGTACATGCACCGTGTACAAATCCAAACGAAAATAATATAAAATACAACATAAAATGATTCAAACCGAAGTCTTCAACAAGAGTTTGAATTGCTTCTTCTTATAAGAATCTTTGCATAGTCTTCAATGAAACCTTGAACCATGTCTTTTGTACGATCATTCTTGGCTGCAAAATTAAACAAACATAATGTTGACGGTTGAGGCTGAGGCACGTGTTCAACACGCTTCCCTTAAAACAGATTTCGCGCCTCTACCAAAGACAACGCGTCTGTCTCCCGGGGTACAACAGCCGAAGCAGTCTGTACTGCCGGAGAAGGCCACGCACCCGAGGTTACACTAGGTAAAATTGTAGTGTATGACATTTGGAACGAATAAAAATAGTAAAGAATATTCCTTTATACAATTAGTCTTCAAGTATCTCTCTTTCTCCAAGAACATCATATTTCATATATTTGTTCTATTTTCTCTTGTATCACATGAGGCATATAACCTACTAAATATACTAGACTTGAGGAAGGGTGAAAGGTCTCACTTAATTAGTCACTTAATTAGAGATTTAACACTCTAATTTTACTCATCAAGTGTTACAAAAGAAACTCTACTCAAGAGTCTCTCTTTTTTTCACCACATGAAGACTCTATATAATAATATATCTAAATTAAATTTCCATTCAATATTCCAAAATTCCAACACCACCATCACGTCGATTCACACCTCGTGAGCTTGCACCGTCATCCCAAGATTTGGTGGTTTTCTTACTTGACCCAACATTTTTTTTTTGTTCTCCATCGTGTGAAAAGATTTAAAATGGTGAGAATGGATTAATGGATTGAATAGCTTTGAAAGATTTGAAATGGTGAAAATGAATGAATGCTAGTATTTAATGAATTTAATTAAATTTTATTTTTTAATGGTGCAGCAGTAATATTACCGTTTGAATGTGAGAACAATCGGCAACCGAAAGCCAATTTTTGTAGTCGGTCATCGAAGCCGAAGTGGCTGGGTCGGTGTAGCCGTATCGGCTACGATGCTGAGCAGGCCTTATTGAGCCTGCCTCGTCATCCATTAACATGTGTACGAATGGAGGTGATGGAGTACGATCCGTGTTCCATCATACTCATTTTGGACTAATATGTGGGAACAACTCACCCAAACATTATTATATGATATATTTTTATACGAAAGTAAAATATGAGATGGATGATTGGACCAATTTAGCGTTAGACGATTTGTAATGGTCTCGTGAAAGGACCTCATGAACCCTCACTCACGCGAAACATCGGCCCCCATCTCATGAGAGGACCTCGTGAGTCCTTGTCGCATGACCCAACTCACGGTGGTGATTCTCCAATTTCGAAAAAAATGTCATTTACTAACGGCTAGTTTGACCATTTTTTAATTACATATGTATGTGTGTGAGTGTGTGTAGGATTAGGTTAAATTGAAAACTAGCCTGAGTTGGAAGAACTTAAAAAGTCATCTGAATCAATAGGATGGTGTAATGTGTCATGATTTTGTTTGTATTAAGAATGAGTATTTGTGGTAATTCATCACTAAGTATTATATAATTAAGTTAACCATGATTATAATAACACAATTAAAGGACAATTTTTGTTAATAAATTTGATTATCCCCATATTATTAGAGCATTCACAACCCATCCCCCATTCTTAAAATTTAAGAAAATCCCACAAAAACTCACTCACTCCATCCCAGCCCCTTTCCCCATACCCTATTTCTAAAATTTACAAAAAACCTATGTGGGGCCCCGATATATGGGGTCTTCCATCATTCCCCCATATCATTTAATAATAATAAAATAATACAAATGGAAGGTGGAGTGAATTGATGTTGGTTGTAAAGAAATAAAATAATAATAAAAAAACTTATAGGGGGTATGAATGGGGAATGGGATGTGAGAGGCAAATTTAGAAAACTATGATTTTTCCTTAAATTATATGGTTGGGGATGAGGGGCGGGTTGTGAATGCTCTTATTATCCCTAGGTGAATAATCCCCCTCCCAAATGCTCTTCAGTTTTATATATGTATACTTCATCAACATAAGCAGAGATCACACCACACCCTTCTTCCCACTCTGATCACCATCGACGACAACAAACCAAAATGAGAGAAAACCCTAGGTTAATGGCGAGCAGCAAATCTGATCACAACCAACGAGAGTTTCTCTCCGTTGAAGATATTCAATCTGTAAAATGTTTTTTTTTTGGGAAAACCCACAACCAATATCAACGATCAACCCACTGTCAAAAGCTACCCCTTGACCGTCCAAATGAAAAGGCAAGGAAGTTGCAGACGAAGAACCCATGACTATGGATGAGTTACAATCGACCATCCATGTCCCCATTTTCGCATCAGATGCGGTTGGATCGTCTTACGTACCTAATTTGAACTTATAGGAAGAACAGGGTTCCGACGAGGGTGAAAGTAAGGTTTTTTTCCCGGCATCTTTTGTGAAATTCGTCACCCTCATCTTTCGTCAAATTTACAATATTAGCCCTTCAAATATTTCCATTATAGTCCCTGAAAGTTTCGTCGTTTTCAATTAAATTTTAAAGCAAATTAAAAATTTTTATTAGCTATATTTATAAAGATACGTAGAAGAAATGTATTCGTAAAAGATTTTATAATTTTTTTTAAAGCTTTAAAAACATTTTTTTTGGTTAATTTATAATAACTTGGTTAGTGTGTTTATAAAGAGAAAACTAACTAAACTTGAATAAAACTAACCTAGTTAAACCCGAGGGACTGTTTCTGCCAATTTTTACAAAAGTTTCAAATCAAAACAATTAACCCTCCTTTCCTTCCTGATCGTGTATCCGGTGACCGGATTATATTCCGGCCAAATCTCCGGCGAGGTTAAGATTGCACCTTAATGAGTCTAAACCGTTTTCCTTTGATCCGTAACGTCTCTCCATTATATTTCAACCGTTTCATGCTTCAATGGACGTAATTAATCGAGTTTAATCGGGGCTTCTAGTATAACCGGCCGGACTCATTTAAACGAATTAAAGACCAATTTTCACTTAGCTATTATATAATTGAACCCTCTGATCGACTTCTGCATCTTTTTCGCATCTAAACCCACGAATAAACGCGTCTAAACTGTGGGTTTTGGCACCCATCGGAGCTTCACCGGAGTCGCACTTTTTCCGGTCAGAAACCTTCATTTTTCCGGTTTATACTCGATGGTAAGGTCGATTTTAAATGTAGATTTACTTACTTTTCATTGCTCTATTAAAGCCCTATAGAATCAGCTTTGATTGTGGCTTAATTTGGTTAATCTAGGGTTAGGGTTCTAGACTAAGAAATTTGGGGAAGAAGATGACCATTGATATAGTATTTATATATTATTCGAAATTAAACCTTTCATCATATGTACCAAGTGTCCTAGTGGATGTGCTTCTGCTTTTGCCTAGAACCCACTCAGGTTCGATTCCCCCCAGCCACAACTCCTTTACCGTTTTTTTTATCATTCATATATGTTATTTATAATAATTATAAGGTTATTTATAATAATTATATAAATGCATTAAACTTACAATATTCATAATAAATTCATTTTTCCTCCAAAAATTATGAAAATTTAGGAGTAACTTCTTGATACCTCATAGAAAATTATCCCACTTTTAGTTTCTGGAAAATGTTTTATTTTTATATTTTTATGGAATTTATTTGTTTTAATAGTAATTAATTGATTAAAAATTCATTTTTAATGATTTTAATCTCAAACTTTTTGGGCAATTATTTCCAATCATTATGAACTGAAATAAAAAATATTTGGTTCAGAAAACATTTATTTTTATTAATTTTCCTATTTTTAATCATTTAAACATGAGTTAATTCCATTAAATCAGTTTTAAATATAAATAAGTTTATAAAAATTATGAGAAAATTATTTTCATTAATTTACATCAGAAATCATCCATTTTCTATAAAAATAGCATTTTTGGATCATGTCTTGAATTATTAGTCTTATTTATGTTTAATTAGACATAATTAATCATTTATTTATTTATACTATCTAATATCTATTTTATAAATACTTTTATTATAAAATAGAAATATTCCTATGTTTGAAAATCTTTATATCATTTGTGGATCATTGTGTAACTCGTAATTATGCATTCAAATATTTATGATTATTGTATTTATTTACAATAGATAATTAAAATAAATAACTAAATTATTTTGTCGTAATTATTCAAACATATTTTGATCTAAATATTCCATTGGTAATAATTATTTTACTTAAACCACCTTTACAAACTTTGGTATATTATTTTTAATATACAACTTTTACATTAATTCAACTTATCATAAAAACTCTAATTCCTCAAATCGACTTAGCAAACCCTAATGCCTTAGACCCTAGTTACCTTAGACTTTTTAGACACTTCCTTATTAGTATTCTTACACATTATAGGTTGAATTCCTTGGAATTTCCATTACTTAGCTCACGACCGCTTAAGTGGATTTTGATCGCTTTCGCAAACTGTGAGTATATCTTTCCCCTTTTTACCGTTTTACTACTTTGGGGTGACTCATGTACTTATATATTAATCAAGTTTCAATTTCTTATACTTAATGCAATTCTCATGTGTGTTTGCTTTATGTTAATTGGTGTGTCTATGACTTGTCAAAATCATTAACCGCTGGGCGGCCTAGCTTTTCAATGAATAGTACTATGGTATACCCCCTTGAGACTCTGTTGAGAGAATCTTGGTCATTGTCTTGTTAATTCATTATTCAGTTGGTTAGTCATGTGTTAGTCATTATTCTCAGGTTTGGTTTTGAACGGATATTACTTATTACATAATTGCAAATGGTACCGCACATGAATTGCTAAACACTTTTCCTACTATATTTATTTAAACAGGGTATGCTCACCAATACATTTTTGTATTGACCAAATTATTTTGTACATGTTTCAGGTTGTTTTGAGATGCATTCTTTAAGCTTTCGGATTTATATTTAGATTTTGATTCATTGTATTTCAATTTAGTTGGCAGTTAGAATCGTTGTATTTCATTTCAATGTAATAAATTATTTAATCAATGTATTCAAAAATTTACACTTTAGTCCATGAGCTATTGAACAATCGTCACTACGTGACACCTCGATGTTTCCGCCATCGGTTGGGGTGTTACAGATTGGTATCAGAGCCATGGTTATAGGGAATTAGGTTATTAGAATGTCTTTTAGCCTAGTCTATAACTAAGCTTACATTAACGAGTCCTCTCGTGTATATTTCTCTTTATTCTTATATTTTTTTTCATGATATTTTCGCTATGGTTCTTTCACGTCATTCTTTCGATGTTTTGCTTGGAGAAGAAGACACTCGTATTTCACAAACGAAATGATATCACCAAGTTAGGAGTGGTATCCATACCTTGGTGATTAGTTTCATTCCTTTATATGATATTTATCTTAGGAATATATCTTTGAGATAGGAGTGACATCCACACCTCAAAGAGTATCACCTTCAAAAAGAAACTTAACCACTAAGCTGGGAGTGATATCCTTAACTTAGTGATTGGTTTCATTCCTCAATTGTATTCAATTTTGAAATACATCTTTGAGTTAGGAGTGAAATCCACATCTCAGGGATCTGTTTCTACATCTCGTTTTAAAGTCTCGCTAAAGGTTTTGAAACTTACCAGTGACGGGGTATGTGCAATCGGGAAAAATGACCATTCACTCATAGGTCCAAGTACACTCCCCATAAGTCACTAATAATATTTCAATCTCTTTGGCTAGTCACCAGTTTCACTAGAAATATTTTCAGTATCACATTTTTGATATATTTTTCATTTGTTGTTTGAAACTCTTATCATAAATATTTTATAATGAAGTTATTATGTCTTTTGGGTTTTCTCTATTAATGGCTATCGCTATTTATGCATTTTTCCGTCTTTCATTATTGACTCTTAAGTTTTGCTTAACATTTGGATTTTAAGTTCCATCTCTTGATGTTTTATATACTCATTAATTATTCGCTTTTGGATTTTTTTTTATCATCATTAAAACTTTTATCCGCATTAAAACTTACACTATTTTCATTTATGATTTGTGACTTCTACACTATTGTCGCATTTACTTTTATCATTCACGTCATTTCTAAATCTTGGTCTTTTGAAAACACATTTGATTTATATGGTTTTCGAGAAAAGAAACTTGCGACTGATAATATGCATTATGACAATTTTCAACTCGACTTCTTGTAAACCCATGAAAATGAGTACTTACGAAATCTTTTCATATGAACCTGTTTTAAATCTAAAACACACTTCGATTTCTAAAAAAAAAAAAGTTATTCTCATGCATCACAACTATACTTTCAACTATATCACAAAGTTCGAGTAAAACTACATTTTGTTTTATAAACAATAATTTATCTTTTATATTTACACTCTTTCAGTCGCAAAACGTTCTGGTCTAATTATTGGACATATCCTTATCGAAAGTTGCTAAATGTCTTTTAACACATAGTGCATAAATTTTAAACCCGCATGGCCAGTAGACTATACGTATGTTCCGTCCACTCTCAATTGCAGTAAATATCATTATCTTATTCTTACATCATTTTATTTTATTATATATTCGCATATTATCTTATTTATGATTATTCTCGTATTATTATTTTATTGGTGGCTATCCCCACGCGTTATTCTCGCACTAATTATTAGTAGTCATTCTTACAACACTGGTTTTGAGCATTAACTTAACTCGGTTACTTTCATTTTTTTTTTAAAAAAAATTGTGCGATTTACTTGATTTATATTATACCATTCTTTCAATCGAAGTTTTATGCTATATGATGCGTGCTGATATATATATAAAAATGTGCACAAGTTAAAACCCTAGACTCAACTAAACCACGCACAATCGGCAAGTGTACCGTTCGTTTGTAGCAAGCGAATAAGACCAGGTATCGAACCAAAGGACTCAATTAAACACAGAAGATTAAACTGTCACTGAATTGCTTGTTTAAATTAATAACTAAGGGGGGTTTTAAATTGAAAATATAAAAATTGATTAACTATTAATTAACTAAATTACCCTAAATTAAATTAAATTAAAAACTAATTAGAACTAAAATAAAAACCGAACTAAAGTGATGGAAAAATCAAGCAAAGGAAAGACTGGCTACCTAGGTAAGAATCCTTAGACATAATACTCAATCCTGACGAAGAAACCCGTTTGGAGACCCTAATTTCATCCAACTACTCTCCTCCTGCAGGTAAGGCTAGTAAGCTAGAATCAAGGCGGGACACGTGTAGAAATGCTAAAATGGAATTGGATCGCCCTAGCGTACCAAAATCCCATAGAAATCAGGTTAAAACCTCTCCTGGATTAAAACCCTCAAACTATGAAGCAGACTTAAACTCTACTGAAAGAAACCTAGGAAAACTCTAAACACGGACAAGTAGCGACTCCCGCCCTAGCGCTTGCCAACTACCGAACAATGCCTAGTTAGTTACCTAGCACTCTCGAGTTAGATTTCTCACCCTCAAGAATGGACTGCACGTTTTAGTTAATTTATTATATTAGTTTGTTATATTTGTGTCGTACTCCAACTCCAAATACTAGCACGCTAACCTAAGTTGACGAACTAGATTGATTTATAGACCTAGGGGGTATCTCTACATGCCTAGCTTCACAAAATCAATAAACAAACTTCAAATAAAATTAACACCAACACACATATATCAAATCCAACAATAAAAATAAAAATCATGTAATTCTACACATCCAAACGGAAACCAAACGTCATTCAATCATATTATTGTCTAAATCATCATCCTAAGTAGCCATGAAAATGTCTAGCCACTCATAATATTAAAAAATACCATCACAAAATGATTAAACATAGTTTTAAGTATGTCTAGAGAAAAAATTAATAAAAATTAAACCTAACCCAAGGCTCGTTGGCTCTTGATCTTTAACGTGCCCGTGGCCTTTTCTCCTTCCGTGCTCGTTCGATCGGCACCGTAGTTGACCGCTGACTTCGTGCGATTGTTTCTTTTGCAATTGTGAATGAATGATTGATTATTATTTTATTATGCCGTCAAACTCAAACATATATCTTTTTTTTTTCGTAACCGACTTTGACAATTGGATTAATTGTGGTTTTGGTATTTGGCTTGGGCTACGGCCCAAGCAAGCTTTTGTTTTTTTTTCTATATATTATTATTATATTATTAGTATGCTCCAAGCTAGCTTTGGATGTTTGCGACTTGGGTGTTCTTGTGTCACACCCCGACTTTTCCCTCGTCGGTTGCGACGTTTGGTGCCTTTGCCAGCGCAGCGGAAAGATGCATCTAAGACTCTGGTTCCCTGAACGCCAATTCTAAACCTCTAGGATTCCCGATCCCAACTGCCACCTACTCCAACCGTGCCGTTACCAAAGTTTAAACCTGAAAGACATACTTAAAAGTCAACATATAATGCTGGTGAGTTCATAAGTTTTGCAAAATGTTATCAAACATTACCAAGTTCCAAAAGTGTTACCATGTTCACCCTGTCCAAACTATAACAAATCGAAAACCAGTATACGCTAGCTAGGCGTACGTTTTGTTACTACCACGATTGGAAAACCATTACTAACTCGAATACCAGATGTTGTGCCCGAAAAGTACCAGTTGTTCCTGTTGTTCCTGTTTGAGACAATATGCACTCGCCCGGCCCTCCAATCCGACGAGCGGGCTGGTCACTCCCAATAGCGCTATTCACATTTCCCCGTTGTGCAAACCCGCACATTCATGGTTCCCCCCGGGACTTCCAAAGATCGTGTAGTACACAATAGAAACCCATAGTATGACAGTAGTTACCAAATAATCGTTTTAACACATGTTTTCTCCCCCGAAAAGTGTAAACCAGTTTAAAAGAGGGGCCGTAAACTCACGCAACCCGTTTCATTTTCCAAAACTTTGTTTCGTTTTAAGTTCCTCAGTTTTTCATAAAAGAAGCATGTCTTCCACCCCGGAAACATTTATAAAACAGTAAAAAGTGGAGTTATGAACTCACCTTAATTTCTGTGCTAAGCTAGCAAACGAAGCCTGAGACCTCGACCGACTTCCTCGTGCCCTAATTACCAACAAAGGACACCTTAACAGTCTATCACACATAAGCCTGGCTTATTAACCGCTTAAAAGATAGTCTATCCGACTGTTTAGACTCGTGTGTACCAACGCGAGTCTCAATACGTTTCAACTCGACGAACCGACAATGACTTAACTTAATTCCCATATATAACATAGCACCCAAGTTGCACACTTGTTACTATTTGTGTATAAACCATGTTGGACTAGTACCCCGAAACGTATATTATCCTGAATCGTAGCTCGTCTCGCAAATCATGTCAATGTATTTGTTTTGCGTAATTATATTTTAGAAAATACCCTTTGAGGAAATACAAATTTAGTTATTAAACCGATCAATGACATTTGTTACTTTTTCCCAAATATTGTTTGAAATCATCTTTATTGCTACGAATAAATAGTCCTTAAAAGCATTTCGATTTGTATATAATAATGCATTTGTCCAAAACACTTAGGGAAATTTATTTATAAAAATGGTAGTTCGTTACGCTTTAACTTTATAAAAATTTGGGCAGAGTTTCCTCTGTTTTTGTACAAACCAGACAACACCCGTTGTCTACAATTTTCCCAAAATTATCTTTCAAACACAAGTCACCAAGTCATTTTATCCAAAGTTTCGATTCACGAGATTCTATACGTTTCGATACCTAAATACACTTAATTATATAATTATATATATATACTAATATATATATATAATATAGTCCGACAATATAGTCCAATTATATTTAGTCCGAGTTCGAAACCATAAGTCACGTCAAGTTAATCGTTTACCAAATCGTTCAATATTTAATATATATAGTTTCCGTTTATTATCCGGTTCGTTCGCGAGTTAAAACCATTTCCTCAATATCAATATATTTACAAATATATAATATTCATAAATATATAATATTTACAAATATCCAATATTTATAAATATACAAATAAAGTAATAATAACACGATTATAAGTATACCGAATCGCACACCGAGCCGTTTGACTGTGTGTTGACCAGATCTGACCGAACCGACCGCAACCGCGACTGAAACCTGAACTGGACCTGAATCTGACCCGACTTGACGAGACCCGTAACAGAGACCCGATCCAAACCGAACAGCGACCAGATCCAACAGACTCCAAAACCACGAGCCAAAGGCCACATCAAACCACTTGGTGAACACCAAACCGTAACCAGCAAGCACCCGAGTTGAACCCGCACCAAACCCATCTTGACCTGAGACCCGAGCTGAATCTGACCAGACCTTGACCCGAGCTAAACCCCGAACCAGAAACTAACCCGATCATCACCTCCACCTGCAACCACCACCTCCGCCGCCGTCACCTTCCCACCAACTACAACCATAGCCGGACCCCAAAACCACAACCCGTCACCACTGAGCGAACCATCGGGCCACAACTACATAACCCACCGGAAAGCTACCTAACCCACCGGAACAACTTGTGACCAAACCACCATTACCCGGACCACCACATCCGTACCCGACCTGAGACCCAAATAACAAATAAAACTCGAGAACACAACTCAAACCTGTGTCGAACCCTTAACCATCTGCTTCCACCCGACAGACCACCACCTGCAGCTGAGACCCGCTTCACTCAATCGGAAACCATCACCAAAAACCCCATTCCCGTCTGATCTGTGAAGGGAAACGCCAACATAGCCCGTCTTCTTGCAAAAACACCACGCTGCCTTAAGCCCTTATAAATAAGCAACACAGCTCCATTCTGGCCTGAAAACACGCGCCGCCGCCACCAGGATTGGTGGTGGCCGGCTGCAATAGAAAAGGGAGGTGAGAGAGAGACGAGTGGGAGAGGAAGAGATGTTTAGAGAGAGAGGAGGTGCACCGGTTTTTAGAGAGAGAGAGAGAGAGGGTTAGGGTTTGTGTGTTGGGTGAAAAATGGGAAGAAGAAGAAGAATAATAAGCTTATATACTTAGGGTTTGTTGGTAGGTGACTTGTACCGCGTATCGAACCCGTACAAACGTAAAACGTCTCGGTTTCTATTCTGGGCCCGCTAATTAATTATAAAAAGTAATCGGTTTTGTTCGAAATACAAAACCGAGCATAAATATAAATGTTTTCGATGTCCGACGCGTGTTTTCAGAACACGCGTTTAAATCGCGTTAACTAAATCGGTCGCAGTTCCAATTGTAAAAACGGTCAGTAAACTTCCGAAACTTAATAATTAACAATATTTAAAATAAATATTTAATTTTAATAATAAAAATCACGTCGGTGTAAATCGGAAGTTGCCGGGTGTCACATTCTCCCCATGTTACAGAAATTTTGTCCTCAAAATTTGAGGTAGGATATCATCCAAGAACCAATGGTAGTACAACAAAATAGTCAACGGACTTGCCGGTACAAATGGCACGAGATAAAGTTTCAGAATCAACTGAATGCAAAGTGTAAACAACAACTCTGTCAACAAATACAACTGGCGCACCTCAAACGAAGCAACTAGTGCACCAACTTTTTCGTTACACACCACAAGGTGTGTATGCATTTAAGGCAATAACAAACGAGTTGATGAAAGTGAGACATGTCAATAAAAATCATTCATTATTCCAAGTCGATTGAATATTCACCGCAAGGTGCTGTATCAAATTCCAACAATTCAATTCAACTGAATTGTCGACTTTAAAGAAATTCATCGACGAAGTATCAAAGGATTCATTGCCTACACTGGCCAAACATAGCAAGACTAGAAGACAAACATTACGAGCAACGTAATGATAAAGCAAATCATTAATGAAACAATTGTCTGATGCGAAGCCCTACAATGGACCTTCACAGGTTTAAAGAATTCAAACATGCAATAGTTGACACGTGTACAAAAATGCGTGTCTAATTTGGTGAAAAGAATAAGGAATCAACAAAAATTAAATTCCTTTATGATTGAATGTTGAAGGCCACAAATACAAAAGAAGAGAGATGTAGATCGTACTCAAAAAGATATAACTAGGTTCTACAACATGAACCTTAGAAGTTCAAGAACGAGATCATCAAGAACTTAAACTGGTTTAAGAAAAGCAAGGTCACAAATGACACGAACAGGGGAGAATTGGCAATCACGTCCGTACAACAAAATAATGAAAAACCCTTATCCATTATATATATATATACATGTATATACAACAACCTAATAGCATAGATACCCTCACGATAGATGTCTTTAGAATTATCAAGTGCCTGTAAATTTGCAATAACGTGACGTCTACGTTATCGAAAATTTACCTCACCAGATCATCCTATTAACCTCCATCATGAGTATATCACAAGCACTCATTACATCCACATAGTAACACGTATATATATATTACATAATATAATGTTCGTCGTGTGCGCCACTTTTCCCGATGCTCTTCTCGTCCGCATTCCAGCTTTGCAGCATCATCGGCAGAATGAGGTGCCTCATTAAGATATTTTCTCACCCAAGTCGACCTTGACGACATAGCATACTCCGATCCAGGGATGCGAGACCGCAAATGCTGCAACAATCCCTTTGCCAACTCGTCTAACAAACGTGACACGTGTGAGTGTTAGGGGTGTTCAAAATCGGATAATCCGAATTTCGGATATCCGAATTTCGGATAATCCGAAATTTCGGATAGTCAATATTGAGATCCGAATCCGAATCCGAAATTTCGGATATCCGAAATTCGGATATCCGAAATTTCGGATTCGGATTCGGATCATCCAACGGATAATCCGAAACTTAAAAAAATTAAAAAATAATAAAAAAAAATATAAAAAACGTTCTCCTTTATGCCTAAAACGTGAACCTATTAAAAAAACAAAAATCGAAGTTAGATAAACGAAATTTGAACAACAAATATATAAAAAAAAACTTATTATTTTGATAGAAGGGGGCTGTGGAGGGCGGATACGAGGTGGACAGGGGCTGTTATAGAGGAGAGAAGAGAGAGCAACAGCTATGGATTATAGGAGTATGGACTTAGAGTTAGACGGATTAAGGATTTAGGATTGTGTATTGTGTTATGTAGTGTATATAATATTATATATTTATATATATATTTTTAATATTCGGATTCGGATAATCCGATTATCCGAAAATTTTCAAAATCAGGATCCGAATCCGAATCCGAAATTTCGGATAATCCGATTTTCGGATATCCGAAAATCGGATTATCCAAAATTTCGGATAATTCGGATTCGGATTTTCGGATTTTTCGGATTCGAATTTTGGATTATCCGATTTTGAACAGCCCTAGTGAGTGTTGTAGATACGTCCAAGCTTGAGTCGACAACCATTGGCGATGCGTATTTATATACCTTACATAAATACACATAGTATATAAACAAGTAAATTGTTCCTCATACCAAGAAACAATGACTCAGCTAACTCTATGTGAATAACCGCTCTGAAGTCTAAAACGATGACTCGCCAGTCACCAGTAAGGTATGCCTAACCACTACATACCAATGTCCTTTCTATATACCACTACAGAAAATACCGACTTCCTATTCACATAAGAAAAATAAATGTTCCTTGCGCCGAAGGAATGTACGCTAAGTTTAGTGTGATTTAACACACTAATAGTCATGTAACACACTTGGCAACGGTTGGAATTTAAGTTCCTAGGCGTTCGTGCTAAATACTTTGTCTTAGAAAATTCGGTCCCAACTTCAAAACAAACTCAGGTTAAAGCTTAGATATCTACCCAGACACCTAATTCGCTAAAACCTATGGCTCTGATACCAAACTGTCACACCCCGACTTTTCCCTCGTCGGTTGCGACGTTTGGTGCCTTTGCCAGCGCAGCGGAAAGATGCATCTAAGACTCTGGTTCCCTGAACGCCAATTCTAAACCTCTAGGATTCCCGATCCCAACTGCCACCTACTCCAACCGTGCCGTTACCAAAGTTTAAACCTGAAAGACATACTTAAAAGTCAACATATAATGCTGGTGAGTTCATAAGTTTTGCAAAATGTTATCAAACATTACCAAGTTCCAAAAGTGTTACCATGTTCACCCTGTCCATACTATAACAAATCGAAAACCAGTATACGCTAGCTAGGCGTACGTTTTGTTACTACCACGATTGGAAAACCATTACTAACTCGAATACCAGATGTTGTGCCCGAAAAGTACCAGTTGTTCCTGTTGTTCCTGTTTGAGACAATATGCACTCGCCGGCCCTCCAAGCCGACGAGCGGGGCTGGTCACTCCCAATAGCGCTATTCACATTTCCCCGTTGTGCAAACCCGCACATTCATGGTTCCCCCCGGGACTTCCAAAGATCGTGTAGTACACAATAGAAACCCATAGTATGACAGTAGTTACCAAATAATCGTTTTAACACATGTTTTCTCCCCCGAAAAGTGTAAACCAGTTTAAAAGAGGGGCCGTAAACTCACGCAACCCGTTTCATTTTCCAAAACTTTGTTTCGTTTTAAGTTCCTCAGTTTTTCATAAAAGAAGCATGTCTTCCACCCCGGAAACATTTATAAAACAGTAAAAAGTGGAGTTATGAACTCACCTTAATTTCTGTGCTAAGCTAGCAAACGAAGCCTGAGACCTCGACCGACTTCCTCGTGCCCTAATTACCAACAAAGGACACCTTAACAGTCTATCACACATAAGCCTGGCTTATTAACCGCTTAAAAGATAGTCTATCCGACTGTTTAGACTCGTGTGTACCAACGCGAGTCTCAATACGTTTCAACTCGACGAACCGACAATGACTTAACTTAATTCCCATATATAACATAGCACCCAAGTTGCACACTTGTTACTATTTGTGTATAAACCATGTTGGACTAGTACCCCGAAACGTATATTATCCTGAATCGTAGCTCGTCTCGCAAATCATGTCAATGTATTTGTTTTGCGTAATTATATTTTAGAAAATACCCTTTGAGGAAATACAAATTTAGTTATTAAACCGATCAATGACATTTGTTACTTTTTCCCAAATATTGTTTGAAATCATCTTTATTGCTACGAATAAATAGTCCTTAAAAGCATTTCGATTTGTATATAATAATGCATTTGTCCAAAACACTTAGGGAAATTTATTTATAAAAATGGTAGTTCGTTACGCTTTAACTTTATAAAAATTTGGGCAGAGTTTCCTCTGTTTTTGTACAAACCAGACAACACCCGTTGTCTACAATTTTCCCAAAATTATCTTTCAAAAACACAAAGACGACGCAACTAAGTAATGAACATGAAAAGAAAATACAAACTCTACACATGGGGGTATCCCCACACTCTCACAAACCTACTCGGGATTGATCTCAGGGAGGTCCGAAACCTCCACCTCCTCATCAAAGCTCATCCCATCCTCATAATGCTTCAACCTATGGTCGTTCACCTTCCATCGTTGGCCATCCTCACCTTCAATCTCAATCGTACCGTAGGGAAAAACCTGTGTAACAACATAAGGACCCGTCCAACGCGACCTAAGCTTTCCTGAGAACAACCTAAGACGAGAATTATACTGTAACACTTTCTCCCCACACTTAAATTCTTTCACTATCTTCAAACGCTTATCGTGCAACTTCTTAGTTTTCTCTTTATAATCCCACGATCTCATATAAGCATCATCCCTCAACTCCTCTAACTCATGCAACTGAAGGTATCTATGCTTACCTGCCTTATCCAGATCTAAATTCACCCTCTTCAATGCCCAAAACGCCTTATGCTCTAACTCAACCGGTAAATGGCACGCTTTTCCATAAACTAACCGAAAAGGAGTGGTGCCTATCGGTGTCTTAAATGCGGTGCGAAAAGCCCACAATGCATCCTCTAGGTGATCTGACCAATCCTTTCGGTTCTGCCCCACTGTTTTCTCTAGGATTCTCTTGATCCCGCGATTGGTATTTTCCACTTGACCACTTGTTTGTGGATGATAAGCCGTAGAAAGCCGATGGGTGACCCCATAGCGTTTCAAAGCTGAAGGGATAGGGAGCCTAATCTGAAGGGCGTCCCTATCCCCAAGAAGCAATAACCCTGCGCCAGATCACGGCGCAGAAACGCACCCGCGCGGGGCAGACAATCAGCATGCCTCGCGCACCAAGATGGATGATAAGCAACAAACAATACCTGATACGCGCGTGCAACCACGCGCGGAATCTTCCCTTAGCACTTTTCATACGAAGTACAAGGAATGACAAAAGGAAGATTCATAAAGATCCATGTCAGAGCACACACCAGCAGAAGAAGGACATGTGGCAGATAGTACAAAAGGTGAACGGCTACACTGTGCACGCTGTCGTGAACAGTGACCAGCAGACATTACCTCGCCCACTGTCAGGCGTCACATCAGACAGCAGAGATAGCCTGAACACTGTAGCAAGTACGACGTTACTATACACCACCAGAAATCCGCCACGTGTCCAGCTACCACAACGACCACACTGTAGCGTGACGTCATCAACAGTAACCTGCCTTTTCCCGCCATTTCCAGAAGGACCATGGGTTTGGGCCTCGGTTGGGCCCAAGCCAATGGTGTCACCTGTGGGCCTTTCCATGCGGCCCACTACTAGGCCTATAAATAGGATCAGATACAACCCTTGTATTCATTCAGAAAAATAGCCATCACTACTATACTCTCAACTTGTAATCTCCTTTGTTAGTAATAATATTCCGGTGTACTTACAGTGGACGTAGGTCATTAACGACCGAACCACTTAAATGTCTTGTTTCCCCACACATAACACACACACTACTCACACTAACAACCTCTCGGGTTACCATTACGGTTTGGGTAAAGGATTAACTTTGTAGTCACGTAAGTATTAATCCCCCGGAGATTAGACTTAATCTCCGGTATACTTATTGTTTCTTCATTGGCGCCATCCAACGGTTAGAACAGCTCTTTTCACTCATCTTTTAACCCACCCATGGCTGAACCCAACCCTAACACCTCCAGCATACACCCAGCCGGAGACGAAGACCTCCGACAACCGGATAACCAAACCACACCCAACACTGTCGTCAAACAAACGACGTCTCGGCTCGACAGGTCAGCTGTTGAAATCCGTGACGTCGAGTCAGACGATGACAGTCAAGAGCTCTCTGAGGAGGATCCGGACCAGTGGCTCCTCCGTCAGAATGCCAAGAGTGCTGCAATTTATCAACGAAAACTGTTGCAGCAAGCAAAAAAGAAAGGTAAGACACTTGCCTTTGATACTCCGTCAAAAGCAAGGTACAAGAGGAAGGATACGGCTGGTCACGATGATGGTCGTAGCGGGGAGCTCGGCGGAAACGTCAGAGCTCGGGGCTACGCCAAATCACGTGAAGAGCCGGACGGTTATGAATCATCAAGCAGCGACTCAGGTTACAGAGGAAAGAAACACGCTCACACGTCGCGAGACAGTGAGGTGGATGACGACCTGGTCAAGCCATTCCGACCAAAGGCTTTTGCCGAAAAATCCAAGTTTGTTAACCGCATAGCGGCTGCCAAGATCCCAAGAAAGGCCAAACTCCCAAGCAGCATCGGTAGATACGATGGCCTGCGTGACCCAGACGACCATGTGCACGACTTCGAGTGCGCAGGTATGTCCGTGGACTGGCCTGTCCAAGTGTGGTGCCACCTTTTCGCTCAAACCCTCACGGGTGCCGCCAGGGTATGGTTTGATAGCCTCCCAGCGGGAAGCGTAAAGGACTTCGACGACCTCACAGACAAGTTCGGCAGCCACTTCTCGCACCTGCGTAAGCATAAGAAAGACAAAGCGGACATTCTGCTATGTCGACGATACGACCGAGAAACGATCGAAGACTTCATAGTCCGGTTTAACAAAGAAGCACTACAAATAGGCTGCGGGGAGGAGCTCACACGGGCTGCGTTCATCCACAATGTGCGCAGTCCAGACCTCATGAAATGCCTCACCGGCAAGGATGGCATCCCAGAGTCCTGGGATGAGCTCATCCGCTCAGCCAAAATATATGCTTCTTCCGAAAAATCTTTCAATCAACAACACGGTTTCCAGCCACAACACCATAATAATAATAATAATAATAATAAACACAAGAACAAATCTGTTTGGAGCCGCATCTCTGGCGCCACCGACGAGGGGAAATATTCACCCGCCGGGGACGCCCGCCAACTCATCAGCTCGAAGCAAACGCGGGAACAACGGGGACACTCCAAGAAAAACCACGATTGGACCCCGTTGACAAAGACACCATCGCAAGTTCTGAAAACCGAGCAGGTCACACTCAAGGAGCCTAACCCCCTGGGTAAGCGCCGAAATGTAGACCGTAGCAAGTTCTGTGAGTACCATAATGACTACGGTCACCTCACAGACAACTGCTACAGTCTAAAAATGGAGATAGAGGCAGCGCTGAAATCAGGCCAGCTCGGCCACTTGGTCAAAAATGTTCACCGAGCTGGCAAAGGCCAAGGTAACGAAGAAACCCAGGGCGAAGGGTCACGGAAGAAGATCCGGGACCTAAACACCCATGCTGCAACACTAATCCCCCGCCACCAATGCAACATGACACGGCGGGGCAAAAACACCCAACATGGGAAGCGCACCCGGATACAGCCGCTAGACGACTCCTGGAAAGAGGTTGACATCCCCATGCCAAGGGTCAGAGGTGGCGCCTCCTGCACAGCTCCATTAGTAATCACTGCCGTCTTCGGACACTACCGCACGCGGTATATGTTTTTAGACGGCGGCAGCAGCACGGATATCATGTATGACCAGTGTTTTCAACAACTCGATGAAGAAGACAAAGCAAAGCTCATTCCAGTCAATGAGCCAATTTCCGGTTTCATCCATGAAACCATCATGCCCCGCGGCATGCTTTCTTTGCCTGTAACATGGACTGACGGTACACACGAGCGCACAGAGATATGTGACTTCATGGTCCTACCAGCCAAATCAAACCATGACATACTCCTGGGAAGAGAAGGCATTGCTCGCTTCAATGCCAACGCCTCCACGGCACACGCAATGGTGGGTTTCCCCACCAAAACAGGCGTTGCCTTCATCCGGGGGAACAAAGATTGCCATGTCACGGATACAGCCAAGCCGCCAAAGATGGTCAAAACAAACGCCCGCACAGAGCCGGAAAATGGGCGCTCAACCCCAAATTTCCGGAGCAAACGGTGACCATTGGCCATGAAATCTCCGAGTCCATACGGAATCATTTAAAGCAACTCCTGATCAGTAATATGGACATTTTTGCATGGCAACCGGCAGACATGGTAGGTGTTCCGCGGGAAATAGCGGAACACAGGCTTAACGTTTATCGCTCCGCAGAGCCGATTGTACAAAAGAAAAGAAGTATGGGCCCGGAGAAAACAAAGGCCATGAATGAACAAGTCACCGAGCTGCTCAATGCAGGCATCCTCCGCCCCATCAGATACCAAACTTGGGTGGCCAACCCCGTCATGGTCGCCAAAGCAAATGGAGGATGGCGCATGTGTGTAGATTACAAAGACATCAACAAGGCATGCCCAAAGGATTGCTATCCTCTACCGGAGATTGAACTAAAGGTGGATTCCCTCGCCCCATACCGATTCAAGTGTTTCCTGGACGCTTACAAGGGGTACCACCAAATACAAATGGCCAAAGAGGATGAAGACAAAACAGCGTTCCGCACAGACGCGGGCATCTTCTGTTACACAAAGATGCCTTTCGGCCTGAAAAATGCGGGCGCAACATACCAGCGTCTGATGGACACGGCCTTCGTAAAAGAAATCGGCGTACGGCTTGAAGTATACGTCGATGATTTAGTGATCAAAAGCAGGGAAGAAAGTGATATGTTGCAAGACATCCAGCAAACATTCAACCAGCTAAGAAAGGTCCGCATGAAGCTGAATCCAAGCAAATGCTCATTTGGGATGGAAGAGGGGAAATTTTTTGGCGTCATCGTTACGCGGGATGGGTTCCGCGCCAACCCAGAAAAGGTACAGGCAATCGAGCGGATGCCATCGCCAGCATCCGTCAAAGAAGTACAAACACTGATGGGCCACCTGGTTGCCCTAAACCGCTTCCTATCCAACTACGCTTCAAAGTCATTTCCATTCGTGGACACTTTGAAAAACTGCCTGAAGAAGAGCAACTTCCGCTGGACCCCTGAGGCAGAGTCAGCTTTTCAGCAAATGAAGCAATGCTTGATGAACCTTCCTACACTGACAGCCCCGCTCCCCAAAGAGCCACTCACGCTCTATCTCTCGGTCACGGAGCGGGCAATAGGCGCAGTTTTGATGGTCGATCGTAAAGGCGTGCAAACGCCTATCTACTACATCAGCCGCACGCTGTTAGAAGCGGAAACCCGGTACACTATAATGGAAAAGCTGGTCCTAGCTTTAATTCACGCTTCCCGAAGACTGCGCAGATACTTCCAAGGCCACCCGATAAATGTCCTTACGGACTATCGGATAAATGACATCTTAGCCAAACCCGAGTTGTCAGGAAGATTAGCGAAATGGGCTATCGAGCTCGGAGAACATACAATTAGCTACAAGCCCCGACCCGCAATCAAAGGCCAAGTATTAGCAGACTTCGCAACCGAGATCCCGGCTGACAAGATCCAAGAATGCCGAGAAGAAGAATCGCCCGCGCCAGCACATGATCCATCGCAAAAGTGGTCCTTATACACCGACGGAGCCTCCAACGGAGACGGCGCTGGCGCCGGTTTGCGCCTCATCAGCCCAGACAAACATGAGTTCACATACGCCATCCGCCTCGAATTTAAAAGCACAAACAACGAGGCGGAATACGAAGCGTTGCTGGCAGGCCTCCGCATAGCGGAAAAAATGGGGGCCAGGCACGTGGAGGCACATGTGGACTCACTGTTGGTAGCACGGCAGATCAACGGGACATATGAAGCAAAGGACGAAACCATGGCTCTATACCTGGAGCAAGCCAGGCAACTCATGCGCAGGTTCGACACATGCACAGTCGAACACATACGGCGCAGCGAGAACAAACCAGCCGACGCGCTCAGCAAAATGGCGTCCACGGTTTTCGAGCACATGGCAAAAGAAGTCCGCATCGAGGTCCGAGACAAACCGTCAGTCTCCGCGCGCCAGGTCAATGTCACCCAAACGGGCAACGCGTCATGGATGACGCCAATTAAAGCTTTTCTATCTTCGGGAATCTTGCCTAACGACAAACTAGAGGCCCGGAAGATAAAAAAACAAGGCCTTGCAATATCAACTGGCATGCGACATCCTGTACCGCCGTTTCTTACCTAGGGCCACTCTTGCGCTGTGTAGACCCGGCAGAAGCCTCCTTCCTTCTCAAAGACATACACGAAGGAACATGCGGGCTGCACGCAGGTCCAAGAATGGTAGTGGCAAAGCTGATGAATGCAGGATATTATTGGCCCGGCATGCATGTCGACGCGGTCAACGAGCTACGAAAATGTGACAGCTGCCACTGCCACGCTCCAAACACCCTGCGCCCCAAGAACAACCTAGTACCGGTCACAGCAGCCTGGCCTTTTCAAAAGTGGGCCATTGACCTGGTCGGACCGTTCCCAGCGGCGCCGGGTAATGTGAAATATTTGATTGTTGCTATCGACTACTTCACTAAGTGGGTCGAAGCCAAACCTCTAGCCAAGATCGATGGCGCACACGTCAAGAAATTTATCTGGGAGTTCATTATCTGTCGGTTCGGATTACCGATGCAACTGGTCAGTGACAATGGAACGCAGTTCGAAGACCAGCTCCTTCAACAATGGTTGGCTCAGATGGGAGTCACGCAAATCTTCACATCCGTTGCGCACCCGCAAGGCAACGGTCAGGTAGAAAGGGCTAACCGCACTATTGTAGAAGGCATCAAAACAAGGCTCGGAACCAGAAGAACAGGGTGGGTAGACGAATTACCGCACGTTTTATGGGCCTACCGCACCCTCACAAAAACGAGCAACGGCGAAACACCGTTCAGCTTGACGTATGGGTCCGAGGTAGTAATCCCTGCAGAAATAGCTTGCCCCACGGCAAGGGTATTGATGGCCAACACAACCGATAATGATAAAGAGCTCCGCATGAACCTCGATCTGCTAGAAGAACGCCGCGACCTCGCGGCAATAAAAGAAGCCAGCTACAAAACCCAACTTGAGCAGTACTACAACAAGCATGTCAAAGAGCAGACCTTCAAGATTGGGGACTATGTCTTCCGCAACAACGAGGCTTCCAATGCCGAAAAGCCTGGGAAGCTCGCCCCAACTTGGGAAGGTCCTTACAAAATACAAGAAGTGCTAGGAAAAGGCGCTTACGCACTAGAAAGGCTCGATGGCACCCCTATTCCGCGATCATGGAACGGCGCCCAGCTACGGCGTTGTTATTTGTAATATAAAACGGCTACACATGCCATATTATTAATGAAAACGTTTCCTATATCTGTGTTTCTACTTGTACTTTCCGCGCCAGGGTCTTCAAGACTAAGGCAAAATCACGTCGGACCAAACACGCTAGCAGGGCACGCCTTCAAGACGCGCCGCGTGCGCGTCGGGCTTGTACTCAGCTAGCGTAGAGTCTTCAAGACGGATTTACTCGCCGGACTTACAACACCGCATAGCAATAACACGCGCACCAACTCTTGTCTTCTAGAGTCATTGCAACTCGGACAACAGAGTAGCGCGCAGCATAAACGCGGTAAAAGGTCTTCAAGGCAAGGCTATCACGCGCCTAAGTCGGACTCAATGGCACAAGTCGCCTCCGCTACAATCTTCAAGGCGAGAAAGTGTTGAAACACTTAGACGTCGGATTGTCTAGCTGAGCGCGCGCCCTAACTCTTACTTACACACTGGGTGACGACTTGGTTAAATAAGTAAATTAGGGACGAGACAACACGATATAACAAACGAAAAATTTCATTAAAGAAAGGGACTTAAAAACCCTTTTATATTTACAAGGAAAGATAAGATTACAAATAACAAAACCTAGCCCCTACTGGTCACCCGCCCCGGAGGTTCCTCCGCCAGAAGCCCTCGCCAGCTCATCAGATGTCTCTATGAAGTATTTCAGGGCTGCAGGTGGATCCGCATTCTTGTTGCAATCTGCAAGCACTTGGAGGATGGGGAACTCTATCTTCTCAAACTTCAGAAGTTCCGCCTCATATTCATCCTTCAAAGGCTTGCCGTAATGATCTGCGTCCACGATGCGCCCATCATTTTGAGCGTGCAAGAAACCGTCTTCATAACCCTCGCCATAACCATAGGCTTGGGCGGCGGCGGCAATGGCAGCAATTTGGTCACCCAGCAGGGGCTCTTGCCAAAACCTCTTAAAGACCTGAAGACAAAACCAAAGTTAGTATATGGACTAGAAGGACAAGTACCAAAAATAAAGAAAGCGCGAAGACTTACCCCATTCATCCCATCTGTCATCAACCACTTGATGGAATCTTGCATCTGGGTTTGGGCGGAGACAGCCTCCTCCAACAACAGCTTGGCCGCCTCACTCTCCTTCACAGCCTCGAGGCGAGCCTGGTCACAAGAATCCAGGTCTCGCTCCAGGTCCTCCTTTGCACCAAGGACCTGGATCCTCTCCTGCTCCAGAGAAGAGACGCGCTCAGTAGCCGCGACAAGGGCCTCGTCCTTAGACTCAAGCTCCTTGCGCATTGCTACATACTTAGCCGTCTGCTTCGAGAGGGCCTGGCTCTTTTCCTCCAACTTCTTCACCGCCGTCCGCCGCTCTTCCCGCGCCTCTGCCAGAAGCTCCTTAAGGTCTGAGATGTCAGTATTGGCCTTCTTCTAGGAGTCTGACCAGCGGCGCCTGTCGGAGGCCGCATCCTCCTCAAGTTTGGAGACTTTAGCCTCCGCGTCATGAGCACGACGGCGGTACTTGGCAATCTCCGCCTGGAAGGCAGCCTCCTTCTCAGCAAAGCTTGCCTTCTCTGCCTCTACGCGCTCCATGTCCCGCCACAGCGCCGAGTCGCGGCGCCGCAGCGAGTCCATCATTGATAGTTGAGTCGCCTGATTAACGCACAAGGCGGCAATAAGGTCCTGACGACTCAGCATATCCTGGTGAGTGCGCTCATAGGGAGGCACCACCTCGCTGACGAACTCCTCGGCGGCTAAGGAGTTGGAAAACAGGGTGTTTTCCCTTATGGCCCAGCGAGGGCGCCAAATGGCGTCACCACCAGACCAACAAGAGTCGTCATAAACTCCTGTTGATTCCCCAACCCGAGAAGACTCGCGCTGATCCCGACGCGAGCCACCAGCACCGGAGGCACCCTGCTGAAACAGGGCCCTCTCGAAGCCATCTTCATTGTGAGCCAGCTCCCGGCTCTCCGCATCAGCGCGCTCTTTGGCTGCGCGCTCCTCGGCCAACCTGGCCTTTTCCTCCAAGAATTTTTGTTCTTGGAGGCGAAGGCGGTCCGCCTCAGCCTTCTTATCTGCCTCAGCCTTTCGTGCGGCTTCATCGGCAGCAGCCTTCTTCTCCGCCTCAGCCCGGCGGCGGGCTTCATCGGCCTCCGCCTGCTTTGCAGCAGCGGCCTTCTTCTCAGCCTCAGCCTTACGTAAGGCATCCTCGGCTTCCGCCTGCTTCTTGGCGACCTCCTGTTCCCTCCAAAGGGCATCCTCCTCCCTCCTACTCGCCTCGGCGGAAGGAGACGAAGGAGTAGTAGGCACAATCTTCGGCGCCACTGTAAAAGAACAATAAAGTTATAATGATAATACAAACAAAACTCATAGAAAACAAAGAGTGAAGAGGACAACTTACCAGGAGTTTTCTTCCTCAACAGCTTCTGGAAGAGTGGTTGGCGAGCAGGGGCGGCACCAATGCCCATGCTGAAAACCGGCGAGGTAGCCCCTTGCGGCCCGCCACCACCACTCCCAAGAGGAGCCTTGGGAGCGTCAGCTTGTTCTGGGCCCTGAACCGGCCCTTCATCACCTCCAGTGCCAGATGGAACTGGAGTCTCCTTAACAGGCCCAGCCGTCCGCGGCCTCTTCCTCTTCTCCAGTTGAGAAGATTCCACTTCCTCCTCATCTTCAGAGGGCGGGCCGTCCTTCCGCCGTCGGCGCCCCTTCACAACCTCCCCTGCTGAAACGGAAGAGCCCGAGTCAGTAAGAGCAATTATGGCTCGATACCTGTGCTTCCGCGACGCGTGTTTCCAACGACCACGCCCCGCGGACGAGCTCACCGGCGGGATTTTCCCTATGGTATCGTCTCCAAAAACGCTATGAAGGAAAGGATTGGGAGACTCACCAGTTGTGTAATAAGGCTTGGGCACAGTGGAGAGGTCAGGATAGTAAAAGCGATCAGCCAACTCATCCAAACATGAGGTCTGACCCTCCGCCACAGTCCTCCATTTGATGCCCTTCTCCTGGCGGGCAGCATAAAACTCGAATTTACTTACACCTGTAAACAACACATAATAAGGAAAGGAGCGCGGGAGATATTAATAATAATAATGATAATAAACACTTACCCGCCTCCGTAATATACGGCTCTTTACCCGCCCGAATGCCATTGCGGCTCATCCCCAGAAGGAAGAAGATGCCTTCCGTCAGATTCTGAAACTCCAGCTTAGTGGCATTGGCGGTAAGGGCAAGGAACCAATCCTGCTTCTTGAAATCCTTGGGCAGGGGCATATCCGCCACGCGCTGCCCATCCCCTATTACTTTCCAGGGGAGACTAACTGGGATAACCCCCTTCTTCACAAAGAAGAATTTCTCCTTCGCCCAGTGAAGGGATTTCGGGGTATGGGTAGCCATCGGCGGCACCTTCGGGCGTGGCTTGAAAGAAAACCACATTTCATCCCTCGCCATGAAGTAAAAGACATTGAACCGCTCAACAGTCGGCTCAATGTCCAAAGCACGGCACGAGGCCTCAAAGTGAACTAACCTCAGAAGCCCAAAGGCGGTTAGTTGAGTAGGCCCAACGCCATAAGCCACCATTGTATCAATTTGGAAGCGCGTGCATGGGAGGCGAAACCCGCACTTGGCAAAATGGGCTTCATACAATGCCAGCTGATCACTGCCGGCAGAAAGGACAGTACTGGTCGGAGAAGGGAGTGTGGGCTCCCACTCCGGTAAGATCCCATACATCACACAAAACCGGCTGAAGGCCTCTTGACTCCAAACACAGTAAGTGTTGGACATTAACTTCCTCTCTTTTATCTTGCCATGCTCAACGGTGGTCTCCTGCACCACCTCCTCCGGCTCCTCGCCTACAACCTCCCCAGAAACACTGTGACTCTCAGACATGATAATAAGAACTTAAGAAATCTGGAAAAACTACCGGAAAATATGAAGATCAGCCGGAATCTTCAAAGAAAATGAAAAAGAAGCAGTCAACGAAACAGCAAACAACGGGAAGACAAAGAAAAGAGAGACACCAAAACAGAAGAAACTTGAAGTTTCAACAATGAATCTTCAAGATCAAGATCTTTGAAGATTAAACGGAAACTTCAAACGGAAGTTGGCCGGAAAATAGAGAGAAAAGAAAGCAAAGGTGGAAGAAGATTTGAGAGAATAACCGTTCAAATGAGCCACAATGGGGCTTATATACTCATCGCATTAATGACAGAGGGACCCACCTGGAAAGCACAAACCGTCACAACTTTTCAAATTCCAAGCACGAGATGATGACACGTGTCCACAACAAAAATGAGCGGCCTGGATGATAGTGTATGACAGTTATACACTACACATGCGCCGGATGATCGACACGTGTCGACAGATCTCACAATATCAACAATACAAGCGCGTGACAACTCACGCGCCTGACAGACAACACGTGCCCAACGACACGTGGCACAATCTCAGCCACGAAGACAATACGTCAGACGCGTGCCGACCCACGCTCCTGACACAGACGAGATATTGGTAACTGCAACCACGACGTGACGTGCCTCAGTCTGCACAACCAGACAGTCACTGAACACGTCAGCAACCATTAAACTTCCATCGGAAGTAACTGATCATTCGAATTCCAGGCGCATTTACTCCAATTCATGAGAGACAAATTCAATGCCAATGATTTAGAATTTATCACAAACTCCAGACCCGCATTAAATCACTCCAACAGCATTTAATTTCTCGGCGGGAACTTGACGTAAAATTTCAAAAGACGTTCCCCGCCCAACCACTGCAAGGTTGGGGCGGAGAACGTCCTTCTCGGCGGAAACTTGACGTAAGTTTGCAAAAGACGTTCCCCGCTCAACTCCCGCAAGATTGAGGCGGAGAACGTCCCCCACGGCGTAATTTTGACGTAAAACTAGCAAAGACGTTCCCCGCCAAAATCCTCTAGACTCCGCGCAAGAAAACACTTCCAAGAGCTCCTACAATACAAGCAGATGAGCTTTCATCCGCGACTAACATATTTTGAGTCTAGCACTCCACCTACTCATCAGCGAGCAGGAGAAGCCCTAGACTAGGGGGACTTGAAGGGATAGGGAGCCTAATCTGAAGGGCGTCCCTATCCCCAAGAAGCAATAACCCTGCGCCAGATCACGGCGCAGAAACGCACCCGCGCGGGGCAGACAATCAGCATGCCTCGCGCACCAAGATGGATGATAAGCAACAAACAATACCTGATACGCGCGTGCAACCACGCGCGGAATCTTCCCTTAGCACTTTTCATACGAAGTACAAGGAATGACAAAAGGAAGATTCATAAAGATCCATGTCAGAGCACACACCAGCAGAAGAAGGACATGTGGCAGATAGTACAAAAGGTGAACGGCTACACTGTGCACGCTGTCGTGAACAGTGACCAGCAGGCATTACCTCGCCCACTGTCAGGCGTCACATCAGACAGCAGAGATAGCCTGAACACTGTAGCAAGTACGACGTTACTATACACCACCAGAAATCCGCCACGTGTCCAGCTACCACAACGACCACACTGTAGCGTGACGTCATCAACAGTAACCTGCCTTTTCCCGCCATTTCCAGAAGGACCATGGGTTTGGGCCTCGGTTGGGCCCAAGCCAATGGTGTCACCTGTGGGCCTCTCCATGCGGCCCACTACTAGGCCTATAAATAGGATCAGATACAACCCTTGTATTCATTCAGAAAAATAGCCATCACTACTATACTCTCAACTTGTAATCTCCTTTGTTAGTAATAATATTCCGGTGTACTTACAGTGGACGTAGGTCATTAACGACCGAACCACTTAAATCTCTTGTTTCCCCACACATAACACACACACTACTCACACTAACAACCTCTCGGGTTACCATTACGGTTTGGGTAAAGGATTAACTTTGTAGTCACGTAAGTATTAATCCCCCGGAGATTAGACTTAATCTCCGGTATACTTATTGTTTCTTCAAAAGCTTTCTCCATCTGGTCATTGCAAAAGTGTGTACCACGATCGCTAATCAAGGACTTAGGAGCACCAAACCTAGAAAACAGTGTCTTTAAAAACCTCACAACAACCCGTGCGTCATTTGTAGGCAAAGCTTGAGCTTCCACCCACTTAGAAACATAGTCAACCGCAACTAGGATGTATCTATTCCCACGAGAATTGGGGAATGGACCCATGAAATCAATGCCCCACATATCAAATACTTCAATGGTCTGAATAGGATTTTGGGGCATCTCATTACGGGATGAGATATTACCGGTCCTCTGACAGGCATCACAATGTCTCACAAACTCATGGGCATCCTTAAAAATGGTCGGCCAGTAGAAACCCGCATCAAACACGCGTTTGGCAGTATTAGCCGCCCCGTAGTGACCTCCTACTCTACCCTCATGACAGTGCCTAAGGATATCTCTCGTCTCCTCACCAAAAACACATCTCCTCAAAACCTGATCTGGTCCTAACCTAAACAAGTAAGGATCATCCCACAAGTAGTACTTAGAGTCGGCTATTAATTTCTTTTTCTCCTGAAAAGTAATATCACTCTTAAACTCACCTGAAACTAAGTAATTAGCTATGTCAGCAGACCAAGGGAAGTCCCTACAGATCCTAGCTACCACAGACATCAAACTCTCATGAGGAAAATCATCCCTAATCCTCTCCTCCCTAGCTCTCTCTAACTCTGGATTCTCTAAACGAGATAGATGATCCGCAGCTACATTCTCAGCTCCACTCTTATCCCTAATCTCAATATCAAACTCTTGAAGCAAAAGGATCCACCTAATCAGTCTAGGCTTTGCATCTTTCTTGGAGAAAAGATGCCTAAGAGCGGAATGGTCAATAAAAATGATAGTCTTAGAAAGCACGAGATACGACCTAAACTTATCACAAGCAAAGACGACGGCTAGCAACTCCTTCTCTGTCGTCGTGTAATTCTCTTGGGCATCATTGAGTGTTTTGCTAGCATAGTAAATGGGATGGAAATGCTTGTCCCTACGCTAGCCCAACACAGCCCCAACAGCAAAGTCGCTAGCATCACACATGATCTCGAAAGGAAGAGACCAATCTGGAGCGACCAGAATGGGAGCCGTCACTAAACGCTCCTTCAACAACTCAAATGCCTTGACACATTCAGCAGAAAACTCGAATGGTCGATCTTTCTCAAGAAGCTGGGTCATCGGGCGGGCAATCTTAGAAAAATCCTTAATGAAACGCCTATAGAAACCCGCGTGACCTAGAAAACTACGAATAGACTTCATAGAAGTAGGCGGCAGGAGTTGGGAAATGGTGTCGATTTTAGCTCTATCAACCTCAATCCCCGCCTGTGAAATCTTGTGCCCAAGCACAATACCCTCACGAACCATGAAGTGACACTTTTCCCAATTAAGCATCAGGTTCGTCTCCTCACACCGAGTAAGAACACGTTCTAGATTACGCAAACAATGATCAAAGGAACTCCCAAAGACAGAAAAATCATCCATGAAAACCTCCATGGAATCCTCGATCAACTCATGGAAAATCGCCATCATACATCGCTGAAACGTGGCCGGGGCATTACATAGCCCAAAAGGCATGCGTCGATACGCAAAAGTGCCAAAGGGGCATGTGAATGTGGTTTTCTCTTGATCCTCAGGTGCAATAGGGATCTGAAAGTAACCAGAGAAACCATCCAGAAAGCAGTAAAACTGCTGACCTGACAAACGCTCAAGCATCTGATCAATAAAGGGCAAGGGGAAGTGGTCCTTGCGGGTGGCGTCATTGAGTTTGCGATAGTCAATGCAAACTCGCCATCCGGTCACAGTCCTAGTGGGTATGAGCTCATTTTTCTCATTCGTGACAACCGTCATTCCCCCTTTCTTGGGAACAACCTGGACAGGACTCACCCAAGATGAATCAGAGATGGGATAAATCAAACCTGCATCTAACAACTTAATCACTTCTTTCTTAACCACATCCTGCATGTTCGGGTTTAGCCGTCGCTGAGGCTGGACAACTGGCTTAAACTCCTCAGTCATCAGAATCTTATGCGTGCAAAAAGAAGGGTGGATGCCCTTAATGTCAAAGAGCTTCCACGCAATAGCACGCTTGTGTGCTTTCAGTACACACAACAACCGCTCTTTCTCATCCTCTGTCAACTCAGACGATATGATGACAGGCAACTGAGAGTCCTCCCCCAAATATGCATACTCTAGATGAGATGGTAACTCCTTAAGCTCAAGGGTAGGGGGTGTCTCAAGTGATGGTGTCTCTAGAGGTCTCTCCGAATCAGTGGTCTCGAAAACCTGGGAGGCCTCATCAGAAAGGTGAGACTGAACAGCGGGTGGAGACATGTCCCGCTCAAGATCAAACTCAGTCATCTCAATGCACCCTTTATACTCGGTACCGAGCATCTGTGTGTCAAGGGTGTCTCGCTCGCAGAAGCTAGTGAGAAAGCTCCCCACCTGAGTCATGAACGAATCAATGAAGTACAGAGTATCATCGTTCTGGTTAGGGTGCTTCATGGAGTGCTGAACATCAAAAGTGACCTGCTCGTCGGCAACTCGAAGAGTGAGTTTGCCATCAAAGACATCAACAATAGCACGAGCAGTGGCTAAGAATGGACGACCAAGAATGAGTGGAACCTGTGAGTCCTCGTCCATGTCAAGTATAACAAAATCCACCGGGAAAACAAATTTATCAACCTTAACTAATAAGTTTTCCACTATCCCGCGTGGAAACTTCACCGATCGGTCGGCGAGCTGAATACTCATGCGCGTAGGAGACAGCTCTCCTACATTGAGCCTAGCAAAAACAGAGCAGGGCATTAAATTAATGCTAGCTCCAAGGTCTTCAAGAGCATTACTAACAGTGAGATTCCCTATCAGACAGGGAATGGTAAAGCTACCAGGATCAGTCATCTTCGGGGGCAGCTTATTCTGCAGCGCTGCAGAGACCTGCTCAGGAAGAGTAACAGAAGAGATCTCCTCAAGTTTCTTTTTGTTTGTGAGCAAATCTTTCAGAAACTTGGCATACTTAGGCATCTTCGAAAGAGCCTCAACAAATGGTAAGTTCACCTGGATCTTTTTCAGCATATCCAGGAACTTACGGTACTGATCAGAATCATCTGGTCTAGCAAGTCGACCAGGAAATGGCGGCTTAGGCTTGTAGGCCTTCACCGGAGTGTCATCTCTCTTCTCACCTTGAGACCCGCTGGTTTGTGTTGTACTTGCTGGGCGGAGCCTAGGTTGCACCTCGCCAGCTGGTGTCTCTCTCTCAACTCCCTCATCAACAGACTCATCCTCTCCTACTGGTAACGAATCATCTACCCCCTTCCCACTCCTAGTAGTAACGGCTTTCGCCTGATGCTGCCTAAACGATGAACTAGAGGAGTTAGGATTATTGACAGTGTTACTAGGAAGGCCTCCTGGTGGTCTCTGGTTAACCTGATTAGCTAATTCTACTACTTTGGCCTCTAGGTTTTGAAACGCAGCTTGTTGACCTTTCCTAAAAGCTTCATTCTCAGCAAGTTGTGACTGAATGTTACTAAGAATCTGGGACTGGTTCTCTAGAATGGTAGTAAGGTCAGACTCAGTACGACTAGTGGGACCCCGAGAGTTGGGAGCTTGGAACAGATTCTGGCGAGGTTGGTATCTAGAAGAGTTACCCCCTTGCCAGTTGGAGTTCTGATTTCTCCAGTTGGAGTTCGAGTTGGAAGTGTAGTTTTGATAAGGTGGTTTAAGCCACCCAGAATTTAGAGAATCTACCTGTTCCTGACTCTGAATTGGACACTCAGATGTGTCATGACCCCCCCTACATATTTCACACCTATCTAACCTCATCTGAAGATCTCTCACTTGCTTAGTTAAATTCTCAATCACCGCAGCCAGACCAGTATCAGGTGCAATCTGATAAACACCTCGGGTAGTAGGAGAGGCGTTACTAGTCATGGGATTTGAATTCCCAACAGTATGCTTTGGTGGTCTCTCAGAATGGGCAAAACTCTCAAATAACTCATTAGCTGCATCAATATCCATTTTTTCCATGAAATTACCCTGTGCAGCTGTATTAAAACGAACTCGAGTCTCAAAAGTGAGGCCATTGTAGAATTTCTCCACAAGGGCCCAGTCAGAAAGACCATGATGAGGACATCGGCTCAGTAGGGTCTGGAAACGCTCCCAAGCCATGTAGTATGGCTCATCGGGATCCATACGGAATGAGTGAATCTGCTCCCTAATGCGGGAATCCTTGGAAGCTGGGTGATATTTTTTCAAGAATTTTCCAAGCATGTCCTCCCAAGTAGCAATGGAACTATTAGGCAGAGTGTCATACCAAGTGGCGGCACGACCAGACAAACTAAATGGGAACAAACGCAGATAAATGGCTTCCTTAGTGATGTGGGAAAGATTGAAAGTGTCACAGATGCGCACAAATCGGGACAGATGTCCATGAGCATCCTCCTCATCAAGACCATGAAATTGAGTGGCGTTAGTAATAGTGGACATGACATGGGAGGGGATTTGCCAATTGTTGGCGTCAACAGTAGCAGGGCGAGCAATGGGAGAACGGATCCCAGTAAGTCCCTCAGTGGCACGAGAGTGCACCGTGCGTCTGACATTTCCTTCAGCCATTTCAGCAGTGAGTGGTGGGAAAGGAATGGGTTTTGGTGGAGAATGGATGGTGGGTTTAGGTTCAGAAAAAGAAAAGGATGAAGAAGATGGAGAAGACGAGCGTACCTGATCAATTTTCTTCCGGATGACCGTTCGAAACTCGTTAAGGCGCTCGTGGATGTCGAGGTTGGGATCCGTGCAGGTGGTGAATTCAGGTGGTCCTTGTGAGCGAGTATGTGGCATACACTGAAAGTGAAAACGACGCTGGAGTTACTAATGGATAGCAAATAACCTAAGACTAAAAGCACAAGTAGCACAGATAATCGCAGGCAGATCCAGCAAGCAATAGATAAGCAAAACAAAACAAGTAAAATCAAAAAGTGCAAGTAAAAAGTCCCCAGCAACGGCGCCAAAAACTTGATGCGTGCTGATATATATATAAAAATGTGCACAAGTTAAAACCCTAGACTCAACTAAACCACGCACAATCGGCAAGTGTACCGTTCGTTTGTAGCAAGCGAATAAGACCAGGTATCGAACCAAAGGACTCAATTAAACACAGAAGATTAAACTGTCACTGAATTGCTTGTTTAAATTAATAACTAAGGGGGGGGGGGTTTAAATTGAAAATATAAAAATTGATTAACTATTAATTAACTAAATTACCCTAAATTAAATTAAATTAAAAACTAATTAGAACTAAAATAAAAACCGAACTAAAGTGATGGAAAAATCAAGCAAAGGAAAGACTGGCTACCTAGGTAAGAATCCTTAGACATAATACTCAATCCTGACGAAGAAACCCGTTTGGAGACCCTAATTTCATCCAACTACTCTCCTCCTGCAGGTAAGGCTAGTAAGCTAGAATCAAGGCGGGACACGTGTAGAAATGCTAAAATGGAATTGGATCGCCCTAGCGTACCAAAATCCCATAGAAATCAGGTTAAAACCTCTCCTGGATTAAAACCCTCAAACTATGAAGCAGACTTAAACTCTACTGAAAGAAACCTAGGAAAACTCTAAACACGGACAAGTAGCGACTCCCGCCCTAGCGCTTGCCAACTACCGAACAATGCCTAGTTAGTTACCTAGCACTCTCGAGTTAGATTTCTCACCCTCAAGAATGGACTGCACGTTTTAGTTAATTTATTATATTAGTTTGTTATATTTGTGTCGTACTCCAACTCCAAATACTAGCACGCTAACCTAAGTTGACGAACTAGATTGATTTATAGACCTAGGGGGTATCTCTACATGCCTAGCTTCACAAAATCAATAAACAAACTTCAAATAAAATTAACACCAACACACATATATCAAATCCAACAATAAAAATAAAAATCATGTAATTCTACACATCCAAACGGAAACCAAACGTCATTCAATCATATTATTGTCTAAATCATCATCCTAAGTAGCCATGAAAATGTCTAGCCACTCATAATATTAAAAAATACCATCACAAAATGATTAAACATAGTTTTAAGTATGTCTAGAGAAAAAATTAATAAAAATTAAACCTAACCCAAGGCTCGTTGGCTCTTGATCTTTAACGTGCCCGTGGCCTTTTCTCCTTCCGTGCTCGTTCGATCGGCACCGTAGTTGACCGCTGACTTCGTGCGATTGTTTCTTTTGCAATTGTGAATGAATGATTGATTATTATTTTATTCTGCCGTCAAACTCAAACATATATCTTTTTTTTTTCGTAACCGACTTTGACAATTGGATTAATTGTGGTTTTGGTATTTGGCTTGGGCTACGGCCCAAGCAAGCTTTTGTTTTTTTTTTATATATTATTATTATTATATTATTAGTATGCTCCAAGCTAGCTTTGGATGTTTGCGACTTGGGTGTTCTTGGCTCGACCAAACTTTCTCGTTTACGCTCCAACGTCCACACGAACACCTACCAAAATATAAAATAAAATAAATAAGTACTAAAAATGACTCAAAACTAATAAAAATCTATAAAAACCTATACTAAATAAAATAGACCGGTACAAGCCTAAAACTAATAAAAATACTATTTAAATGACTCGAAAACTTTACAAACTTTACACTGGAAATAGATGTATTTTACAATACATCACTATACTTATGTACTTGACGCATATTTGGTATGCATATTCTTTTCTGTTTTTGAGCAAAACCCTGTTATACTTTACATTATTTGTTCATCATCATGGCCAATGAACATACTAGTTGATAATTTTGTATGAGATCTAAGCCAGTGCCCACGTACAACTCGGGTTGGAGTATTTCTTTAATCCGAGGGGAACGGTGTAAACCTCAAAGTTATCAATATGAGTGTTTAAAGCCAACGATGTGAACAAAAGTTACCGGTTGAGGGTGAACCCGAAAGGGAAGAACCCCTAACCATGTCTTATACTTACATGTTTTTCTCATTACGGTTAAAGGGAAAACCCGAAAGGGAAGGACCTCTGACCATGTCATGATTAAACATTATTTCATTACAGTGGCTATTACATATTTGTTGTGCACATTTATTTCATGTTAGGGTTATGGAAAAGCATAACACCCTAGTGTAAGGTAAATCGATGATTACGGTCCGGAACGCAATCATGGGCTTACAGGTACATGAGGGTGGTATGTAATTCTATTTAGGCTATTGGTAGACAATCGGTGCGAGTCCAAAGTATTGGGAGTGTGGTGGGTCAGCTGCGGTACACCCTATATATAAGCATAAACGATACTGCGGGAACAGACTAGGAGTTTTACCAAGAACCTACTCATTATTACCACTTCTTTAGATCGTTGACTATTAGCTAGCATTTTCGATAGGAACGTTCTTACACGAGTTTTAATTCGTCTTCCTAGAGTCTTTCTCTGGACCATTCACACAGAAAGCATGAACCTTGTATACTCTTACACACTCGATTATTTGGATACTTGCTGCATACTTTAATAACATTTAGTCAGAAACTTTTCTAAAGTAGGGAAACTGCTTCATTAGTACCTCTACCCCTCACCAGTTACAAAGCCTTTCACATTTAAACTCTCAATTTCTTAATCGCGAGTCAACCGTAAAAGATTTTGAAACTTTCATTTCGGGTATTAGACAAACTATTCTAAATTTTGTCAAATCATAAATGATGGAATTTTCTTTTAAAAATCTAGTTGACTTTTACAACGCATTTTGTTTCATAGTAACCTTCACTTGAAAGAAATTTCGAGACGAAATTTTCTAAAGTAGGGGAGACTGTGACATTCGTCACCCTCGTCTTTCGTCAAATTTACAATATTAGCCCTTCAAATATTTCCATTATAGTCCCTGAAAGTTTCGTCGTTTTCAATTAAATTTTAAAGCAAATTAAAAATTTTTATTAGCTATATTTATAAAGATACGTAGAAGAAATGTATTCGTAAAAGATTTTATAATTTTTTTTAAAGCTTTAAAAACATTTTTTTTGGTTAATTTATAATAACTTGGTTAGTGTGTTTATAAAGAGAAAACTAACTAAACTTGAATAAAACTAACCTAGTTAAACCCGAGGGACTGTTTCTGCCAATTTTTACAAAAGTTTCAAATCAAAACAATTAACCCTCCTTTCCTTCCTGATCGTGTATCCGGTGACCGGATTATATTCCGGCCAAATCTCCGGCGAGGTTAAGATTGCACCTTAATGAGTCTAAACCGTTTTCCTTTGATCCGTAACGTCTCTCCATTATATTTCAACCGTTTCATGCTTCAATGGACGTAATTAATCGAGTTTAATCGAGGCTTCTAGTATAACCGGCCAGACTCATTTAAACGAATTAAAGACCAATTTTCACTTAGCTATTATATAATTGAACCCTCTGATCGACTTCTGCATCTTTTTCGCATCTAAACCCACGAATAAACGCGTCTAAACTGTGGGTTTTGGCACCCATCGGAGCTTCACCGGAGTCGCACTTTTTCCGGTCAGAAACCTTCATTTTTCCGGTTTATACTCGATGGTAAGGTCGATTTTAAATGTAGATTTACTTACTTTTCATTGCTCTATTAAAGCCCTATAGAATCAGCTTTGATTGTGGCTTAATTTGGTTAATCTAGGGTTAGGGTTCTAGACTAAGAAATTTGGGGAAGAAGATGACCATTGATATAGTATTTATATATTATTCGAAATTAAACCTTTCATCATATGTACCAAGTGTCCTAGTGGATGTGCTTCTGCTTTTGCCTAGAACCCACTCAGGTTCGATTCCCCCCAGCCACAACTCCTTTACCGTTTCTTTTATCATTCATATATGTTATTTATAATAATTATAAAGTTATTTATAATAATTATATAAATGCATTAAACTTACAATATTCATAATAAATTCATTTTTCCTTCAAAAATTATGAAAATTTAGGAGTAACTTCTTGATACCTCATAGAAAATTATCCCACTTTTAGTTTCTGGAAAATGTTTTATTTTTATATTTTTATGGAATTTATTTGTTTTAATAGTAATTAATTGATTAAAAATTCATTTTTAATGATTTTAATCTCAAAATTTTTGGGCAATTATTTCCAATCATTATGAACTGAAATAAAAAATATTTGGTTCAGAAAACATTTATTTTTATTAATTTTCCTATTTTTAATCATTTAAACATGAGTTAATTCCATTAAATCAGTTTTAAATATAAATAAGTTTATAAAAATTATGAGAAAATTATTTTCATTAATTTACATCAGAAATCATCCATTTTCTATAAAAATAGCATTTTTGGATCATGTCTTGAATTATTAGTCTTATTTATGTTTAATTAGACATAATTAATCATTTATTTATTTATACTATCTAATATCTATTTTATAAATACTTTTATTATAAAATAGAAATATTCCTATGTTTGAAAATCTTTATATCATTTGTGGATCATTGTGTAACTCGTAATTATGCATTCAAATATTTATGATTATTGTATTTATTTACAATAGATAATTAAAATAAATAACTAAATTATTTTGTCGTAATTATTCAAACATATTTTGATCTAAATATTCCATTGGTAATAATTATTTTACTTAAACCACCTTTACAAACTTTGGTATATTATTTTTAATATACAACTTTTACATTAATTCAACTTATCATAAAAACTCTAATTCCCCAAATCGACTTAGCAAACCCTAATGCCTTAGACCCTAGTTACCTTAGACTTTTTAGACACTTCCTTATTAGTATTCTTACACATTATAGGTTGAATTCCTCGGAATTTCCATTACTTAGCTCACGACCGCTTAAGTGGATTTTGATCGCTTTCGCAAATTGTGAGTATATCTTTCCCCTTTTTACTGTTTTACTACTTTGGGGTGACTCATGTACTTATATATTAATCAAGTTTCAATTTCTTATACTTAATGCAATTCTCATGTGTGTTTGCTTTATGTTAATTGGTGTGTCTATGACTTGTCAAAATCATTAACCGCTGGGCGGCCTAGCTTTTCAATGAATAGTACTATGGTATACCCCCTTGAGACTCTGTTGAGAGAATCTTGGTCATTGTCTTGTTAATTCATTATTCAGTTGGTTAGTCATGTGTTAGTCATTATTCTCAGGTTTGGTTTTGAACGGATATTACTTATTACATAATTGCAAATGGTACCGCACATGAATTGCTAAACACTTTTCCTACTATATTTATTTAAACAGGGTATGCTCACCAATACATTTTTGTATTGACCAAATTATTTTGTACATGTTTCAGGTTGTTTTGAGATGCATTCTTTAAGCTTTCGGATTTATATTTAGATTTTGATTCATTGTATTTCAATTTAGTTGGCAGTTAGAATCGTTGTATTTCATTTCAATGTAATAAATTATTTAATCAATGTATTCAAAAATTTACACTTTAGTCCATGAGCTATTGAACAATCGTCACTACGTGACACCTCGATGTTTCCGCCATCGGTTGGGGTGTTACATCTTTTTTGTGTGTTTTTCATTGTCATGTAGCATTCAATAGTATACAACAACGTACTTTTTTCACCCTTCATGTAGCATAAAACACTAAACAGCAACATATATTTTTTTCTGCACCTTTTTCATTTGTTTTACACCGGTGTAAAGTTGATTTACCATCCCCCCTTTTTTGTAGACACTCAATGTTCATACTGGTTTACACCAAATGAGACTCGATACTGGGCACCAATCATCCTTGAATGTGATAAACCGAAGGTGATGGCCACCTTTAGGCAGTGGGAAGAGGTTGTAGAGTTATATAAGGCATACGCCAAAAAGTGTGGGTTTTTTACTAGGTTAGGAACTGTAAAAAGGTACAAAGGTAGGATAACCGATAAGTACATCCTGTGTTCTCAGGTTGGCAAACCACAAAAGAGTATGAAGTTTAATTCTATGGATGAGACATCTCTAAAGGTTAGGCAGTCAACTATCAAGGTTTGTGACTGTAAGGCGTCCATTTGGGTGAAGTTTTGTGATGCACCCTCATCCTAGGTGATTTATCACTTCGAGGAAGCACATGTGACACCCGACAAACTCCGGTTAATAACTTTCATCGAACTAGTAAGTCTACCTTAGCGAGTCATGCATGTTACATACTTAACTGGGTCAGTTGAGTCGTTACGATGGTTAGGGGAATCATCGGGAGTCATTACAATGATCCACGGGATCATTGGGAGTCCGTCCATAACCATGTGTACAAGGATTGGTGGTACGTGGGGTCATCGGGTTTAACGCACACACACAAGTCTCGAGTCCCGGGAATTGGTGAACGGATGTGAATGTATTAGTTATCATGCATTATGTGTTTGTAATCATTACGTGACTTGTCGGTATGTGAATACGTGTTTATATGTGTTAAAATAGTGTTTAACGCGCTGAAAACCCAAAACGATATGCTAAGGGCGATTAGGAGGAGGGCCAGGCGATTGGGGATAGGCATTTGGCCCCAATCACTAGTTGTTATAGGCATTTGGCCCAATCACTAGTTGTTATAGGCGATTGGGAGCCCCAATCGCCAGTTGCAGACTCCTAATCGCTGGTTCTGTTAGTGACGAGTGGAAACACCTATAAATACAACCCTTGACTTGTGCAACATCATTTATGCAACCCTAACTGATCCTAAGCCTCCCTCACACCTTAGAACACCTCTGGAACTTGTTTTGCTTCAAAACCCACCATTTCCAAGCTTACACTCCTTTCTTTGATAAAATCCAAGGTGTGTTCTTCATCCCAAACCTTTGTAATGTTGTTGTTTTGGTTCTCAAAGGTCCAGACCTTGTTTTACCAAGTTTGTGTCTTTAAAAACATTTGAAATGAGTTTCTAAAACAAGTCTAAACCTTTATACTTGCTATATGTGAAGTATTCATGCAAGAAATGATTTTTGATGGTCAAAACATGAATGTTTCCATGTAATTGATGTACTTCTGATGTATATTAGTTATTAGGATGTTTTACCTAAGGATTTGAGTCATTATTATTGTGTTTTGATGAAAATATGCATTTTGACCCATTTGGATGATTCTTGAAGATTTAAGATGTTATGATATGATTTGATGATTGTTTGTTGTTAGGATTCACATTAGAAGGATATTATAACAGAGGGATGATGATTTGCAAGGTTGTAGGTGGTGAAATCTGATTATTTGCCATTTAAGGAAAGATATGCATAATTAATGAAACCTAGTACTTTGCCATTTTTGGAAATAATTGCACCAAGGGTGTTAGAGCAGTGATAAATTGGGGGTTTTTGCTTGGAATGGGTTCGTTAATAGTTTAGGTTTGATGTTGGGTGTTTATACATGTTTCGGATCTGATTTGGAGGGTTAAACGCGCGAAAAAGCGGAACAGGTCTGCAAGGGGCGATTGGGGAGTCCCAATCGCCTGTATGAACTTGCAATTGGACCAATCGCCTGACATTAGGGGCGACTGAGCTCCTACTCGCGTGTAGAACATGCAATTACAATCCTAAATGCTAGTTTGACCATCCCAATCACCAATTGACTTTTCCCAATTGCATGTTAATTCCCTAATCGCGTGTGCTGTTGTTGTAAGCGTATTTTGACATCCCGAAGCATGATTTGACACCTAGGAACATGATAGGAACCCCGTGACATGCCTAACGACTTAGTAACACGTTTATGCATTAATTGGGCGTTATGCTAGACTTAGTGAACTTTTGCGCATGCTAGCCCAACAGCCCAAACTCCAATCAGTCCATATCAACAACTAAGCAGCCCAGGAACAATTAAACTCAGCATCATTTCTAGCCAAATATTAACATGTTACAAAACAGAAAAAGAATTTATTATAAAGATTGAATTGATACATAACATATAACATATGCTATTATTCTTTCAACATTATACCTGACTAAACATAAGTTATATCTGATAAAACACAAGTTATACCTGATAAAAAGATGTTAGTTATATCTGACAAAAAATGCAAGTTGTATCATGATAAAACGCAAGTAATCAACCCAACATTTTTTAAGTATATGAATAGCGTATGCAAATGAAAGAGGATAAAAACTTGTTTTTATGGTAAATTTTTTTAGAAAAATAATGTCGTATTAAAAAGTTATGGACGTTTAAGGAATGAGATCGAAACTCAACAATTGTGGGTTATACCTATTTTGCTCTTCTCATTCTTTTTTAGAAACTCAACATATATTTTTCTCATTTTAATCTCATCAATTGATTTATTTAGATCAAAAGCCCAAAATGTTTCTTATTGTTAAAGTCATTTTTTACAATATACTTTCTCTACTCAAATAAATTTAATTTTTTTTTAAATCATAAGTAAAAGCATCGTTATAAGTTTTGCAACTACATTGTTGTTGGACGAGTTTGTGGCTATTGGCTAATGTTAGCGTTCCATATTGACGTTGGAGATCTTACGAGTGACATTTTATGAGGCGAAGGTGTCAACATAATGTCATTGTCTGAGTTTGGACGTTTGGTGGCGTGGTTGTTGAGAAGGGTAAAATCGTCTTTATTCTTACCAACCCCCATGCCCATCATATATTCACGTTTTTGCATCTTTGTTGGTGTATTTGGCTTTAAGAGTATTCATAGATTTTTTATTATGGATAAAATATCCATAATACCCTCAATGCCCACCACCACTTAAAAAAGATAACGTACTTGTTTTGATGATCTTTGGATTTCTCATAGTCAACTAGTGAAACACTAGATAAAAATCAGTTGGTTTATTCGTTTAAATGTTAATACAAATAAATAAATAAATACAATGTTATTAAATTTGTAGTTATAATGTATTAAACTAGTAAAATTTTCTTGCATTATACGGTGAAAATTCAATTTGTATATTGTTTCATTACGGTATATTAACCGGAACAAAAAATCCAAAACTAAAGTCATGATACACTCAAAAATATGTCGAGATATGTTTTACATTGAATAAAAATTATAAAATTGAGTATTAGTAACCACTACTAGAAAAATACCCCTTTCTTGACGCGCATTGCGCGTCATAAAAGGGTGTTTATGACACACAAAAAAGTGTCAAGGAAGAACATGTCAAGAAAAGTTTATGACATGCAGGCGCGTGTCATCTTTTAATGACACGCATTTATGACACTCCTTTATGACATGCTTTTTTGACACGCATTTATGACACACTCTTTAATGACAAACATTCTTGACACTCATTTACGAATTTTTTTTACAGCATTTATGACATACATGAATTTATGACACACCTTTATGACAGTCATTTTGCGTGTCATGTTTTTTTACCAATTTTTTTTTTCTGCAAAACGAATAATATCCTGGAATTATTTTTTATTTATAATTACAAAAACAATAAATTTAATAATAAAGCTGCATATATTATACCACCAAAAAAACCCATTACAATTATGTCGAATTCTACCACAAAGGGTTACAAAAACATTGTATCAATACATTACATTAGTCGATTAGTAAGCCTAAACATACGGATCATAACTTGAAAATGAAGGTCGAGGCATAACCCGACCATTCTTCACGAACATAATCAATATCCGCATCCTAGTAAGCCTCCACTCCTCCCCCAACCTGAGACACAATTAAATTAATAAGATGAAAGGTTAAGGGTTCGCGATGGTTTTAGTTTCAAGAAAACAAAAGTGACTAGAATTTGACTCGATCAACTTACATTGTCCAATATTCCAAGTCCGTCCGTAACGATCTCCTTCATGAATTTCATTACATAATAACCACATTCTGTGATCCCCGGCTGACACGGACACTGCACATTAAAAGAATTATATGGATAATTCATGCAAGTAAAAAAGAATGCACCCTACAGATAGTACCAATTAAATAAATAGTTAGGAGCATCTATATGCGAAACAGTATATTCAGATCAGTCCAAATAAATAGTTAGGATAATTAAGTGCTCACCTTGGTGTTGACCCATCTCAGTTTAAACCTCTTGCCGGTACTAGTCTGAGCACTATACACGGTCGTGGCCCTATTAAAAATAAATTATATCTTAAAGCAGGCGAGCGCACAGCAGCAGGCGACTGCGCAGCAGGCGAGCGCGCAGCAGGTTTATAACCGTGGAGATTCACTGTTTAAATTTTTTGAACCGGCAATCTAATGAAACTTCAAATCCTTTCTTTTTATTCAAACATAGGTGCTCTTCGTCGTTCTTTACAGGACAGACTCAGTAAAATATCGAGCAAGAGTCACGACGAAATATATTTGAAGCTTAAGACGAGTACAGGTTAGTTCGAATATGTTTTTTCTTTTGAAATCGCCATGCGAAGGCTTATGATTGCTCTGATACATATTGTCATGTTGTGTGCGCATTTGTTTTAATGTCATGAGGAGTTACAAGAACTATATATTTTGGTGTACAGTCGAATACTAAAGTATAGGGTTACAGGCCTAGTAGCATTATATGATATTTGTCACTTCTAAAATTAGGTAAATGTGTTATGCACTTTTTGACTTATAGTATCTTGACATAACTGATGTAATTCATTCATGATAAGTTTTATAGATAATTACTTACTGATCTTGTATGTGTTTACTAATGAGTCAATCCATGACAAATGACATCCAATTTTTAAAGACCTTTTTACCCTGAAATAGATCAAAATATCAAATTGCAGTAAGGAGTTAACACTTATCAGCATATATAGGTACATAGGCTAGTGTAACAGATTAACACAACAGCACAACACTGATAAATTCAAACCATTTTGATGTCATGAGCCAATAGTTTGTGCCGGTTTCTATAGGCTAGTAACTTACAGAAATCATTTACATGATCTGTGTTGCTGCTTCGTGCAAGTAAATAATGGTGCACTATAGTGGTCAAGAGGGAAACATAACATAGAAGTATAGAACTGAAAGTGGTATACAAGTATCTATTGTATTGTTGCGCAGTCAAATCATTCTTATAATATATTTACAATGCTTCGATTGCTTAAGATCTACTTAACCTACTTTGTACAGCCCTTTACATCTATGGTGATAGAATGTATAGAATTTAAATACTTAGTTCATGTTATAAGAAGTCATTGCCTGTCATTAGCTTAATTGTTGTCCCTTACTTTTCTCTTTCTTGTTTTTTCTATTTTATTTTCATAAGTTTTATTTCCCTAACTAAATCTTATTTTCATAAGTTTTATTTCCCTAACTAAATCTTATTTGTTTGTAGCTCCTCCTTTAAAATTGATTGAATATGCTCAGCACAATGATGCAATTCTGTTGGTTATAATACCCGCTGCTCACAAATATGTAAATCGCATACAAAAGTTCATCTATTTGAGTAAGCTTTATATAAAACTAATATTACTAACTTATTATTCTTAATATGTTCATAATCATGCATTCATGTGTGTGTTTATATATTGAAACAAGAAGCTTCACCCTACTAAACTGTGTTCAGGCAATTTGTTCTGTTCTTGCGGACCAGCAGCGGACCAGCAGCTGCGCAGCAGCGCGCAGCAGGCGAGCGCGCAGCAGCCTGCACAGAACAGCGCGCAGCAGCGCATTATCCTCTGAGTTTCGGACTGAACCAGCAGCGGACCAGCAGCTGCGCAGCAGCGCGCAGCAGGCGACTGCGCAGCAGGCGAGCGCGCAGCAGGCGACTGCGCAGCAGGCGAGCGCACAGCAGCAGGCGACTGCGCAGCAGGCGAGCGCGCAGCAGGTTCAGTCCGAAACTCGCGATTTTGGTAAAAAAAAGTTTTTGCTAAGCTTACCCTTTTTAAAAGCGCCAACTAAACTCGCGATTTTGATAAATAACAAAGACAAAGCTCATAAAAGAAGCCCTGAAAACTCCAACCAAGCATATTCACCTACTAATTTAGAACTGTTTTGATCAAAAATTTTCACAAAATAAAAACCACCATAGAAAAAAGCATATTCACCTACTAATTTAGAACTGTTTTGATCAAAAAATTTCACAAAATAAAAACCACCATAGAAAATTAATTTTACATACAGTACGTATGATCATAAACGAAACTTATATACAATATTTTGATCTCCTAATGAACTATATACACAAATTTCAACAATAAACCATAATAATTGAGGAAGATAAACCCTAACCTTCGATTGATGCAGCAGACGCGAGATAGAGGAAGACGAGATTATGAACGCGAGCTAAACCCTAGGGTATTTCCTGCTCATTAAACACTAATCATGTCAGCAGATAACAAACCTTCGATTGACGCGAGATTGATGTCAAATACTTACTGAAATGATGATGACGCAGAAGGTATGAACGAGCAGATGGTTATGAACGATCAGAAGGTATGAACGAGCAGAAGGTAACTGTCAGCTTCCATCTTCGTCTTCCATCAGCGCGCGTTAGGGTATGAACGAGCAGATGGTTACGTTAGGGTTTTTTTATCAGCAGGGTTTTACGCTAGGGTTACGTGGGTATGAACGAGCAGAAGCTTTGGGTAATGAACGATCGATCAGAACATTGGTAATGAACGATCGAGCAGAATAGGTATCAGCAGGGTTTTTTCTTTTGATATGAGGGAGGGGTACGTGCACAGTATAATAGAGGAAGAGAGAGGGCACGGGAATTGAAAAATGTGAAATTTGACATAATACATGACACTCAATTCTTGTAGTGTCATGTTTTTTAATATCTTGACATTAGATTCTTGACACGCAAAAAAAAATGTCATTGTTTGACCAATTTTTTTAAAAGATGACGATTTTTTAATGACACGTGCTTTTGCGTGTCATGAATTCTCGCGTGTCATAAAATGTGTGTCAAGATAGGGGTATTTTTCTAGTAGTGAACGTTTCTGATAGTGCGATGGTGTTCGATTGAAGTCACCGTGATACGGATATTGTCGAGATGGTATTAGTTTGATTCATTACGGTACCGTACTATACCAACACTCACTGTATTATATTTAAAAAAATGATACTCTATTGCGTACACAACCTTGTTTTCATAGAATTTTAGTAGATACAAATAAACATACAACAACAATATATTTGGAGTTCTAAAAAGCACTACACTATATTATTAGTATAACAAAAAGGGTAAACGACACCAATTTATATAAAAATGGCTAAATGTGAGGTGGATTTGATAATATGTATGTTTGTGTTTCAATTACTTGCACATTACTACTCACAACCTGGTCTCATAAAAAAAAATATATCAAACCGTAGAAAACTAGTCACGTCGTAACGATATATCCAGAATCTTATATATAAATATCGTATTTTAAAAGTTATAAGATAAAATAAAAACAAAATATTAGTATACCACATGTTTATAGGTTGAGTAAATCTGAGTGTATAACAAGGAGAAAACTAAAACACAAAGTCGTGATATTTTAAATCAACCGAAAACCATAAAATTAAATAGCGGTATCGATTCTGATAATATTGGTTTTCCTTTAGTTTTCGGAAGGACTTAGAGAAACAATGATCATAACACTAACTATGCCGTTTTCTTTTAGACACCGTAGCGCTTTGGTTAAACAAAAAATTATTTTTAACCATTTAGCAATGTAAAGTTTATTTTAGCCCACTGGCCAATAATAAACTTATATGTTTGGCTTTTGTGATAAAATGAGTCGTAAGGTCGAGCAAAATCAAGGCAACCGAGCCAATTAAGTTGACTTTTAATCGAGCCGAACTTGAGTTTAAAATTCCATCTTGATATTAACTTTGAGCCAAGCCAACTTGGTTTGATGTTGGATTCAAGCTCGAGCAAGCATTGGCTTGGCTTGTTAACAACCTTCAAGTGGTGTTTCTTACCACATCACACGGTCAAAAATTTATAAGAATGTTTAGAAGAAGCTCATATTACATTACATGGCAAAAGAAAGTTAAAAAAAAAAAAAGGGAATAAGAACCAAAAAGTAAAGAACATAGATCCAGAAACAGATCTCAATTTTAATAATAATAAAATATTGTATAAAGTTAAGGTCCCGACTGTCGGTGATTTCATTTGAGAATTGTTTTATGAAAAATATCTCATTTTAGCCAGATGTGGTACGGAGATGCGGCTAACATGCACTACTAGAAAAATACCCCTATCTTGACACACATTTTATGACACGCGAGAATTCATGACACGCAAAAGCACGTGTCATTAAAAAATCGTCATCTTTTAAAAAAATTGGTCAAACAATGACATTTTTTTTTGCGTGTCAAGAATCTAATGTCAAGATATTAAAAAACATGACACTACAAGAATTGAGTGTCATGTATTATGTCAAATTTCACATTTTTCAATTCCCGTGCCCTCTCTCTTCCTCTATTATACTGTGCACGTACCCCTCCCTCATATCAAAAGAAAAAACCCTGCTGATACCTATTCTGCTCGATCGTTCATTACCCAATGTTCTGATCGATCGTTCATTACCCAAAGCTTCTGCTCGTTCATACCCACGTAACCCTAGCGTAAAACCCTGCTGATAAAAAAACCCTAACGTAACCATCTGCTCGTTCATACCCTAACGCGCGCTGATGGAAGACGAAGATGGAAGCTGACAGTTACCTTCTGCTCGTTCATACCTTCTGATCGTTCATAACCATCTGCTCGTTCATACCTTCTGCGTCATCATCATTTCAGTAAGTATTTGACATCAATCTCGCGTCAATCGAAGGTTTGTTATCTGCTGACATGATTAGTGTTTAATGAGCAGGAAATACCCTAGGGTTTAGCTCGCGTTCATAATCTCGTCTTCCTCTATCTCGCGTCTGCTGCATCAATCGAAGGTTAGGGTTTATCTTCCTCAATTATTATGGTTTATTGTTGAAATTTGTGTATATAGTTCATTAGGAGATCAAAATATTGTATATAAGTTTCGTTTATGATCATACGTACTGTATGTAAAATTAATTTTCTATGGTGTTTTTATTTTGTGAAATTTTTTGATCAAAACAGTTCTAAATTAGTAGGTGAATATGCTTTTTTCTATGGTGGTTTTTATTTTGTGAAAATTTTTGATCAAAACAGTTCTAAATTAGTAGGTGAATATGCTTGGTTGGAGTTTTCAGGGCTTCTTTTATGAGCTTTGTCTTTGTTATTTATCAAAATCGCGAGTTTAGTTGGCGCTTTTAAAAAGGGTAAGCTTAGCAAAAACTTTTTTTTACCAAAATCGCGAGTTTCGGACTGAACCTGCTGCGCGCTCGCCTGCTGCGCAGTCGCCTGCTGCTGTGCGCTCGCCTGCTGCGCAGTCGCCTGCTGCGCGCTCGCCTGCTGCGCAGTCGCCTGCTGCGCGCTGCTGCGCAGCTGCTGGTCCGCTGCTGGTTCAGTCCGAAACTCAGAGGATAATGCGCTGCTGCGCGCTGTTCTGTGCAGGCTGCTGCGCGCTCGCCTGCTGCGCGCTCGCCTGCTGCGCGCTCGCCTGCTGCGCGCTCGCCTGCTGCGCGCTGCTGCGCAGCTGCTGGTCCGCTGCTGGTCCGCAAGAACAGAACAAATTGCCTGAACACAGTTTAGTAGGGTGAAGCTTCTTGTTTCAATATATAAACACACACATGAATGCATGATTATGAACATATTAAGAATAATAAGTTAGTAATATTAGTTTTATATAAAGCTTACTCAAATAGATGAACTTTTGTATGCGATTTACATATTTGTGAGCAGCGGGTATTATAACCAACAGAATTGCATCATTGTGCTGAGCATATTCAATCAATTTTAAAGGAGGAGCTACAAACAAATAAGATTTAGTTAGGGAAATAAAACTTATGAAAATAAGATTTAGTTAGGGAAATAAAACTTATGAAAATAAAATAGAAAAAACAAGAAAGAGAAAAGTAAGGGACAACAATTAAGCTAATGACAGGCAATGACTTCTTATAACATGAACTAAGTATTTAAATTCTATACATTCTATCACCATAGATGTAAAGGGCTGTACAAAGTAGGTTAAGTAGATCTTAAGCAATCGAAGCATTGTAAATATATTATAAGAATGATTTGACTGCGCAACAATACAATAGATACTTGTATACCACTTTCAGTTCTATACTTCTATGTTATGTTTCCCTCTTGACCACTATAGTGCACCATTATTTACTTGCACGAAGCAGCAACACAGATCATGTAAATGATTTCTGTAAGTTACTAGCCTATAGAAACCGGCACAAACTATTGGCTCATGACATCAAAATGGTTTGAATTTATCAGTGTTGTGCTGTTGTGTTAATCTGTTACACTAGCCTATGTACCTATATATGCTGATAAGTGTTAACTCCTTACTGCAATTTGATATTTTGATCTATTTCAGGGTAAAAAGGTCTTTAAAAAATTGGATGTCATTTGTCATGGATTGACTCATTAGTAAACACATACAAGATCAGTAAGTAATTATCTATAAAACTTATCATGAATGAATTACATCAGTTATGTCAAGATACTATAAGTCAAAAAGTGCATAACACATTTACCTAATTTTAGAAGTGACAAATATCATATAATGCTACTAGGCCTGTAACCCTATACTTTAGTATTCGACTGTACACCAAAATATATAGTTCTTGTAACTCCTCATGACATTAAAACAAATGCGTACACAACATGACAATATGTATCAGAGCAATCATAAGCCTTCGCATGGCGATTTCAAAAGAAAAAACATATTCGAACTAACCTGTACTCGTCTTAAGCTTCAAATATATTTCGTCGTGACTCTTGCTCGATATTTTACTGAGTCTGTCCTGTAAAGAACGACGAAGAGCACCTATGTTTGAATAAAAAGAAAGGATTTGAAGTTTCATTAGATTGCCGGTTCAAAAAATTTAAACAGTGAATCTCCACGGTTATAAACCTGCTGCGCGCTCGCCTGCTGCGCAGTCGCCTGCTGCTGTGCGCTCGCCTGCTTTAAGATATAATTTATTTTTAATAGGGCCACGACCGTGTATAGTGCTCAGACTAGTACCGGCAAGAGGTTTAAACTGAGATGGGTCAACACCAAGGTGAGCACTTAATTATCCTAACTATTTATTTGGACTGATCTGAATATACTGTTTCGCATATAGATGCTCCTAACTATTTATTTAATTGGTACTATCTGTAGGGTGCATTCTTTTTTACTTGCATGAATTATCCATATAATTCTTTTAATGTGCAGTGTCCGTGTCAGCCGGGGATCACAGAATGTGGTTATTATGTAATGAAATTCATGAAGGAGATCGTTACGGACGGACTTGGAATATTGGACAATGTAAGTTGATCGAGTCAAATTCTAGTCACTTTTGTTTTCTTGAAACTAAAACCATCGCGAACCCTTAACCTTTCATCTTATTAATTTAATTGTGTCTCAGGTTGGGGGAGGAGTGGAGGCTTACTAGGATGCGGATATTGATTATGTTCGTGAAGAATGGTCGGGTTATGCCTCGACCTTCATTTTCAAGTTATGATCCGTATGTTTAGGCTTACTAATCGACTAATGTAATGTATTGATACAATGTTTTTGTAACCCTTTGTGGTAGAATTCGACATAATTGTAATGGGTTTTTTTGGTGGTATAATATATGCAGCTTTATTATTAAATTTATTGTTTTTGTAATTATAAATAAAAAATAATTCCAGGATATTATTCGTTTTGCAGAAAAAAAAATTGGTAAAAAAACATGACACGCAAAATGACTGTCATAAAGGTGTGTCATAAATTCATGTATGTCATAAATGCTGTAAAAAAAATTCGTAAATGAGTGTCAAGAATGTTTGTCATTAAAGAGTGTGTCATAAATGCGTGTCAAAAAAGCATGTCATAAAGGAGTGTCATAAATGCGTGTCATTAAAAGATGACACGCGCCTGCATGTCATAAACTTTTCTTGACATGTTCTTCCTTGACACTTTTTTGTGTGTCATAAACACCTTTTTATGACGCGCAATGCGCGTCAAGAAAGGGGTATTTTTCTAGTAGTGATGTTTACATGTCATGGCCATATGATAGAGACCGATTCGAGATGGTCAATCTCCCAAGATAAATAGCCTTTTCTAGTAGGCAAACACTCCTAAGAATTATAGAGAGAAACAAGACTTTGCCATTGCAACAATTTTCTTCATTCTATTTCTATGCTCCGAACCATATTAAGGGGCTGTTTGGTAGCCTCTGAATGGTCATTAAGAGGCTACATCTGAATGGTTCATAGTCTCTTAATGGTTAAGATGTAATTTTAAGTATGAACAGTTAAGAGGTAACATCTTAATGGTTGTCTTTTAACCATTCAGACTTAAAGTTACCTCTTAACCATTCAGAGGTTATGGACCATTAAGATGTAGCCTCTGAATGATTATTAAGAGGCTACCAAACAGCCCCTAAATAAGCAAACTGAACTAAGTAGGTTCCTAAAGTATAGGAACATGCATGCATAATGGAAACGTGAACTCCTATTTTAATGCAATTACAAGTCATGAATAATAACTACTTGAAAGACTAAACTAATAATGCAACGTGCAGCAACATGAAACCCTATTTTATGAATGGCTAGACTCATGGATGAGGTGCCAAAGGTGGTACGTATCATTCCCACGTGCCTCAAAACGTTCTTGTCCTCAAGAACGGATTGAGTTGGCCACGATGGCCGTCATTCGAGTCTTCCGGCGGCATTTGGAGCGGTCTCAACGAGACGCCATGGTGGGCGCAACTCGACCCTTCCCATGGTATTCGGTGCGGTCATAACGGGCTGCCACGCTAGTCGCCACTGGTGTCGCCCGCCATCTTTGAACTTCATAAAGTTTTCGTTTTTCATGGTATTCAGAGTAGCCGGATTAAAACTCCATGGTGGTCGCCACTCGCGTCTCTTTGTTGAACAACTTGCACCGCCTAAGGTCGTGTTGTAGGACCATATCGAGGGCCTGTTTTGATACCCCGATAGTCGTAATATGGTTTCACCGGTTACCCCGTCTGCTAGGTTCCTTGGCCCTTTGATGGTCGCGGAAGTGACAGTTGTTGCTAGAATTTTCCTAGCCGGCTGTGGTCTATTGATTGAGATGGCAACAAGGGGTGCAGTTGCTAGTGTGGGTTTATTTTTAGGCCTCAGAGTTGGTGTCTGTGTGGGTTGGATAGCGGTGCTAGAGGGTTGTTTAGGGTGTGATAGTGTAGGTAGCAATGTTGGCGGTAATGGTGGTGTTTTGAAGCTAGAAGAGTGTAACGACCCACTTGAGATTTTGCTGGATAAGTTGGTGATGTTGTTAACCAAGGAAGCAATGGTTTCTGTGTGAGAATCAAGTTTGGTGTGAGACTTTTGGTGGCTTTGACAAGGGCTGCTAATTGGGTGGTGATGATGGCTTGCGATGTGGAGGCTCTGGTGGTGATAGTAATTAGTTGGTTGAGTTGGTCGGAGATGGAGGGAGGGAGCTCGTCGTAGAACGAGTTTTTTTGTGGTGGCATGATGGAGGATTGAGACGTGAACGAGAGCACCATTGATAGAGACCGATTCGAGATGGTCAATCTCCCAAGATAAATAGCCTTTTCTAGTAGGCAAACACTCCTAAGAATTATAGAGAGAAACAAGACTTTGCCATTGCAACAATTTTCTTCATTCTATTTCTATGCTCCGAACCATATTAAATAAGCAAACTGAACTAAGTAGGTTCCTAAAGTATAGGAACATGCATGCATAATGGAAACGTGAACTCCTATTTTAATGCAATTACAAGTCATGAATAATAACTACTTGAAAGACTAAACTAATAATGCAACGTGCAGCAACATGAAACCCTATTTTATGAATGGCTAGACTCATGGATGAGGTGCCAAAGGTGGTACGTATCACCATATTGATATGTGAACTTTAAGAACGAAAATTTTTAGGCGATGTGCGCTTAAGACCAGTTATTATAGAAGTAATGGTGATGGATGATAGTTGTATTTGCCGTCATTGTTATTATTGTATGTTATGACTTATGGACCACATTCATGTTACAAACATTAAAGATATACCTTTTAGAATTAGAGAGACTCAATATCAGACTCTTGATGACCATCTTTTAGATATAAAAAATATATGCATATACATGCACTAACATGTATGCAACATTTTTTATGTGAGAGTTTAGAGACAGGATATCAAAACTCTATCGGAAAGAATGTTGGAACATGAGAGTGGGAGAGACAAAACGTTTTTCTATTATTTTATAAAGATGTGATGTCGTGATATATGCAAAATTATACAAATCTAGATATTTATAAAAAAAATGCATAAAATCAATAATGGTCTCGGTTTATCAAAACTCCGCGATACTAATATTGCTCTTCTTATCAAATGGGGGTGGAGGTATAAGGTTGAGTTAGGCAACCTTTGGCGAAGCGTTATCGAATAGATTCATGCCACTAAATGTAACTGGGACTTTATTCCGTCTGGGAAAAATATCTCTGACGTATGGTGTAATGTTGTGAAGCCCTTGGCTAGGCCTCTTATCGGAGATACCATTATCCGAAAGTTTGAGGGGTGTTGGTGACGGTTTGGGGATCGTTAATTTTGGTTAGATCTGTGGTTGCTAAGTGAACCGCTTAAAGATACTTTTCCTAATTTGTTTCAATTAGAAAAGTATAAGAAGTGCAATATTGGGAAGCATGTCATCGTAGAAGGTGCAAATTGTAACTTTGCATGGAAATGATAAAAGTCCCCAGTTCTGGATATCCAAAAAGAGGAGTTGGCTCGCCTCATTGGTCTTCTAGCTCAAGTCTCTTCTACAGGTAATCGGGACGGTTGGAGCTGGGCAGGGAGGGGGGACAGAGTTTTCACGGTTGCTTCGGTGAAAAACCTTTTGGTAAATGGGTGATATCCGGCTCTAAGTTTCATTTCAAATGGTGTAAAACGGCTCCATATAAAATGTAATGTTTTTACTTGGATATCGGCCTTGGGAAGCCTTTCTTCTGTTGCGGTGTTAGCTCACGGAAATATTCACTTGGAGGAAATGCGATGCTCTTTATGTGGCGAGGGTGAAGAAACTATAGATCACTTGTGACTAGTTGCTATTTTTCGGCAATTTTATGGCAACATGTTGGGAAGTGGTGCCAGATTCCTAATATTTTGCCTTCTCTTTTTTAGACCTCTTGGATACTCATGAGCATATGAGGTTGAAGGACCTGGTTAAAAACATTGTGTGTGAGATTATTATTGGGTGTTGGTGTCTTTGGAAGGCTAGGGACGACACACGTTTCTCAAACAAAAAACCACGCTTAATGGATATTATGGAAAGTTAAAATCAGTTGGGTACTTATGGATTAAGCATAGGTGAAAGTTTAAAACTTTGTATTGGGATAATTGGTGTAACTTTTCCTTGTAGTTTTGTTTCCTTGGTTTTCACCTCTCGTCTTTGGGTTGTCTTGTGTTAATGAAGTATACTTAAAAAAAATAAATAAATAAATAATAATAATAATAAATAATAATAATATTTATGCCAAAAAGCTTTTACTACATGTCAGTTCAGTTTGCTTTTAATGAATATAGAAACATTTATAATCATAACTAGGTGAAATCCCGTGTTAAAACACGGGAAGACTAAATCCAACTAAAGCTGGAAATCCATTCATTCATTGGTGGTTGTGCTTCTGCCTTTGGTAACCACTGATAGATGAAATAGCTGATTGGAAACCACTGATGAATGAACCAGCTAATGATTATCCACGGATGAAGCAAGCAACAGATGATGAAACAAACTTCTAATGACAGCAGTGGTTTGCACTCAACAGATGTTGTAATAAGAAGTTTGTTTCAGAGCAGACCCATTGAACAGAGCAGACCCCTTAGTAATAAAACGCTCAGTTTTTTTCGTTTTTTGTATAACACTATGGTACTTGTTTGAAAGACAATAAAACGCTCGTTAATTTGGTGTATTTTTTTTTTTCAAAAAAAAATGCCGTTTAAAAAAGTTATTAGTGTTTAAAAATCATGGGGGAAAGTGCATGTGCCATGCATATGAGAGAGAAAAAATAATTTAATAATAGATGGAGTATCCATGACCCATTTAATTGACTCGGTAAAATGAGCGGGAAAAACTTAAAGAAAGCTCTCATAAGATGCCACGTGTCCCTCATTAACTTTCATTTATATATTATAGAAGATTGACGTGTTATTTATGATTCTCATAAACACCTTTTGGTGGAGTGGTATGGAGGCCTAATGATAGGTGACTTGGGGCATAATGGTCACAAGTTCGAGCCTTTAAGGATACCACGTTTTACCGATTATTCACTGTCGTGCTTTCGAACGAGTGAGTGGTTGGGTTTTCCCTGGATTGGTAGACCTGGTGGACCGGGTGCCCCGTGGGTATCTGAATTCGTCATAAAGGGATTCCCACAGAAGACCGTGACGACTTTGTTGGCCTTTAAAAAAATCAAATCACTCTCCTAAGTCCTAACAATCCAAACAATATCTATATGCGAACACCTTTTCGTCTCGTGTGGCTTTACACTCTCGGTTTGGCAACTTGTTTCACAGTGGTGCAAGGTGGGAGCTGTTTACGTGTTTAGCTTCAAGGACCTTCTTTCCCTTCAAGCGTACATTCGTGGTTCAAAGGGTCCGCAGAAGGCGTTTCAGCCTTTCAGGTTGTTTCCTATACCGTTATATGGAGCTTATGGAACAGCCACAACGAGGTGATATTCAGCAACAAGCAAGTGTCGTTACAGAAAGTTATTGGTGACATCAAGGCACTAAGTTTCCTATGGGTGAAAGCACGTTCTAAACATTACAACCTTGATTGGAAGAAATGACGTGGTTTTAATGTATCTAGTGTAGGGTGATAATGATATAAATATTGTAAGGCGTATTGCTAATTTCTCGCTAGCTTGGTGAAATAAATTTTTTTTTTGAACGGCCAACGAATCAATTTCCGAGCACTCTCAGGCACCCTTTTTGCGAATCAGGTACTCGAGAGTACCCGGGCCACCAATTGCCACCAATTCCTGGGAAAACCCGACCCACTGTCTGAACACACGAAAGTTAAAAAAATTTGATTGGACGTTAAAAAAAAAAATCTATATGCGAAGCTTATTTCATTTCCTATTCAAATCTACAAGAGATGGGTAATTGGCTAAATAATTTCATTTTCCATCCAAGTGGGACCCAATCCTACCAAAGTTTAATAAAAAACCCCAAACAGATCAAATCCAGACCGTCAATTTCCACCACATAATCCCTATTTATACCCCTCCATCGCCTACTACAACCCTTGTACCCACCTTCTCAAGAGCCTCTAAGATCTGATCTACAAACCAAACCAAACCCTCCTTAACCATGGCTCTAACCGTCGAGAAAACCTCAACTGGCCGTGAATACAAAGTCAAGGACATGTCCTTGGCTGACTTCGGCCGCCTCGAACTCGAGCTAGCCGAAGTCGAAATGCCCGGTCTTATGTCGTGCCGGACCGAATTCGGCCCATCCCAGCCGTTTAAAGGCGCCCGAATCACCGGTTCGCTACACATGACCATTCAGACCGGTGTCCTTATTGAAACCCTCACCGCCTTAGGCGCTGAGGTCAGATGGTGCTCCTGCAACATCTTTTCCACCCAGGACCACGCTGCGGCCGCTATCGCTCGCGATTCGGCCGCAGTGTTCGCCTGGAAGGGCGAGACCCTACAGGTATAATTAGATTATTATTATTAGTAGTAGTTTATTAGTGTGCTTGTTGGATTATATTATTATTATTTTTAGGGTTTATAAGTGTGCATCCATAGGCGGACACTTATTGTATCACGTCATGTTTTAAATTTATAAAAATGATAATGTTAGGTTTTAAATTTATAAAAATAATAATCACTTTTAACTAAATGACATGTTACAAAATATAATTAGTTTTAAATTTATAAGAAATGATAATTACTTTCAAGTTTCAACCAAAACATACTGCGTAACCTGTTGCTCGTTTACCTGCTATCCAGATGTAACTTGGTTTTCGGTGTTTCGAAACAAAAAAATAAATACAAAAATTAATAAAACATATGAAATAAGGTATAAATTTATTAATAATTTGTACAACAGGAGTACTGGTGGTGCACTGAGCGAGCTCTAGACTGGGGGCCAGGAGGTGGACCAGATCTGATTGTGGATGACGGTGGTGATGCTACGTTGTTGATCCATGAAGGAGTTAAGGCTGAGGAGGAGTTTGAGAAGACCGGAAAGTTGCCCGACCCGACTTCGACCGATAACGCGGAGTTTCAGATCGTGTTGTCGATTATTAAGGAAGGATTGCAGGTTGATCCCAAGAAGTACCACAAGATGAAGGAGAGATTGGTTGGTGTGTCTGAGGAGACTACCACTGGTGTTAAGAGGTTGTACCAGATGCAAGCTAATGGTACTCTGTTGTTTCCTGCTATTAATGTTAATGACTCTGTTACCAAGAGCAAGGTATGTGGTTTTAAGCTTTGGATCTTGTGTTATTAGCTTGTTTTTGACCTTGATCTGATTATTCTAGTTGATTATTGTTTGATTTGAATGATTTAAGTTAGACTTAGTAGTAGTAGGATTTATGTTGGTATGTTTGTTCTTAGAGGAATAATGTCGAATAGGTGGCGTGCACGCGTCTTCTTTGTGCGATTTACGCTTTTCCGTATATCGGACCTAGATCTGATCAATTTAGTTGATAAGTGATTGATTTGAGCTTCATTATTTATTGAATCTACACTCGCTAGTAGTAGGATCTGTGTTGACATGTTTGTTATTAGAGGAATAATATCGAACAGGTGGTGTGCACAAATGTGGTTTGAATTCAGCTTTAGTATTCGTTTCACCTTAATTGAGCTTGATGTATTGTAGCTAGATCTTATATTACATTTGCTAATGCTTTTGAATTACCATATATCTGATCTAGATCTGATCAGTTTAGTTGATTATTGTTTGTGTGCACAAGTTTAGCCCGATTGCCGGTTTAGATGCGTTACATATATTTGTTTCATATTGAACTGGTTCTATTGTTACTAGATCTTGTTATTGTTATTTTCTTGATCTGAATTTTACTGTAACTTATAACATTTGTGCTCGATTTTGTTACAGTTCGACAACTTGTACGGATGCCGCCACTCTCTCCCTGATGGTTTGATGAGAGCCACTGATGTCATGATCGCCGGAAAGGTTGCCGTCGTCTGTGGTTACGGAGATGTCGGAAAGGGTTGTGCTGCCGCCATGAAACAAGCTGGTGCCCGTGTCATCGTGACTGAAATTGACCCAATCTGTGCCCTTCAGGCCACCATGGAAGGACTCGAAGTCCTTACCTTGGACGATGTAGTTTCTCAAGCTGACATCTTCGTCACCACCACCGGTAACAAAGACATCATCATGGTTTCCGACATGAAGAAGATGAAGAACAACGCCATCGTCTGCAACATTGGTCACTTCGATAATGAAATCGACATGCTTGGTCTTGAAACTTACCCTGGTGTTCAAAGAATCACCATCAAACCCCAAACCGACAGGTGGGTCTTCCCTGAAACCAAGGCCGGCATCATTGTTTTGGCTGAGGGTCGTCTCATGAACTTGGGTTGCGCCACTGGTCACCCCAGTTTCGTGATGTCTTGCTCGTTCACCAACCAAGTCATCGCCCAACTCGAACTCTGGAACGAGAAGAGCACCGGGAAGTACAAGAAGGAGGTGTATGTGTTGCCCAAGCATCTTGATGAGAAGGTTGCTGCACTTCATCTTGGAAAGCTTGGAGCCAAGCTGACCAAGTTGACCAAGGACCAGGCTGACTACATCAGTGTACCAGTTGAGGGACCATACAAGCCTGCTCACTACAGGTACTGAGCGGTTCGGTTTTTGGGCGGAGGTTGTTGCTTTCTTTATAAGACACAACTTGAGTATGTGTTTAAGACTTTAGTTTTGTTTGTTACTTTGACCGGGGGTGTTGGCGAGGATGAAACCGATTGGTTGTTTCTTGATGAGACGGCTGTTGATGTCGGTTCAATAAGGGCTGTGTGTGAAGGTTGTGTGGACTTGTAGTTGTTTTTCTGGTTTAGGGGTTTTGCTTGCTATGGATTTTGCTTCTTATTTTATCAAGAGATTAAAGAAAAAAAATAGTAATTTTGTGTACCAGTTATTAAAGTTTGATAAAAATCTGGTTTTATAAGCCAAAATCAAGACGTACGTGCTCATTTTGTGGGTTCCATTTGTGATTTCTAAGATAACGAGTAAATGAACTCTTATGCGTGTCGTTTTAGTATCATATCGGACTTGGTAGGGTATCCTAGCATCAAAAGCAAATATGATATCTACAACTAGATTATTGGGTGGTTTTAAACATGGTTTGATAATTTATGAGACAACAGGTAATGGGGCTTGTCCATGGCGTTGTGGGTTGTCCTACACGCCCCTGACAGTAGGGGGGGTGAGCTAAGGTTCCAAACCGACCTTGACCCAACCTGAACTGAGAACCAATTAATACATATTTCAAGAACCGGAACTGACCTTTTAAATACATGGTGGGTTCGGTTCCAACACTTGACACAAGTGAACCATTTAGGCGTTTAATGCATATTGATGTACTTGAGCCAAATCATATAAAATTTAAATGCATAAAAGTTTCAAACCATATCAACTCATGTATAAGATTACAGGTACCCTTAAAACACTAAACGAGGCATCACAAGCAGAATCCCAAAACCAATACCTCCTCGAATAGATCTTCTCCAAGTCCAAGACCAACCAGAACCACTACGACGATCCAAAATAGAGCACCCTTTATCAGTTTCTAGACGAAACAATCTAGGGAACCTCACGCTTAAAGGTTCATCTCCCAACCACAAAATTCCGTATCCGCCCCATTCCCCCCCCCCCCCCCCCCCCACTTTCTTCTTCAAGGTGGACCAAGATAAAATATCATAAACCGCCTTTTTGGTTAGATTTGCATGACTAATATTATTCATTTTCATCACAATTATGTAAAACAATTACAATAAAAAAAAAGGTTAAATAAATTATTAGATGACCTAATAGGGTTACTTTTTATAAAAAAAGCACCTCCTTAATTTTCTATTTCAAAGATAAAACAGTTTATTTAGCAATCCGAATGCACCAAGATCGTAAACATCTCTCCATACAAATGGCTATGTATCTCTTGCTGTTCCTTTTTTTTTTTGTTATAGTCATCGTTTTTATATCCACTCGATATCAATATAAAACCATCATCGAATATCATATGCTACAAGAGCAAGTTTTGTGACAATCAGCGTTTTTATCAATTAGATAAACACGCGCATACACACATTTTTACAAGAAGAGTATCTGAATAGTCGAATACCAAGATTAAGCTATGTTTCATCATGTCCTGTGAATCGACATTCTATGTGGGTAGTTTGCGACAAGTAATCAAGAACAATGATGCACAATCAGACTACATAGCCCAACTAGAAGACAAACACTACTCCTAAAATCATCAAAATGGTGCCAATGGACAACAATAATTATTTCAAAATAATGTTCCAACATTCCAAAAACATCTTGTTACACCATGATTATGTCACTAAGGTATAATCAAACATTTTAGCCCTTCTTTTTGAAGGAATACTATATCTAGAAGCCCCAATAAAACATTTTAGCACAAACACACCATGCCCACCAAAATATCTTGATATATAGCACAAACACACAATGCCCACCAAGATATCTTGATACAGCACAAACACATAATGCCCACCTAAAGCTTTTGATACAGGACATATACATTATACTCACCTAAAGATCTTGATACAGCACATACACACTATACCCACCTAAATTGGATCTGTTGTCTCTTTTTGTATGTTACATTAGATATTATTATTTTTTAATGTAAGGGGCTGTTTGGTTGATTAAGTGCTGAATCATTAAAAAGTCTGAATGGTTAAGAGGCTTTGAATGATTAAGTGCCGAATGGTTCAGCTATGCACCAAGTCTGAATGGTTCAGCTCTTAACCATTCAATTCAGAGCCTTTTTTTAGGTGGAAACAAATTGTCTGAATGGTTCAGAGACTCATTAAGAGACTACCAAACAGGCCCTAAGTGTCTTCAATTAGGGTAACACATCTCTTAAATTGATAGCAAGACAAGTACAATAAAGTGACAAGCACATGATTATGATACAGGCAACAAGCTACGCCGCAACTTCCTTTTTGATAATAAAACTAATCCTACTAAACCGATATTATCAGCTCAAATACGGTGTCTCACTTCTTATCTTACATCAATACAACACAACTCTATAATACGCGTTACACAATGACAAAACATACTAAGGCATAAAATCTCAACTCATAAACAATATTAAGGTATTGGATCCCCCTATTGTGAGGGTCATAAACTAAAGTACTAAACACACAAATACAATACATGATACATTCACCTTAAAATTTGAATTAACCTACATATGATCATAGTAAAGTGAAAACATCACATTATAAGGTATTGGATCCCCCTATTGTGAGGGTCACAAACAAAAGTACAAAACACACAATTACAATACATGATACATTCATCTTAAGAACTTAATTAACCTACATTTGATTATACCTTAGTGACAATAACATGAATGACCACCTAAGTTAGTATCAAACTCAAACAACCATAAATCAAGATTCCAATAACCAATGGATACCTCAATTCCAACCACATAACATCATGTGTTAATAGCATCTCTAGCACATCTAGTGATGACTTCACACCCTCTATTATAAGGGCTAGCAACCCCTTTACCATTACAATTATAATATGAAGCACCAGGTGTACCACAAGGTACAAGATCCCTCTTCAATGTCTCATAACTTATGTACTTCTTTTGCACCATCAACACTCTCCTAGTGCTTTCAGACTCCATCATTATCTCATCCTCTGCATACTCACTGATCTTCCCATTGCAAACCCTCTTCACAAGTGGATCAAGTTCATTGCTTTTTAGCAAATTGGGGTCCAAGATTGAAACCCCAGATGAAATCTTGAAGTGGGTGTGGAATAATATTAAGAAAAATGGTAAAAAGATGGATTTCATGAGGGTTTTTTAGGGGATTTTTGTTTGAAAATTGGGGGTGTTTTTAAGGGGAAGATATGAGGGTTGAAGAGGGGGTATTGGAAGTGAATAGGGTCATAGGTTATCTCACCTAACACCAAGAGAAAAATGCACCCACAAAAAGCTGGATCCCATGTAAACACAAATTCTAGATTTCTGCTAGTGCTGGCTGCATTCATCATTTTGAAGATAATATTTTTAGTGTTGTGGTTTTTAACATGAAAAAAATGAAGTTTTTTTTTACTTCATAAGTTTATATGAAATAAATTAATGGTAAATAATAATTAATAAAATTATATGTTTTTTAAAGGAAAAAATTACACACTGTGTCCTTTATTTATTACATAAATTATGAAACGTGTCATTTAAAATGTAATATTTAAAAAAATACTTGTACATTTTGTTGTAGGCTATTGTGATCAAGTGTTTTTTTTAACTAACCCATATATAAGAACTAAAAAGGCCCAAATAACCTATTTTTTATACCCAACAAAACAAGCCCAAACCAGATTGAAATTTAAACTTGTTAAAAAAACTATTTTGTGGGGTTGTTAAAAAAACTATTTTGTTGGGTTGTGGGCGGGTTTATGTTCTTTGGGCCCGATTAATTTTTAGTTGTTTAGACCCAAAACGTTTTGACATTTATCAGAGACAACCCTGGACCCAGTACTCAAGCCCTCATCATCTCGAAGAGGGGCTCCATTGTTCACGTCTAGATACCGATAGCCAAAATGCCCTTTAGTAGTAGAACCATTCTAAAAACAGAATTCCACAATATTTTAAAAGGAAATAGAGTGACATTTTTTTCCACTTGTACATAAAAAATTGTTATATTTTGTTAAATCATTACTAAAATGTGACATTTTAGTGATTTGTTTATGCATTAAACTAGATTCTAAGTAAGAAAAGTTAAGGAAGTTGAAAACCACCTAAAATATTAAAAATCTTGTAACATTTTAATCATTTTTGATAATTCATTTTTTTATAATAATATTTATAAGGTTATGATTGAGTTGGGCATGATTTCTTTGAATGGAAGCATAGTGTTTTTTAATGATAAAACAGAGAAGGGCACTTCATTTCTTCAAAAAGTGGGGAATAACAATGATGAGAAGGTAACATCATATCGTATGAACGTAGAAATGTGAAGATGTCGTTAACTGGACCAGATGCTATTTGGATCGCAAATTCGCAATAAGTGTTATTTACGGTGAAGCTTGAAAAAAATAGTGTGTGGGGCCATAAATCACGAGACCCAAATTTTTTCATATCAGTGGGGGCCGAAAGATCAAATTGGTAGGGGATTAGGGCCCGGACTCATTTCATATAAAAATAACCTACAAAAATTGCAAACTTCAACCAATGAGCTCAAAAAACGGTGAGAGTCTGAACACACGCCCATGCCCAGGGCCGGCTGAAGCCCAAGTGAAATGAGGCTAGGGCTTTGGCCCCCAAATCTATAGGGCCACTATTTTTTATTTTGAAACACTGAATTGGGCTGTGTAATTCCAGGAAGTAGAGAAACAAATCATAAGAAAGTGACAATTACAAATATCTTCCATTTAATTATGATTTGATTTGGCTCGTTAGACTCAACGTATCGCAACACGGACTATACAAGAATTAAAAAAATATTTTATGCTTTCGGAAAAAGGGCCCCAAATTGATAATTCGCTTTAGGCCCCCTAAAGGGTTGAGCCGGCCCTACCATGCCCCGTTATCTTTTGCCGATGGTTGTATATTAGGTCGGCCAATCTGGGTCATGATTGAATATTAAATGGAGCTTCATGGTGAAAAGGAATATCCATGAAGAAATGAAAAAAACTCCCACGTTCACCACCATTTGTTTTATTTTCACTAATTCTTATTCTTGCAATTTTCTTTTAATTTGCCCCTTTGTTGAAATGGAGCTTCATGGTGAAAGAATAACCATGAGCGAAGATTTGTTTTCAATAGATTAGAGTTCTCTATTTAAAAGGGGTGGTAATGCAACTTGTTGCCCGCATACCTACTATTCTCATGTAATTTTCTCTTTTATTGAAATGAAATGAACTCTCTTTATATACAAAAAATAATAATAATGCTTTATTTGGTTGTATCTTAGGATGTAGTGAGTGTGTGCTTAGGATAAAATTTTTTGTGTTAATTATCTCATGTGTATTGGTTAATTAATTGTCTATGCTAGATCAATTGTGGCATGTTGAGTGGTTTTCTTAGACCAAATTATTCAACTGTAGTGGTGTATCTGTATTTTCGGTTGGAAATCGTCGTTCTATTGATTGTTTGTTTGGTCATTTTTGTATCACAATCGAGTTTTTTTTATCTATCCTAATTCTATCGTTTGTTTTGGTAGTGAATCTGTATCGCAAATAAGCCGTAGAACTGTCCATTCTTTTAATCGTTTGATTTGAACCGGTGTTGTTCGGGGCCGCTTCCTAATTCCTATCAATAAGTTATATCACTCCTCAACTTCTTGGAAATACACCCAAAAGTAATTATCTTATTATTAAGTTTTTTCATAATCCTTGTTAAAATTGTCGGATTACCGATGGTTATCACATGTCAACATAGATGATCCAGACGTTGAATATGTTGAACCAATCGGGTTTGAACATTATCTAAGCTAGTTGTTAACCATTTACGATTACATATAAATATGTAAGTGTGTATGTGTGTATAACATACACACTAATATAATGGCCAAATTTTATTTATCAGTCATTCATGACCGATAGGGATGATGTAGAATCTTTTTCAAAGATGGAAGAGTGTTTTTAAGTGTTAAATAAAAAAATTTATGAAAGTAGGTAGGTCGCTGATTCGATCTGCGCCCTTCAACAAAGAATTTCAAGGTCACTGATTCAATACGCGACCTTCAAAGAAGGTCGCTGATTCAATACGCTACCTTCAAAGAAGGTCGCTATAACAACACTTGCAAAACCTTTGTTTTCACCACAAGAGAAGGAAATATTATTGAAACGATTTATAGAAATGCTAGTGTTCCTCGGGTGATTTGGACGTGATAAAAATTAATGAGGATGGCGATTCGGAGTCGGGATCATTATCATGTTCTAAACAGGATGATGTTCATAGTTTGGAGGAGTTGCATTTGCAAGATTGATAGGGCTTGTTAGTTAGAGAGAGAAACTAAGAGAGAGAGAGATACTCCACAACAAGCTACCCAAGGCGGGAAGCCATAACTGCCTTATAACAACCTTTCAAACTCGAGTTACAGACTTTGACACAATCAGTCCCAATATTATTATTCTATTACAACTTGACCCTTTAAACTTGTAATCACTTATTAACTAACATATCAATACCCCCCCCCCCCCATATGAAAAATTCCTTGTCCACAAGGAAGCACAAGATCAAAAGAACATCAATACTCAGTCAATGTGAAAATCTGGGAACCTCAGCTGAAAATCATGCTTCACCTCCCAAGTGGCATCAATCAAGGACTGACCCGTCCACTACACTAGCACCTTAGAGACTGCTTTGTTACCCCTTCTTATAACTCTTTAATCCGACACCTTAGCAGGTTGTAAAGAGAATCTGGGAACTTGTGGAATAGGAGTAACATGAGTAGGAGGACCACTTGCAGCCTTTGAAAGAGAAACATGAAATACAGGATGGAGCTGTGAGTCAGGTGGCAGATCCAGCTTATAAGCTACCTCCCCAACTTTTCCAATTACCAAATATGGACCATAGAACTTTGGGGAAAACTTATTATACTGAGCACCCCTTAGAGTTGACTGTATATAGGGCCTTAACTTCAAGTAGACCCATGATCCTTCTTGAAACTGTCTATCACTTCTCTTTTTATTTGCCTGCTGCCTAAGCCTGTTCTGAGCCATTACTAGAGTTTCCCTTAAGATATTGATAGCTTCCTCTCTTGAACACATTTCTTCATCCAAAGCAGCTACCTTAGTGTCTCTATGAACATAGGGAACATGAATTGGTGGTGGAATGCCATAGAGGGCTTGAAAAGGAGTGGTTTTGATTGAAGTGTGGTAGTTTTATTATACGACCATTCAGCAAGGGACAACCAGTTGGCCCAAGAATCAGCATAATGCAAAATCATACATCTCAAATAGGTTTCTAAACACCTATTAATCACCTCTGTCTGGCCATCAGTCTATGGGTGGTATGAGGTGGACATATTAACAGTTATACCTTGAATTCTGGTAAACTCTTGCCAGAAACTGCTAAGAAAGATTGAATCTCTATCAGAGACTATTGTTGTGGGCCACCCATGTAGCTTATAAACATTGTCCACAAACATCTTAGCCACAGAACTTGCTGAGATGGGATGAGTCATTCCCATAAAATGTGCATACTTTGTAAGTCTATCAACAACTACAAAGATGACATTTTTGCCCTTTGATTTAGGAAGACCTGTAATGAAATCCATGCTGATATCAGAGAAAATTCAAGTAGGAATAGGAAGTGGCTGAATCAAACCAGGAAAAGCCACTGTTTCATATTTAGATTGTTGACATATAGCACAGTTTCTGACCCATTCTCTTACTGCCTTGGACTGGCCCTTCCAATAAAAGAACCCTTTAAGCCTTTGAAGAGTAGCATGGTAACCTGAATGTCCACCAACTGTTGAATCATGACAATGGCCTATCAAATCTTTTCTGAGCTGTACATCATTTCCAATCACTAACTTGCCCTTTCTTTTCAACATTTCCTGTTCCCAGCTGTAATGAGTCACTTGCTCCCCATTTTTCAATTTTCCCAAAATACCTTTAACAGTATCATCAATTTCCCAAGATTGTTTAATTCTTGCCATCATTAAAGGTTCAAAAGTGGAAATAAACAAGGTGAAGAATCTTGCATTCTAGAGAGGGCATCAACAGCTACATTGTCAACACCTTTTTTATATTGTATTTCATAGTCATAGTGCATCAGTTTGACCATCCAAGAATGCTGGAGAGGGGTGGTAATCTTCTGATCAATCAAGTACTTGAGGCTTTTCTGGTCAGTTTTAATGATGAAATGGTTGGCAATGAGGTAGTAATGCCATTGTTTAACTGCAAACAATATGGCTAATAGCTCTTTATCATACACAGACATAGCTTGTTGTCTAGGGGACAAAGCTTTGCTGATAAAGGCAAAGGGATGTTGGTTTTGCATTAAGACAGCACCAATGCCCATTGAGGAGGCATCAGTCTCAACAACAAACGTTTGTTAAAGATCAGGGAGGGCTAGAACTGGAGCAGTGCTCAGGGCATTCTTTAGCTGCTGAAAAGACATCTGAGCAGGTTCAGACCATTTGAATGCATCCTTCTTTAACATATCAGTCAGTGGCTTAGCTATCACACCATAGGATCTGATGAACCTTCTGTAATAACCTGCTAAACCCAAAAAAAACCCCTCAACTGCTTGACATTTGTTGGAACAGGTCAATGAGAGACTGCTTCTATCTTTGATGGATCAGTGGACACCCCTGCAGCTGTTATGACATGACCCAAATACTCAACTCTTTGCCCCCCAAAACTGCACTTAGACTTTTTTGCATATAACTGATGGCTTCTCAATGTGTTCAAAACTGTTCTTAGATGATCGACATGTTGGTGCATATTCTTGCTGTACACCAAAATGTCATCAAAAAATACCAACACAAACTTTCTAAGGAATTGCTTGAAAGTTTGATTCATGAGGGCCTGAAAAGTTGCTGGTGCATTTGTCAAACCAAATGGCATCACTAAGAATTCAAACAATCCCTGGTGTGTCCTGAAAGCAGTCTTATGGATATCATTTTCAAACATTCTTACCTGATGATATCACTTACATATTCATACGTGATCAAATACTTAACGAGGGTTAGTTAAGTAGGCCTAACATATGTTAGATGCTATTAACCTATGTTATAAGTAGGAAAAACCTTGTTTTGTCACACACACGAGTCCTGCATCCCGAACGTTGGTGATTTATCTGGCAAATATAATAATAAGCACAATTGAATTATGATGAACGTAGTGTTACATGTTTGTGTGGAGTACATGCTTATGTGAATTATCGCTTGACTGAAAGGTAATACGTAAACCATGCAAATTATGTGCACCTTATGATTGATATGTTATGAGACAATAAAAACAATAGTTTTTATGCAATTTAGGGTGATTAATATCATCGGGTCCGGTATTGGACTAGAACATGATTTAACGGGTCCGGTTAATGGACTAAAAGGGGCCCTAATACCCAATTACTTGGGCAACAAGCCAAATTCTATTATAATTATAGATCAAAAAAAAAAAACAAAAAACCCTAACCCATCCCCTTATGTGCGCCGTGAACCAACCCCCACCCCCATCCTCTTGATTTTCAACAAACATCAATCCTATTCATTCCTTCAAGCTAGTTGTGGTGTAATCTCTAGGCTTTGAGGACTCTTTCTTTGAAAGGTATAACCTTTACATGATTAATAATGTTGAAAAGTTTAAAAAAATCATAGAGCATGCATGTATATAATCGCATAACATGTGTTAATGAGAGTTCTTGAATGTTCATTGTGATTTGATGATGATAATTGTTGCTAGTAATCATAATTAAGGTTTTTGTATGATAATATAGGTGTTTAATCAGAATAATATGAGTTATGCATGTATTAGAGATTTTTATGCATTAGACCTAGTTCTTCGCCATGGGGAGCTCCAGTTCTGTTTGTTAAGAAGAAAGACGGGAGCTTTCGCATGTGCATTGATTATCGGGAGTTGAACAAAGTGACGGTTAAGAACCGTTACCCTTTGCCTCATATTGATGATTTGTTCGACCAACTGCAAGGGTCGAGTTTATATTCTAAGATTGACTTGAGGTCAGGATACCATCAGCTGAGAGTCCGAGAGAAGGATGTGGTGAAGACAACCTTTCGAACTCGTTATGGACATTATGAGTTTTTGGTGATGCCATTTGGGCTAACCAATGCACCGGCTGTGTTCATGGATCTAATGAACCGCGTGTGCAAGCCTTATTTGGACAAATTCGTCATAGTGTTCATAGATGACATACTGAATTATTCCAAGAGCAGGGAAGAGCACGAGCAACATCTGCAGCTGATCTTGGAACTCTTGAGAAATGAGCAGTTGTATGCAAAATTCTCTAAATATGACTTTTGGGATTCGAGAAGTCCAATTTCTTGGACATGTGGTTAACAAGGTAGGAATACATGTCGATCCCGCCAAGATTGATGCTATTAAAAAGTGGGAGGCTCCAAAAATCCCACAGAGGTGCACCAGTTTCTTGGTCTTGCGGGATATTATCGTAGATTCATTGAGGGATTCTCTAAGATCACTCAACCCCTCACTGCTTTGACACAGAAGGGTATTACTTACAAGTGGGGAGATGCCCAAGAATCTGCCTTTCAACTATTAAAGTCGAAACTTTGCAGTGCACCTATACTATCATTACCTGAGGGTACAGAGGACTTCGTAGTGTACTGTGATGCGTCTATCCAAGGGTTAGGGTGTGTGCTGATGCAGCGTGATTAGGTAATCGCTTATGCCTCATGTCAATTGAAGGTTCATGAGAAGAATTACACTACCCATGACTTGGAACTGAGAGCAGTGGTTTTTGCTCTAAAGAACTGAGGCATTATCTCTATGGGACGAAGTGTACGATCTTCACTGGCCACAAGAGCCTCCAACACATATTCGATCAAAAGGAGCTGAACATGTGACAGCGTCGATGGGTCGAGCTTCTGAATGATTATGACTGTGCCCACAAGTATCATCCAGGGAAAGCTAACGTAGTAGCTGATGCCCTCAGTCGAAAGGAAACGAAACCTAAACGGGTGCAAGCCTTACAACTTACCATTCATTCTAATCTTCCTGATAAGATACGTGAAGCCCAGGGCGAGGCCTTGAAAGGAGAAAACATCGGGCTTGAAACATTACATGGTGCTGATAAGCACTTGGAACTAAAGACAGATGGTCTTCAGTACTTTATGGATCGAGTCTGGATACCACGTTTTGGGGATCTCAGACAACTGGTGCTCGATGAAGCTCACACCTCTCGATATTCGGTACATCCTGGTTCGGACAAGATGTACCAAGATCTTAAGACTCTTTACTGGTGGCCAAACATGAAAGCTGAAATAGCCACTTATGTTAGTAAGTGCTTGACTTGTGCGAAGGTTAAGATTGAATATCAGAAACCTTCAGGCCTACTCCAACAACCAGAAATCCCTATGTGGAAATGGGATGGGATTTCTATGGATTTTATTACAAAGCTTCCTAGAACGCCAACGGGCCATAACATGATTTGGGTTATCGTGGATCGTTTAACCAAATCGGCACACTTTCTGGCAATAAAGGAAATGGACTCGCTGGAGAAACTAGCAAATCTCTACATCAAGGAGGTAGTCTCTAGGCATGGGGTGCCTACTTCTATTATATCTGATCGTGATGCGCGATTCACTTCTCATTTCTGGACTACTCTCCAAGACGCTTTGGGAACTTGCCTAGATATGAGCACAACCTATCACCCACAGACAGATGGACAGAGTGAACGTACCATCCAAACATTGGAGGATCTGCTACGAGCGTGCGTGGTGGATTTTGGCAACAGTTGGGATAAGCACTTTCCGTTGATTGAATTTTCTTATAACAACAGCTACCACACTTCGATACAGTGTGCGCCTTTTGAGGCACTTTATGGACGCAAGTGTAGGTCTCCCATCTGCTGGACTGAGGTTGGGGATAGCCAGCTAACAGGTCCCGAACTCGTGCACGAAACTTCTGAGAAGATAGTGCAAATTAGAAACCGGATGGCTGCTGCTTGGGATCGACATAAAAGTTACGCTGATAAACGTAGGAAACCCTTGGAGTTCCAGGTTGGGGACAAGGTCTTGTTAAAGGTGTCACCTTGGAAAGGGGTGATACGCTTTGGGAAACGGGGAAAATTGAACCCACGATACGTTGGACCATTCGAGATTGTTAAAAGGATTGGTCCGGTAGCTTACCAGCTAAACTTGCCTGATGAACTCAGTGGAGTGCACAATGTATTCCACATTTCAAACCTGAAGAAATGCCTATCGGATACGACACTGGTAGTGCCACTGGAGGAGATTCAGGTGGACGACCAGCTACGGTTCGTGGAAGAACCAGTGGAGATTCTTGAGCAGGGCGTCAAGAAACTCAGACAAAGCACTATACCTATTGTTAAGGTAAGGTGGAATTCCCGTCTAGGACCGGAATACACGTGGGAGCGCAGAGATCAAATGCGGCTCAAATATCCACACCTTTTTACTGAACCTGAACCAGTGCATAGATCGAATGCCGAACATAAAGCAGCTCGCTCAAAGTGAATTTCGGGGCGAAATTCCTTTCAACTTGGGGATGATGTGACATCCGGGAAAAGCACACATTTTTCTAGCTGGCTTTATTGTTTACTTGCTGAATTTCGGGACGAAATTCTTTTCAACTTGGGGATGATGTGATACCCCGCATTTTCAGGTTAACACTTTTTACTGAACTCTAGTTAACTTACATATTCATACGTGATCAAATACTTAACTAGGGTTAGTTAAGTAGGCCTAACATATGTTAGATGCTATTAACATATGTTATAAGTAGGAAAAACCTTGTTTTGTCACACACACGAGTCCTGCATCCCGAACGTTGGTGATTTATCTGGCAAATATAATAATAAGCACAATTGAATTATGATGAACGTAGTGTTACATGTTTGTGTGGAGTACATGCTTATGTGAATTATCGCTTGACTGAAAGGTAATACGTAAACCATGCAAATTACGTGCACCTTATGATTGATATGTTATGAGATAATAAAAACAATAGTTTTTATGCAATTTAGGGTGATTAATATCATCGGGTCCGGTATTGGACTAGAACATGATTTAACGGGCCCGGTTAATGGACTAAAAGGGGCCCTAATACCCAATTACTTGGGCAACAAGCCAAATTCTATTATAATTATAGATCAAAAAAAAATAAAACCCTACCCCATCCCCTTATGTGCGTCGTGAACCAACCCCCACCCACATCCTCTCGATTTTCAACAAACATCAATCCTATTCATTCCTTCAAGCTAGTTGTGGTGTAATCTCTAGGCTTTGAGGACTCTTGATTTGAAAGGTATAATCTTTACATGATTTATGATGATTAATAATGTTGAAAAGTTTAAAAAAAATCATAGAGCATGCATGTATATAATCGCATAACATGTGTTAATGAGAGTTCTTGAATGTTCATTGTGATTTGATGATGATAATTGTTGCTAGTAATCATAATTAAGGTTTTTGTATGATAATATAGGTGTTTAATCAGAATAATATGAGTTATGCATGTATTACAGATTTTTATGCATGATTAGGGTTTGTGAATAACTTGGGGAGCAAGTTTCAGTTTCTGGCAGATTCATTAGGGTGTTTTGTAGGGGCTGTATCTTAATGTTAAATTGATTGTTTTGATGGTTTCTTTGCATGATTGTATTCTACATGATCTTAGCTTTTCATAATGGGTAAAACCATCAGATTTGGACATTGTTTGAATAGTTTTTGGAATTTTATTTGTTTAAAGGCCATATCAGATTTTCGGAGTTAAAAATTGGGTCAACTTTAAACGGGTATAACTCGAGTTTTACAAAACATTAGGTTATGAAATTTGGACAGAAGGTCAATATTGGAAAACCTTGGATTTTCCAAGTGGATTCACCTCGTTTGGGTGAATACACAATTTTTGGGAATTTTTCTACTAAACTGGCCTATTGTGGAAATTTTCTGGACATAGCTGTGTTGTACGAATTTTAATAATTTTTGTGTTTAGGTTTGGGACAAAAAAAATATGGGTTGTTAAATGAATCCCAAAGAATATTTAGTAAAAATTTGGGAGTCCAATTCATTGAGTAAGTATTTTAAATAAATTAGTTTTCGTGGCGCATATTATGTCCTAAAAACGCAGATTGTGTATTATGTGTTTATGTGACTATTTGGAGTCTTATATGGCATGAATTTGACATGAACCTATATGAGCTCTTATAGGGGATGTGTATAAGGTATAAAAACTGAAAATAATCATTATGATCACCAACGGGATACATAGGACTTCCTTGTGCATGTAGAGTCACTAGGCGTCACTACACGATTGGAACTTTAGAAGTTTTGGACAAACAAGTTGCATGATGTGTTGGTATGCACGTATACTCACCTAGTGACACTTGTAATAGGGAGTCGGTAGATCATTACTATTTGAGGGATTTGGATCATTCACGTGCAACCTAAGGTGAGTTTCACTACTCTTTTCTCAAAAGCATGCGTCTCGGGTTGAGACAACGTACTTAACTTTTTTCTAGTCCGGGTTGGGACTACTATTTTCTAGTCCGGTTGGGGACTACTTACACATCCCGGGTTGGGATGCTATGGATCCTTGTGTGGGTCGGTTTTTGCTAGTTCGCAAACTGTGTCCTTGATGAACTAAACCAACTCTATCATCTGTAAGTCCTTCACATACCGAATGAGTTGCCGAGTTATGGCAAGCGGGTTATTAGTTGATAGCGCTATTAGGTCTTACAAACCTCACATCGGCTCGGGGAGTGCGGGAGTGAACTATAACTTAACAGATTTTATCATTGTTGATAGGCAATGATGTAAGGCATGCGGCTCACATTTGTGGCTACACGTACATCAGCAGTTCGGTATATTGGTGTTAGTTATCATGAATGGGTTAGCTACCCTTGACATGCGATGAACTAGTGTTTACACGGTTCTTGGAACCAACTCAATTACTTGTTTACGTGGTTTTGGAAACCAGCGCAGTTACATACTCATTTACTTTACTTAGTGAACTCACCAACATTGTTTGTTGACCCACGATTTACATGCTATTGCAGGTAGTTAGCTTCCGGTGCCAGGATTTGAAAGCACTGCACACTTCACTGCTTTTGGGGTCTTGGGCATACACCTAAATTACATATTATGCTTTTACATTTTCTTTCATATGGTTTTATCTTGGGCGCGTTGTTTTGCGCATGGTTTTAAAAGGTTTAAATTTGGTTTACGCTTCCGCAACTTAACTAAACTTGGTTTTTGAAAATGAACTAAATGGTTTGGTCATTTAGAGTTCGTTCATATGACTTATGGCTATGGGATCCTGGTATGTCATACGCCTCGCGGTATAAACCCCGCAGTGGAAATTTGAGGGTGTGACAGTTTGACCATCCAAGAATGCTGGAGAGGGGTGGTAATCTTCTGATCAATCAAGTACTTGAGGCTTTTCTGGTCAGTTTTAATGATGAAATGGTTGGCAATGAGATAGTAATGCCATTGTTTAACTGCAAACAATATGGCTAATAGCTCTTTATCATACACAGACATAGCTTGTTGTCTAGGGGACAAAGCTTTGCTGATAAAGGCATTAAGACAGCACCAATGCCCATTGAGGAGGCATCAGTCTCAACAACAAACGTTTGTTGAAGATCAGGGAGGGCTAGAACTGGAGCAGTGCTTAGGGCATTCTTTAGCTGCTGAAAAGACATCTGAGCAGGTTCAGACCATTTGAATGAAACCTTCTTTAACATATCAGTCAGTGGCTTAGCTATCACACCATAGGATCTAATGAACCTTCTGTAATAACCTGCTAAACCCAAATAAAAAACCCCCTCAACTGCTTGACATTTGTTGGAACAGGCCAATGAGAGCCTGCTTCTATCTTTGATGGATCAGTGGACACCCCTGCAGCTGTTATGACATGACCCAAATACTCAACTCTTTGCCCCCCAAAACTGCACTCAGACTTCTTTGCATATAACTGATGGCTTCTCAATGTGTTCAAAACTGTTCTTAGATGATCCACATGTTGGTGCATATTCTTGCTGTACACCAAAATGTCATCAAAAAACACCAACACAAACTTTCTAAGGAACTGCTTGAAAGTTTGATTCATGAGGGCCTGAAAAGTTGCTGGTGCATTTGTCAAACCAAATGACATCACCAAGAATTCAAACAATCCCTGGTGTGTCCTGAAAGCAGTCTTATGGATATCATTTTCAAACATTCTTACCTGATGATATCTAGATCTCAAATCCAGCTTAGAAAATACAGTCGCCCCACCCAATTCTTCCAACAACTCATCTATCAGGGGAATGGGAAATCTATTCATTATTGTAGCTTCATTTAATTGTCTGTAATCAATACACATTCTCCAACTGCCATCCTTCTTTTTTACTACACAACAGGTGCAGCAAATGAGCTTTTACTACTCCTGATCACCCTAGAATCAAGCAATTCTTGTGTCATCTTCTCAATGACATCTTTCTGCAGAGCTTGATATCTGTATGATCTCAAATTAATAGGCTTCTGCTCATTAACAAGGGTTATTTGATGGTCACATTCTCTCTTAGGGGGTAAGGAATTGGGTACCTGGAAAACATCATCATAGTCTTCCAAAACTGCTTGTAACTTATCATCTACCATTGGATCAGATACAACTGATCCAAATGTTTCCTCCCCTTCTATTTGGCATAGTTGCAGCCCATAAATCTTAGACTGAACTACCCCTGTCATAGTATTTAACTTACTGGACATCTTTTCATTTGAACATAGCTTCATTTTATTATTTTCAGTCCACTTTAACACATATTCTCTCTGATCAACTGTAAACTTCATTGTTAAATCAGTGAAGTTCCACACAATATCCCCTAAGGTGGCCAACCATTGTACCCCCAATACCATATCATAGTTTTCAAGTGGTAAAACCAAGACATCAGCCATAAACCATACCCCTTGCATCATCCATTTAAATTTTTTACACCTCAAGCCACATTCCAACTGATTACCATTAGCCACAGTGACCTTCATTGGTTTGACCTTTTGTAAGTCAAACTTCAACTTCATGATCAACTTAATGCCAATGAAGTTGTGAGTTGACCAGAATCTGTTAAGATTAACAGTTTCCTGGTACCAATGGAGCCCATAATCTTCATTGTAGAAAAAAAGGGTATGCCTGTGATTGCATGCAAAAAAATATGAGGAGTTTCTTCTACAATTTCTTCTTCTGTAATAATCTCCTCTTCTTGATCATCATAGAGTTCCAGATTAAACAGTTGCTTGTTTCTGCAGTTGTGACTGGGAGTAAACTTTTCACTACACCAAAAACACTCCCCCTTTTCCCTCTTATCAGCCATCTCTTTTGTAGTTAACCTTCTTGTGGTTTTGACAGGTACATTGTTTACAGGTTTTGGGCTGGGAAGTAATGACAGTGCATTTGCATTCATAGTAGGTGGTGGTTTCAATTGATTGTTAAAAGGTTTAGGGTTATAGGAAGAAGTAGAACTGTATTTCTTGTTAGAAAGGGATCCAAATAGGGTGTTATGAAGGTTTTCTTGTTGTTTTTCAATTGCATAAGCCTATCTTAAATTGGTTGGTTTAAAAGCCCTTACCAAACATCTTAACTCCATTTTCAGACCACCCACAAACAGGCTCACAACATAGGCTTGGGACAGGGTTACTTTATTCAACAAGGCATCAAAAGCATCACAATATTCCTGTAAAGTACCTGTTTGATGTAAAATTTTCAATTCTTCCATGGCATCTTCTAAAAGATCCATAGAAAACCTAGCAATGGCTGATCTACTATAATCTTCCCAACTTATAGTATCAATTATCAGATTATTACTTTTCAAATAACCCTGATGCCATTGTAATGCCTTTCCCTCTAGGTTAACAACTGCATATCTCATCTTGAGATTATCAAGAGTATGATCCACCTCAAAGAAATGGTTACATTTATAGATCCAACCGTCCACATCCTCTCCATTAAACTTTGGAAAGTCTAATCTGCCCAATCTTGCTAATCTTGTTTCTTGATTACCTCCAATAACCATTCTATTGTTCTCCATCACATGCATCTTATCAATTAATGATTGAATTTGCATTTGAATCTGAGCCACAGCTGCTTTGTTTTCCTCAGCATTTTGATTAACTGTTTGCATGTTGTCATTGATTAATTGAGAATTAGCTTGCAAATCTTGCATGATAATCTCAATTTTTCCAATGGTCAACTGCTTATCTTTAATTTGTTTTTCCATTTCTTGTTGTCTAGTACCAGTCGTCATAACGAATTTGAAAGAATTGAACAAAATCGAAAAGAAAAACACAAATGAATCAAGAAAACAATTCAGATGAACCGAATCACAAATCGATCAAGTCCAGGAGTAGATTAATCAACAATGATTAATCCAGGTTTTGAAATGAATTAAGAACAGAAAAGAAACGAAGAAAGAGTTTATTGCCGGAGAAGATGACTGTTATGGTGGTTAGCGGTGGCGGATGGTGGTTGGGTGGTGGTTACCGATGGTTTCAAGAGCTCCGACGAGGGTCGGTGGCTCTGATACCAATGATAGGGCTTGTTAGTTAGAGAGAGAAACTAAGAGAGAGAGAGAGAGAGAGAGAGAGAGAGAGAGAGAGAGAGAGAGAGAGAGAGAGAGAGAGAGAGAGAGAGAGAGAGAGAGAGAGATACTCCACAACAAGCTACCCAAGGCGGGAAGCCATAACTGCCTTATAACAACCTTTCAAACTCGAGTTACAGACTTTGACACAATCAGTCCCAATATTATTATTCTGTTACAACTTGACCCTTTAAACTTGTAACTACTTATTAACTAACATATCAAAGATTCAATTACGAAAAAGAATATTCAGGAAGATGGTTTGGAGTCGGGTTCATTTTCGAAACCGGGTTCAACACAGGAGTTGGTTCATAGTTTGGATGAGTCGGTTGGTCGAGATTCGTACGAGCATCCGAGTTATTCTACCCGGACATGAAAGAGCAGGTCTCGGCTCTTAAAGGTTTGGATGGTGTAGAAGGGTGGTCGGAGACCACCATGGCTGCCGTGCATGGTGGCCGGTCACGTGAAGCTTCGATGGGTTGCATGGAAAGTGCTGAAAATAAGGAAAGGTTGTTAAATGTTTAAAATTTTGAATCCCCTGATATTTTGTAAGATAATATTTCCAAAAATAATGATTCCAAAAAAGTGGGAGGATTTCTTTAAAGGTGGTATATTGAATCAGCGACCTTCTTTGAAGTTCGCGTATTGAATCAGTGACCTTGAAATTCTTTGTCGAAGGTCGCTGATCGAATCAGCGACCTACCTACTTTTATAAATTTTTTTATCCAACACCTAAAACCACTATTCCATCTTGAAAATTACCTATTCTTGAAAAAGATTTGATGATATAGGAAATTTGCACTTTTTGTACATGTTTGTTTTTTCACCAAATAACATTTTAACTCATTTTCAATCTTAATAAATTTTCCTTATTATTCTATTTTGCATGCATAAATGAATGCATATACCATCGTCGATAAAGGCAACGTATGTATAACATATTCAAACAGATTTTTGTTTATTTTTTACTATAGTATGTCAGGAAATCACCCTAACATAAATTTAGTGAGAAATATGTAAAAAGTAAAACACTATCCGATATTACATTAGTTCATGGTGTCCGGTATAATTTTGCTCATGAAATTTGGATACTATGAAAGTAAGTTACGCTACATCCATGTACTTGAGCTTTTCGTCAACCATAACCATAAGCCTCTGACTATGGATGTTCTTAGTAAGGTTGCTAATCGTGTCAAGTTAAATGATTTTTAGTTATCTGGTTGAATTGCTGAACTCAGATTCAACCAATATATTAACTTATGTTGTGTCATGCGCCGGACATACTTTAAATCTTACAATGTTCTAGAACTCTAGAAGGCCTATTTAATGTTCATTTGAGAAAAATGTGTAATAACCAACAACTTATTAGCAATGAATAACTCAAGCTAAAATGAACAATTTTGTAATTAGTATATTTTCTAATTATTTTGTTTTTCTTATCTCCCGTTCTCAATCAACAAACTCAACTATGTATTTAGCTCTAGATTAGAGGGTCACATGTAAACGATGTGAGAAATGACAGTTAGAATGAATGGAAATAATTATTGAAAAATCAAAAGTTGATAGATAGTTAAAGAGGCTACAATAACTTTACTCCAAGAAATGAATAGTTAGAGCGGAAACTAACCTAACTTTAACTGTTAACACTTTTTATTTTTTAAATATAAACTTTTGTTGAAAACCCTTAAATTATAAATTATTCGTATTTTGATTACTTATTTATTAAACGAGTCGTGTTAACTTATTTATTAAACGAGTAGTGTTAAGTTGACTATGTTTATCAAAACCGACCGTGTTAACATCTAAAACTAGTTAATTTTGTGTGCATTACGGTGGTTTTGTTGACTCTATAAAATAGTTTGTTGTCAAGAGAGTTTCGTTGTATGTGTCTATGCATAATATAGTTACCATGAGCACCATAACCAAACCCCAACGTTCGTGTGCACCCTGCCCCAATGCCTTATCACGGGACATTGTAAAGTATCGATAATATGCATTCATATGTGCTAGTGCGACTAATAGTGAAAGGGGGTGTCAACCCAAATAGTACTATTCATATAATCCACGGTTTATTGCTAAGCTAATGGTTATGATTATCCGGGGAATTTGTTGTCTGTGATAATTGTGGGTCTAACTCATGTAACACATATTGTTGTCATGTACATATGTGGGTCTGTAGCATGTTTCTCCCCCGAAATTCTAAAACAATAAAATAGTAAAAGGGGCCACGAAACTCACCTGATGTCTGGTTAAGTAGTATAGCAAAGTGTGAGCGAAAGATTTTAGCTAAAACAGGATTATACGATCATACAAGTCACAAAACTAGGTGCGGAAACCCTAGTTCTGAACAAATTGATAAAACACAAATCAAAACACAATCAAGATCATTTTCAACATCATTTCATAGATTAACTTCTTTCAAATAAGCTTTTACAATCAGTTTTACGTTAATCTAGAACACACACACAATATCTCAAAACAACCTCTGAACCTGACCTGAACACATACACAACTGACAACTCTATTACATAATCAAAATCACAAAACCTATTTATAGACACTGCACGTTCGCCCCTTTTCACTGGTCGAACGTGAGTCTTTTCCACATTCGCCCATTATCAATGGTCGAATGTGTCTTCTTGTCAGTTCCAATCTACCTTCGCCCTTTAATCATCTACCTTCGCCCACTAATATCTACATTCGCCCATAATGTTTACCTTCGGCCAAGTCACTAACATATGTTAATAATGTTTATCCAATCCTTAGTCGCAAAACGCATCAACAAACTCCCCCTCGACTATTGATTGGATAGTTTTCTCTGTTGGTCCATTGTCTTGTTCATCAACTTGATTCTGAGCTGTTTCTTCTGCTCAGTAGTCATTGGAGGCTCAAATGTTTTCTTCACTGGTTTAGACACATTTGCTATCTTCACTGTCTTACCAAGCTTACCCTCCAAGTTGCTTCCTGCATTGATGTCATACGCAAAACAAACTCCAACCACTTGAGTGTATTTTCTTGCTTGATCAAAGTCTTTTGGTTCAAAGTAGATCGGATTGTAGAAAAGCATGATGATGTCTTCAAATGTGCAATTAATCAACCACATAGGATCAAATACATGAACATGTTTGTATTTATCCTTTCCATCTCTCAACACGATCACCGCTTCAGCCTTTCTCCAATCATAATACCAGAAGATAAAATCAGCACTAAAATGCTGTGGCATAGGCATCAACGGTATCTTCCTCATCACATTAGGTGCTTTGTAGATCAAAGTAACACGCTTCAGATTGGTTTGTGGATCAATATCCCTATGCGCTTTTCTTCTGGGATATTGAGGCTTGAACCTATTCCATCTCGTACGACTTTCCCAAACCAATTTATCTGCGCACCAACCGACATGTGATCCATTTACTTCGGCACCTGACATTGGGAATCTGCATAAGTCTCTAACTGCCCAGTATGGTAGAGTAAGCAAGTCACAGAATCTGTTGAAGTACAGGATTCCGGTTTCCCATTTTGCAGCAATACATTTCAGCCTGCCTAAGTAAGTCCACCCGAGAGCTCTGCCTTTGAACTTGTCATTATGAAATCTGTAAAAGTTACCTTGAGCTTCAGGCTTTGGTCGGTTCTCATCCATTTCCTTCAATTTCTTCAAATAATTCTTCAACTCATCAGACTGGTTAGAAGAATCTTTCTTATCAGTACCGAATACCTTCTCCACAAACTCTTCACTCCTTTTCTTAGCTTTCTGCTTTGCTGACTTATTTGGTATCTCAGTGAAATCAGGAAATACTTCATTTTCATCATCTTGTCTGAAGTACTGGGGAAACTCTTCATGAGTTATATCTTCCATCTCCACTTCATTGTTCTCAGGAGTCTGCATATCATCTGAATGACTTCCAATATCCTTTTCAGGAATATCTGGAATCGATTCATCCATCATAAACTCCTCAAACGTCTTCCCTACCCTCTGTGCAAGACCATCTAATATTTCTTTTGCCACAGATGCAGGTAATTCCCCTTCTTCAAGATCAGGATCTTCATATTCCAATTCATATCTTAAATCATCAGTTTGGAATATCTCAGCGAAGCATCCTGTGAACTCAATGGTCCACTCTCTCTTTTCCAACATATCTCTATACAACTGTTTAGCATCATCAGATAGAGATCTCACCTTCTCATTCCAGAAAATACTTTCATCTGAATCAACGTTCTCACCTTTCTTCTTAGAACTTGATTCTCCAGTATCTTTCTTCTTTGATGTTCTTTTCTCATAAGTGAATCTAGAAGTATCATCTCCTCCATCATGATCACTACCACTGCTAAACTCATCTCCTTTCTGTCTCCCAGCACCTTCTGCATCATCATCATCATCATTATTGTCATCATCATCATCACTTTTCTCCGATTCATTATCATCTTCATCATCATCTTGTTCTTTTTCAGATTCAGAATCTTCAAAATCAACTTTCTCTTCCTCTTCTTCTTCATCTTCTTCACCCTCTTTCAACTGGGGTGCCCTGCTATAAAGCTCGTCAATCAAATTACTAAGGCGATTGTTTTCACTCCTTAGTTCTTTGTTGTCTGCCTTAATCAGTTTGATCCTGCCCTTGTTTCTTTCACACTTTCTTTCAAGCTTTTCATTCTTAGCTTCCAACATCTTAATCTTATCATTTATCTCATCCTGATTAGATTTCGAAGCAACCACGATCTGAAGCATTTTCTCCTCATTTTGCTTAAACTTAGCAATCTCAGCCTGTTGAGCAATTAACATCTTCATCATATCTTCCATTTTCTTATTCACTTGCTTCATAACATCGTCATCCACAGTTACTTTCTTCGACTTTGATTTAGATGGCTCAACTTCAGCTACTTTCTCCTTCTGAGGCTTTCTAAACATATCGAGCACTTTATCCAAATCAACATTGAATTGATCGATTGGTAAAGTCTCTGCCTCTTTCGTTTTCTTCTGCTTCTTGGCGACAGGTGAAGATAGCTTTGATGATGTACCAGCATCAGGTAATCTTTTACCCTTCAATAGCTGAGCTAACTCTTTCTCCCTCAGCTCTTTTGTACTAGACTTCTTTGCCATGGTCTTTTGCTTCTTTGTCTTTCTAGGCAAATTAACCACCACAGTATCTCCAACACTCAACTCTGCTAGGTCAACACCTAGACTCTCATCTTCAACAGATTTCTTTCTTCTCTCAGCTTCTTCAATCGACTTGTTCAAGGATTCAGACTCACCAACCATAGTGGCCTTACGTTTGGTGGTCCTCACATTTTCAGTATCAGAATCCCACTGTTCCTCTACTTCAGTCTCTTCTGAATCTACCGACTCTTCGTCCACCAAACCTGATCCTTTCTTTGCTGTCGATTTCTGTCTACCCGCTTGTTTCTTAGAGCTTCCCTGATCCACAGTCTTTCCCTTGCCCTTCCCTTTGGCTCCAGGATTGACTACTTGTCGTTTCCTCTTAGTGCTTGAATCAACATACACTAAGGGATCATCATTGTCCGAATCACTATTATCATGTCTTGCTTTGTTCTTGCCAGGATCAGTGTAATCCTGACGAGCCAAAGCACCAAATAATCTCCTGTTAGGTGGCTTCTCACTATCAGGCACACCTTTGTAACCCTTCATTCTCATCAATGTTCTAATGTTCATATGATCTTGACCTAGGATCATAGTCGGATCCTTTTTCAACATAGGATACTTATAGTCAAAGATCATCATCAGAAATCTCGGATATAACATGAACTTCTTGTTCTTCATTCCTTTCAGCATCTCCAGCATATGATCAAGAATCATCCTAGATACATTAAATGGTTTGTTGAGTGTCAACGCAACCATTAATGAACTTAAACTCCTTCTCATGACATCATATCCACCGCTCACACACCCAAATACGTGGATAAGAACATGTGCAAAATATTTATACTGCACTCCCAGCTTCCCCTTATACATAGATCCGTCAGTAATTGGACCTTTGTATTTCATCCGTAAGAAACACGCTTTCTGTTCTGTCCATGACAACTCCCTGGGATCATCACTATCTTCAAACTTTATCTGTAACGCTTCCCGAATATCAGCTTCAGTCAAGAACATCTCCATATCCTGAATCTTGCTCTTGATGATCGTTTGATTCTCCCAGTAGTCATACTTCGCATTTTGGTAAAAATCTTCAATAATGTCTTTGTATATGATCGTCGGTGTGGCTAATGCATGAACTATTCTGCTCCTCTTCAGAAACTCTATGATCCCGGTGAACTCCGTATTCTTCTCTACATCACCGAGATATGCGCAACAGTTATGCGACCTTTCAAACGGCCAACTGCTTGGAACGAAGTTTCTGCCTCTGGCACCGGATCTGTAACAATAATCTCTGCTGGAGTTTCCACATTTTCTACTGGTACTTCAACATTCTCAGATTGATCAGCCATCTGCACATTAAAATCAAACAAACACGTCAAAATACAAAAACGACAAAAATTACAAAAATTTTGGTCAAAAATATACTGCACATTCGCCCGTTTTAGAATGGTCGAATGTGAGATAATTTGGTCGAATGTGAAAATTATGGTCGAATGTGAACATGATCTGAGTAAAAAATCACTTTCGTCCAGATTAAATGTACATTCGCCCAAACTGATTCCACCTTCGCCCGGTTTTTGAACCGAAGGTGAAAATGTTTTTGCCCAAAATTTAAAATTTTGCCAATTCAGTTTTTAACATGTAATTTTGATCCTAATATGACCTAACATGACCGATTAACACTTGTTCAAAACCAATTGTCAAAATTATTCAGTTTTCATGAGTTTTAAAATAGGATTAGGTTTTAACTTGTTCAATCGATCAAACGAACATCTAATCATTGTTATAAACCTAATTCCTTTTATATTCTCCCCCTAAAACTTATGAAAAATGAACGGAAATCAAAAACCAGCACTAACAAACATCCTAGACCCCTAAAATTAAAACCCTAAGTGCTGTTCATAAAACAATCGATTGTGATCTGAATCTTGGTCCATTACCTGCAAATATAGTCTCAAATTGATCAGTAAAGGTCAGGGATTGAATCAGTGAATCAAAAGAAACACGAGCAACAAGGTCTGGTTATCAAAGAAATTTGAAAAATTTTTGTGAATGAGAGGTTCGAACCTGGATTGACTTATATATAATGTCCACTTTCGCCCGTTTGATATGGACGAATGTGGGATACTTCCACATTCGCCCCAAGCGAATGACCCGAATGTGAAAGGTTTTACCCGAAGGTGGAAATGATACCCGAAGGTGAAAATAACACCCGAAGGTAAAAATAATCTACATTCGTCCAAATGAAAACCGGTCGAAGGTGATGATTTTTCCACATTCGACCCAATTAAGGGGCGAATGTGAAATGGAAAAATCTGAAAATTTTGCCAAATCACGAATTCGAATCATGTTCAACATTTTTCAATCTGTTAAACTTCCAAAACTCAAATTTTCACATGTTTGAATGATACAAAGCCCAGATGGTGTTATCAAATCTCAGAAATTGACCATCAAGCATCCCCGGTTATCAAAAATAAAGCAGAAATGCAAATCTTTTGGATTTTCTGAAATTTTATCAAAACACACCTAAAATCTTTTTGGATTTTGTATCTTTTTGACAATAAAAGTAAAATGCAACAAAGTAAAATGCATTAAAGTAAATGAAAGCAGTAAACATTTTGTGATATCCGGTAAGAGGATCATATCAGTTTACTGAGAAATCTGAACACAACGTTGATCTGTTTGAATATTATCATTAAAAACAATATGTGACACGGCAATTGCTGATATTGTGGTCCATGTAAGCTCACATGCAGACAATTACGCAATGCTTTAAAATGATACGAATTAGATGTATTAGACTAACACATTGTGGTTCCCACACACACGACATACTCCCGTATCAAGAAGTAAATGCACAAAGACTCATTGTAAAGCGTGATTATGCTTTCGTCGTCTGTAATTGTACAAGATATAATGCATAGAGGTATACAGGTCAGCAAATTAATGCAGCAAAGCAACATATGCACTATACCAGGTTGAAGACTGATATTAATCATGATTTGCATCAATGATCAATACGATGTAATAGATAATCTTTGATTATCATATAACATGGAAAGTTCCTCAATTCGGTAACTTTAGGATTTGGCATATAGCTCTTTTATAAAGACATCCTGTCTGATCTATGTCCGTAATGACTTACAGCAAAAGATCAGATAGGCTATCCCCAGACAACTAATAACATAACGACCCTAAACCTCCGAGTTTTGTACACATACCCTATCAAACGAAATTACGGTACTAAGACCATATGTCCATGAGGTGTTCAGCCACAAACGCGTAGTTTGTTATGTTTGTATCACTAATGCACGCAATATTTAGTCTACGAAGCCTATCAGCATATCACACGTAATCAACATACGTCTCATTATACTATACAATTCTTTAGCCTGTGTCAGATCCCCACTGATGTACTATCATTTCCTCTTTTTATCCAGGAAATCATTTTGGTTTTTCTAATTTTTAGGTATTTTGAAAAATTTTCAATGTTTTTGGTTTTTCTGATAAAATGACTCCCCCTAAAATAGAAAAACATATTTTTGGGTTTTTAATTTTTCTGAAAAACAAAACAAAAAAAAATTTGAAAGAAACAATCCACTTGAAAGCATCAACTTCTTTGAGGATTAAACAACCCCCTCGAAAGCATCAACTTCTTTGAGGATTATGATAGTAAAGAGAAATTCCCAATTAGCAAAGAGAAATTCCCTAAAAAAATTTAAAAGTAAGACTAAAAATTAAAAAGTGATAAACCGAGGTGCCGATTAGTCCTGTTTTTCCTTTATATTGTTTACTTTCAAAAGATATTCAAAGCGGGATCTGTCAAAAGCTTTTGTAAACAAATCTGCACGTTGGTAGTCAGTATGGATTTTGACCATATCTATCAATTCCTTAGCGTAACAATCACGGATAAAATGATATTTAATCCGGATATGTTTCGCTTTAGAATGATTTTCAGTATTTTTAGTTAATGCAATTGCGGCTTCGTTGTCACAGTGAATAGGGGTTTTAAGAAACTGCAAACCGTAATCGACCATCTGTTGTTGGATCCAGAGCACTTGCGAACAGCAACTTGAGGCTGAAATGTACTCGGCTTCACATGTAGACAGTGCGACAGAAGTCTGTTTCTTGCATTGCCAGGTAATTAACCTGCTCCCTAAAAACTGGCAACCAGCTGTTGTTGATTTGCTATCTTTGTCACAGCCGCCCCAATCTGCATCACTAAAAGCAATAAAATCAAAATCATCATCATTAGGGTACCAAAGTCCTTTTGATGGACAACCCTTCAGATATCGAAGGATACGCTTGACCGCCGTCAGATGACTTTGTTTCGGCTTCGATTGATAGCGAGCACAGAGACACGTTGCATACATAATATCTGGTCGAGACGCTGTCAAATACATCAGAGATCCGATGATTGCTCTGTATGTAAATGGATCTGTCAGTTCCCCCTTAGCGTCCACTCCAATCCCGTGATTGGGTTGAATCGGGGTATCCATCGGCTTAGAGTCCTCCATCTGGAATCGGCTCAAGATGTCGGATACATATTTCGTCTGGTGAATGAAGATCCCGTCGGGTCTTTGGTCCACCTGTAAGCCGAGGAAAAACTGCATCTCCCCCATAGCGCTCATTTCGAACTTTTCTTGCATAACAGTTTCGAATTCCCTGCACAAAAGTTCGTTAGTTGAACCAAATATAATATCATCAACGTAAATCTGTACTAGAAGCAAATCATCTCCCGTCTTCTTCGTAAAGAGGGTGCAATCGACGAGGCCGCGCTTGAATCCTTTGGAGATGAGGTATGTACTTAGCTCCTCGTACCACTGTCTTGGAGCCTGGTGCAAACCATATAAAGCTTTGTTCAGCACGTAGACCTTGTCCCGGTGGATTGGGTCCTCAAAGCCTGGTGGCTGCCCGACATAAACCTCCTCCTTGACTTTCCCGTACAAAAATGCGCTCTTGACGTCCATTTGATAGACTTTGAATTTCTTGTATGAAGCAAACGCAAGAAACATCCGAATAGCTTCAATTCGAGCTACTGGTGCATAGATTTCATTGTAATCAATCCCTTCGATTTGATGGAAACCCTGCACGACCAATCTGGCTTTGTTGCGAACAATAACTCCACGATCATCCTTTTTGCACTTAAACACCCACTTAGTGCCTATTTTCTTCCTTCCCGGCGGCAAATCTGTGAGCGTCCAGACTCCCAATTTCTGGAATTGCAATAACTCTTCCTGCATTGCCTCAACCCAGGCATCTTCATTCAAAGCGTCTTTGTATGTCCTTGGCTCTACCTGCGACACATAACATGCAAACGACCAATCATTTTGACTACCAGATTTTTGAATTTTGGCATATAATGCTAAAGCACCAAAACTCTCTGGTGAGTTAACGCTTTTTAGCTGCCCTCTGGTCATAACACCATTTCCAGGATCACCGATAACTTGCTCCAGCGGGTGAATACGATGAATCCGAGATTCCGGATTAACAGGTACAATAACTCCCGTCTGAGCAGTCAAGTGTTCTACAGCATCCTGATCATGACCCGTGTTTGATGATGAAGCAACATCTGGATTTGGAGTTGGGTTCACAGGTTGCGCCTCTAATTCCTCTGCATGTTCAAGAACGGCTTCTTCAAATTGTTCATCTTCAGATTCTGAAGTGTCTAATGAAGTTGAAGCCTCTTGAAACATCTCTTCTTCTTGTATAGGAGCACTGGTATCATTAGAAGCTGGTGGGGGGTTTACGGTGATTGGACGCATCAACGGTGAAGTCGCCGCGTTTTCACACTCGTAAAGTAATCTGATAACAGCTTCTTCAACCAAGCTATCTAGGTTGAATGATTCAAAGAAATCTTTGTAATCAAACATCCAATCAGGGCCCGTGCCTTGCAAATTTTGAGTGTATCGTTGAACTTCCACGTTAGCCCAATCCTCCACTTGACGAGTTCGCTTGTTGAATACCCGTTTGAGCGGGGTTGCATATCCAACAAAATATCCCTCCTCAGCTTTAGGACTAAACTTCTCGCTTGGATTCAACATCGTGCATGGCGCCCCAAATGGTTCTAGATACTCTAAGTTCGGCTTTCTTCGGTGTGTAACAGTTCATAAGATGTTTTTCCAAACTTCTTCACTGTTAGAACCCGATTTAATGTATAATTTGCTGCATAAATCGCCTCATTCCAGAACATTACCGGAAGATTTGAATCAGCGAGCATTGTTCTAGCCGCCTCAATTAGAGTCCTATTCTTTCTTTCAGCAACACCGTTCTGTTGCGGGGTATACGGAGCCGAATATTCATGATGTATCCCTTTGCTTTCACAAAGTTCATCCATCTTGGCGTTTTTGAACTCCGTCCCGTTGTCACTCCTGATTCTTTTTATCTTCAAATTGTAGATATTCTCCAATCGAGTGAACAGAACTTGTAGGTTGGTAAAAGTGTCGCTTTTGTTCTTCAAACACATCACCCATGAAAATCTTGAATAGTCATCAGTGACGACTAAACAATAAAGCTCTCCAAGATGACTTTTGCGCTTGACTGGTCCAAAAAGGTCCATGTGCAATCGCTCAAGCGGCATCTCAACAGAGTTAACTTTCTTCACTTTATGGGACTGTTTGTGTTGCTTTCCTTTCATACAACTTACACACTTGTCGTTCAGATGGAAATGTTTCACGTTTACTCCATCGACAAGTCCATTTCTCACCAATTGATTCATTTTCCTCAGATGAATGTGCCCCATTCTGCGGTGCCACATTATCGATTCTTTTTCGGTCGCCTTGGATAGAAAGCATGTTATCTGCCCCTGTGATGTCATCGCCTTGGACATGTCAAGAATATAGAGATTGTTGACTCGAGGTGCCATCAACATTACCCACTCCTTTGGAATTTTGAAGCCCGGTTTGAGAATATAACAGGATTTGTCATCAAAATGCACAGAAAATTGTTTATCGCATATTTGACTGACGCTCAACAGATTATAGTCTATCTGCTTGACATAAGAAATCCGCTCGAAAGTCACAATCCCATTACTCACGCTTCCTTCCATTGTGATATATCCTCCTTTATTACCCGCGAAAGCAACATAACCTCCATTAATGTTTTTCACGTCAAACAGCAATGCGAGATCCCCCGTCATGTGGCCTGAAGCTCCACTATCAACAATCCATAGACTGCTAATAGGGCCAACTGAAGCTCCCTGCACACAAAAAGTAAACATTTAGTTCTTTCGGGGGACCCAAGCCTGAGTCTTGGGCCTTTGAACATCGGTTTTCAAAGAAACATCCTCATTAACTTTTTCAACAACTTTTTGTTTTGGATCAATCTTTTTCTGATTGTTCAAAACATTTTCCTTTTTCTCACTTACCTTTGAAGTAGAAGCTCCTGGAGTACCATTGGGTGTCCAAGATTGTTCAGGCCTTTTAAGAATACGAATTTGAGATTTTGGTTTCTCAATTGGTTTCTGAACATTGTTAACAAAAGTAACTTTCTTGGCTACCTTATCTGAGTTAACAGACTTAGGTCCAACATTTGATTTGACAATCGGTTTTTGTGGAACCTTTTGTCTATCAACTGTTGTGTTCACCACAGGCTTTCTCCAAGATTGTTCCATGGCAATCCGATTTCTTTGATCATATTGGATTGGACGATTGTTCCTCATTTGAAAATTGTTTTGATTATAAAACTGTTGTTGTTGAGGAACAACCCGTCTATGTGGTGGAACATAATGATCAATCGGCTTTTTCATGGAATTTCTAACTTCAACCTCATGTCTTTTATGCCTTACATATGGACACTGAGCAAGTAAATGCCCACGTTCTCCACATTTAAAGCATTTTCGATATTCTTCAAAAACATAATGAGCATTTGGTGGAGCAAATGATCTAACAGGATATTGATCATTATACTGTTGATTCCTCAAACTCTCAGGAAGTGGTCCTTTTGAGTAAGTGGGCTCATGAAAACCATTTGCTTTGTCATTTGGTCGAATGAACTCGGTGACATGGACCTTTGGTTCTTGAGGAACATCCGAAAACAATTTCTTTAAAATTTCTGGTGGAATTTCGTTTGTTCTCTCATGTTTTGGAAACCAAATAGTGCTTTCTTGCCAGATTTTGTCAAGTTTAGAATAGTTAACGTTTTTGATTGAAAATTCCTCATCAGAAATGATCTTATCGGATCCTTCCATCCGATAGAACACTTTGACAGGTTTGTCACATTGTTCATTCGACTCATTCTTTTTAACAACATTCTTAACACCATTATCTTTCTTAACATCATTCTTTTCAGACTTTTTATCACGATTAGCATTTGCCATCGGATGAACATGATCACGATTAGACTTTTCAGACTTTGTTCTCTCATGTTTTGGAAACCAAATAGTGCTTTCTTGCCAGATTTTGTCAAGTTTAGAATAGTTAACGTTTTTGATTGAAAATTCCTCATCAGAAATGATCTTATCGGATCCTTCCATCCGATAGAACACTTTGACAGGTTTGTCACATTGTTCATTCGACTCATTCTTTTTAACAACATTCTTAACACCATTATCTTTCTTAACATCATTCTTTTCAGACTTTTTATCACGATTAGCATTTGCCATCGGATGAACATGATCAGATGGTGACACTGGTTCAGTAGTAATGATGTGATTTTCTTTTGGAATCTCACATACATTAACAGTTTGATCACTACCAGTATCATCATTCTCTGAGTCTGAATGCACACTTTCAGCATAAACACCCTCATCATTCAAGCCTAAAATCGGTCTCACATCAGAATAAGGATCACCAATACTCGAGGTATTAGATTTCATTTCCAATGATGAGTCTGATTTTACCGAACTCTCCGGTATAACTTGGTGATAGTTATGATTTTCAAAAAGAACCGGAGATGGTACAGACTTGTAATTGGTGGTGTTATCATCAATGATATGGTCTACCACATAAGCAACATTCTTATAACTTTCCAACTTTTTATTTACTTTCTCAGCAAAGCATTTTATGGCTGCCATTTCCAACTTTGTGTTTTCAATTTCATTGATATAGTTGTTTATTGCCAATTGTTTCAACGACAGAGTATTTTTCAAGTCGGAAATGTCCTTTTTATAGCCATCTAATACTTTGTTGAAAGCATTCAACTCTTTGCGAGTAGATTGACTGTTAATGATAGCACTATCACGTGAAATTCGGAGTTGTTTATTCTCCTCAGTCAATCTATCACATGTTCCACAATATTTATCACTCATAACATCAGTGCTAGATTCAGAACTTACAGGTTTTGGCGGTTCAGTCATGGCCATCAACGCGAAATGAGCTTCCTTTCCAGTGAAAAACTTGGAGTAGTCAATCTTGGTGAAAGCATCATCAGCAATGCACGACTTCCTCGTCATCAAAAAATCAGCTTCTGCCAGCAACTGATCAATATCATCATCTAAAGAATCAACACTTGCCTCTGTGTCTGATTCACTCTCAGAATCTGAATAAACTGATCTACACTCTTCAGGAACATCAGTAACAGAATCAATCACCATTCCAGAACTCGTTTCCTCAGCCTTAACCTCAACAGGTTCATTCTCTACTTCCATCTCAGTCTCAGAATCATCACTTTCACACTCCTCAGTTTCTTTCTTCTCATCAACCGCCACCGACTCTTCCATATCAACCTGATAAGCAACACATGCCACATTCCCACCAGTAGTCACTTCCTCAACTCCTATTTGCATACCCGACCAGTCAAACCTTTCATCCTGTTGAGTCACCAAAGCTTGGTTCTGACTCGCATTCTGTTGAGTCTCATTAGGTGTAGTGATGGGTACAACTGTTCGGTTTGTGTTGTTAGGAGATTGGTTTTGAATCTGGTTTTGAGTGTTTGGTTGTCTGTTTTGGTTGTTAAAGTTTCGGTTTTGATAGTTGTTGTTATTTTGGTAAGAAACTTGGTTTTGTTGTTGACGGTTCTGGTAATTTGCATTGAAAGGGTTTCGATTACCTTGTTTAGGTGGCTGGGTACATTCCCTTTTAAAGTGTCCTTTTTCTCCACAATTAAAACACGTAACCTTCTCCTTGTTGAATCCGTAGGTTGTGTTGGGAGAAGTTGCCAAATCAGTCCTTCCTGTTTTCTCGATGAACTCTGTTGCTCTTCTCATGATACTCGCAAAAGCCCATTGTATGTCAATGAGTTCCATCTCTTCCTTGTCAATCTGTGCATAGTCTTCGTTGGTTAAGTTGTTGTTCCCAATCTGACTAGCAACTAACCCATTGTAGGATGAAACCATTGCTGAGACTAATGCAATGTGTTGCTGAGCAACCTCCACAGTCACATTTCCCAAGTTAGATGTATCCAAAACCACCGGTTGTTGATTAGGTTGAGTAACTTGGTTTACTGGTTGTTGTGATTGGTTAGCGGTGTAAAAACTTGCTTGTTGCATTGGGGAGAGTGGCGAAATGTAGGAATTGTATTGTGGTGGTGTGTATGATGGTTGTGAGTAGGATGATGTTTGTGTCAAGTAGTTGGTGGTTGGTTTTGATGATTCCATGACATTGGAAATACATGCAACATGTGGTGCAATGCTTCCTGAGCTCGAGTTACCAACTGGAACTGAAGTGCCTCCAAAATACAAACTGGGATTCTGAGGAATCTGTGACCTTCTAGCTTTCCTCCTATCCTCCATCTCTTTGTTCTCCAGCTTTTCGATAAACTCTGAAATAGTCCAGAATTGATAAGCATCCTTCTCTCTAAGAACTTCCACATGCTGATCCCATTGTGGTGGTAAAGCATCTGCAAACTTATCCACCTGCTTAGTCATTGGAATCTGTACCCCATAACTAGACAATTCAGACAACAAATGCATATATCTAGGAGTTAGTTCTTTTAGAGTTTCATTATTAATAAAAGAAAAATTCTCAAACTCTTTGACCAATTCTTCCATTCTCAAGCTCCTAGTCTTCTCATTTCCATCATGCTTCCTCTTAAGCTTATCCCAAAGCTGCTTTGATGTAGTACATGTCCCAAACTGATGCAACAGGTCACTTGTGATTGCCTGTGTCAATTGGGAAAAAGCCTTCTTTTTCCACCACATATTTCTTCTTCTCGTCCTCAGTTAAGCTTTCCAAAGGAATCATTTCACCTGTATTCTCCAAAATCGGTGCTGTGTAACCTTTAACAATCATGCTCCATGCCTCTGCTCCTTCCACTCCCATGCCTTCCAAATGGATCTTGAACATGGTATGCCACTGATTATACTCTTGCATTTCCATGAGCTTCGGTGGCCGAGTTCCACTACCTGTAGACAAATCCTTAATCAAAGTAGAAATAGCATTAGTGGTTTGAGTATTTACCGCCGCTGCTGCTACTCCCCAGTAATCAGATTGTAGTGCCGGATGTGCTACACTTTGAGGCATCGTGCTCGTCGTTGCCATGTAGTTAAGTGGTTGTGAAGACTACGTGTTCGTCTTTTGCGCTGCCACTGTCCATGGGTCCATCGTTTGCTGTTGTGGTTGTGTTGTTGCTGATCCCGAAGTAGTTTGAAAACGCCACATGATCACAAACTAAGAAAAAATCTCAACACTTAGAAAAATTTTCAACAAAAACCTAGGTTGGCCCGAATTACTCTAGATTCGACCAGAAAATTCTAAGTTCGTCCAAACTTTATCACTCTCGACCTTTCTGATCCTATGTTCGCCCAAACAGTAACACCCGAACGTAGATATGACCAGAATGTAAACACAAAATAACACCCTTCCACTTTCGCCCAAATATAATCCGGTCGAAGGTGAAAATATGTACCCGAAAGTGAAAAGTTCTACACAAATTTTTAGGTTCGACCACTAATTACTCAGGTTCGCCCACTTTTCAACACGTTCGACCACTCAACTCAAGTCAGGTTCCAGGTTCGCCCACCATGATCAGATCTCACTTCTGAAAAACGGTTATTGTTTGAAAAACGGTTATTCTGATCTCAGATTTTCAAAAGTTCATGGATTTGAATGATCTCAATCAGGTTATGTTTCGGAATTGATTTGGAGCAACTTTAATTCTTGGAAAACTTAAATTCGACCACAAATTCTCCTTTAAATCGATCAAAAACACTTAAAAACAATGTTTATGTAAAAACAGATGTATTTAGGTCAAAAACATGTCCAAATCAGCTCTGATTTTATCAAATTTGTTATTGTATGATCCTCTAGGCTCTGATACCACTTTGTGAGCGAAAGATTTTAGCTAAAACAGGATTATACGATCATACAAGTCACAAAACTAGGTGCGGAAACCCTAGTTCTGAACAAATTGATAAAACACAAATCAAAACACAATCAAGATCATTTTCAACATCATTTCATAGATTAACTTCTTTCAAATAAGCTTTTACAATCAGTTTTACGTTAATCTAGAACACACACACAATATCTCAAAACAACCTCTGAACCTGACCTGAACACATACACAACTGACAACTCTATTACATAATCAAAATCACAAAACCTATTTATAGACACTGCACGTTCGCCCCTTTTCACTGGTCGAACGTGAGTCTTTTCCACATTCGCCCATTATCAATGGTCGAATGTGTCTTCTTGTCAGTTCCAATCTACCTTCGCCCTTTAATCATCTACCTTCGCCCACTAATATCTACATTCGCCCATAATGTTTACCTTCGGCCAAGTCACTAACATATGTTAATAATGTTTATCCAATCCTTAGTCGCAAAACGCATCAACACAAAGCAGAAAGATTGAAGTAACTATTGTCCCGACAAAAAGTGCCCTATAATGTCAATGATACCTTAAGTTGCGTGTACATGTTATTTTCCATACAAGTTTGTTCGCCCGACTTGTGGACCCTTGTATCATGTATACGTGGGGCCATTGTTTGTGCACTGATAATTACTACGTATCTTGTTTGTACTTTGGTAAAGTTTATGGTTTTGTGAAATCCGGGAGTTTTGAATATGTAAGTGTGTAATATTATATGTGGTCGTGTATGTTTATGTAAATGAAAGGAAAGTTATATCATGATATGTATGTTCATTATGATAAGTTCCAAAATTGGATTCTCTTGACAAAATACAAGGTTCATACACGCACCTAGTGCTCGGACATAGGTAAACACAGATATATGTTGGTCGATCTTACATGTATGTGTTATGTATGTGGACGTGCGTGTACATATGTATACCATATGGTAAGTTTTGCAAATAAAGATCATCATATTGTAAACTTGTGACATTTCAAAACTATGCTTGAGCTATTAGGGCCGATCACAAAGGATCAAAGGGTCATGGTTCGGGTCCAATATCATGGGCCGATTGCTTTTAAGATGAACTAGAGGTTTTGGGCTAGTTAGAAGTACCTAGTTGGAGTGATGATGTAACCGAAGTTTAGTCCTTCAAAGCTTCTAATCGAGCCTCCAACTTGAGTCTTGTAGCTTTGGAGTGGAGAATTGCAACAACCGGCAAAAATAAGGTAAATCCGTACAAATTAATTAATGTGTAATTAACGTAATTAAGTGCAAATACGTGTTAATTGTTTAACTAAGGCCTTATAGAATAGTAAATTCCCATATGATGCATAGGAATGCACACGTTTAATGGTAAAACATGATAGGATCATGTGCGAATAAACTTATCCGGTATGGACGTTGGTGATTACCCGGTAAAAATTAAATAAACGAAAAGGATCCCGGACACCCAGGATATAAAATAAAGGGTATTTTCACAAAATATAATGTGTTTTGGAACTTCAAAACCATAAGTGAAAACTTTACATACAAATCTCCCGGTAACGAGTAAAGTGCGCGTACCCCGCACCCAGTACGCGTATAACTCATATTTTCACCCGGCAAGAGCCTAATTAACCAATCAACACTTAAACTAGGATATGTTTAAGGGTTATTAGAGGCACTTATAATGTCCGAATAACACGCGATTAAAATCTGAAAAATACCCGAAACGACACCCGAACGATAAAGGATTAAACTTAACAAATTGTTAACAAATATTTTGTGTTGTGGACCCCACCAAACCACCCTCTAGAACCGGCCCAACCCCCTCACCATACCTTAATCTTTCTTTTTTGTGTACTAATGATCTAGTGAAGATCATGGAAGGCATGGCTTGGATTTGATGAGTGTGACAACCTGCACCCTTCACTTTTCATAAATGTGCATAATTGGTTCCTCAACTATTTCAAAATTTTCATTTTTAACCCTCGTATTTTAATAAGACCAAAATTCACAATTTAATAAAACTTATAATTTTTATAAGTAAAAATATGCATGTTTTATACTCACATCTACACCCGAGCACGTATGTTTCAGACCTTGATACTCAAAGCCCTTAATTTTCGGTCCTAAAACAACTTAGAAACAGAAGGAAACAAGTCTATAACTTAAAATTGATTAAATTAGAAAAATTATTTTTTTTAGCCCTCGCGGTCCGCTAAGACAGTCTCAGTCAAAGTCCCAGTCAAAGTCTCAGTCAAAGTCCCAGTCAATGTCCTAGTCAAAGTCTTAGTCAAACAGTCAAAGTCCCAGTCAAATATTCAATTCATCATAAAACCTTACTTTATGGCGTTGACCAATTTTAATGGCTAATTGAATCCAAGACTAGTATAAAAACCCACCTATGACTCATTACACTTTGCACCTCTAAATCAATTGTTTCAATTCGATTAAACTCTCCCTCATACCTTTCTTCTAGAGTATATTACTTCTACATTTGAAGCTTTGATTATAAGCTCTTGTAATTGGCGAATTGGAAGCTTGATATTTTTCCTATTCGGTTTCTTTTCTTCTAAATTGGACTAGTTTCATTGTTGAACCTTTGGATTGCTCGCATTTTCACGCTCGCTTAGTCATCTAGTCATTTGGCGAAAGTGAGTATTTCCTATCCCCTTTTTGCTTTTATTCACTTTTGGGGTGTTACGTGTACACTTATACAAATTAGACATACAAGTTCACATTTTTACAATACAATTCTAGTACTATGTGCATTTGCTTACAAACGTGCTTTATGCTTAGACATTACATGTAGAATACATTTGTACTTAGTGAAATCATTAACATTGTACAAGCCGACCTTAATATTGGATAGCGCTATTGGATTGACAACCCACCTAGGTGATTCTCCCCCCTTTTCATCGGAGAATCCATGGTCATTGTTAAGTTATTATCCATTTATTGGATAAGTACCCCGCCGTTCATTTAGTACATTTATACAGTCACAGGATTGATTTCGCTCATTTGTATGATACATAGTTTACATAAATGCACTGTAGCTTTGCACTTGAATTGTATAACATTTTTGCAACTTACTATATGTATTAAAACTAGGAATGCTCACCAACATTTCATATGTTGACAAAACTTATTTTGTACATGTTTTAGGTGCAGTTTGATCTTAGTTCCATAGCATTGGATTTTAGTGCTTGCTTTTAATAATTTATTTCAAATTTCATGTTTTGTTCAGACTTATGTATTTTTCCCATTTCATCCATGTAAGACAATTTAAATTATTCAATATTATATTTACATTTTAGTACCATGTGCTTTTGAACAATCGTCACTACGTGACACCTCGATGTTTCCGCCATCGGTTGGGGTGTTACAATGAGGAGATATTATAAGATCATGTGTACTTGAGATTTATAAAAAATCCTTCTTTGGCTCATGAAGGTCTACGGCCAAACATCCCTTAAACAATCTCCATGAGATCAACTAGTACAAGAAAACCATGATTTAAGGGATTTCATATCCAAGTTAAATCTTGGAAGATTATATATGAGATTATAGGTGTCCTTGAAGATCCAACAAAACCTCTTCTTTCTTCAAAATCCACGGCACACACACACACTTACAAGATCATCCAAAGATCACTTTGTACACTAGGAATCCATATGAATCCATGCTAGATTACATACAATCTTGGGAGATATTGGAGAATTATAAAAAGAGCCTAGTGGGTGTATACTTGATCATCAAAGCAAAACTCTTTCTTCTTTTCTTTCTTGTGGCCGTGGGATTGCAAGCACACACACACATCTTTCTTTCAAGTTTTAACACCTCCAAATCACTCATAAACATCCATCTTCCAAACCCCCATTGTGTGTTTCAAGCTTGGAGCTAACCACTTGGAAGAACACACTAAACCCCATCAAAATCAAGCATTGAAAGCTTCCCTAGCCTTGTGCTAGTTGTAAGTATTCTTGATCTTGTTTTGTCTTTAAAAGTTTATGTTTAATAGCTTGAAGCAAGTTGTACAAGAGGTGAACTTGAATAAGCTTTTCTTAATAAAACATATGATTTTTAAAGACTAAAATGGTGTTAAGTTAGTGTGAAATAATCGAAATTATGGTGATGGATGTTAAGGATTCTTGTAGTTTTTATAAAGATCATGAATACTTGAAGAAAATGGTGATTTGAGTATAACTTGTTAATAGAACTTGAATGAACTTAAAAATGGTTTTAATCATCTTAACTTAAAGATATAAGACTTGTTAAAATGTTATTTTTGTTAAAAAACAAGTATTGTAAAAATTGCATTATCAAAGTCTACAAACTTGAGATATATAATTTGGACATGTTTGACAAGATACACAAATTACACTTATTAGTAGCCTTAATAAGATATTATGAGACTATTAAAAGTGTTGAAATCTGAAAATAAACTAACATTGCAAAAATGCTCCATTAAAGTCTACTAGTTTAGTAGGAAATTGCTAATCTTGAAAGATATAATGGAAAAATGCAACTTTTATAAGTTAAAGGACTATTTTTGTAACTTTAAAAGTTGAGGGACTAAAGATGATATTTTTAGAAACTTGTTTCTAAAAATATAACTATGGAAAGTTTGGTGTCAAATGTGTACATAATAATTTTTCAAGGTAGATTTGGTAAATACTAGTAATTATACACATGTATTTTGTATAAAAGTGTATTTTTATAAAATAGAGTTTTATAAAAATATGGACTTTTCTAACATATGGATATATATAAAAACAAAGGTTTTTATAAAAATATTAGACAAATTAAAAACTTGGGAGAACTTATATAAAAATGAACACTTTTATATAAATGAGAATATAAAAGTGTTGGAGCATTTTTATATATAAGTTACCAAGTTTTGTGTTAAAAATGCAAAAGTATTTATAAAACTTCCAAGTAATATGTGTAGGAAAATTATAAAGGTGAATAACTTTCCTAGAATGCACATATTAGGAAACTTGGGAAGAATTAACTATATATATACATATATATGTTAAGTAATCGGACTTGGACGTGTTAACGAACTGAGACGTAAAAACAGACGAACGAGAAAAATATCATTACGTCAAGATGAGTAGAAATATATTTTAAGGAGTTAAAATATATAATTTGGGTGAAAAATACATAACACTTTCCTAAGTGTTGGAAAATATTTGTGGGAGAAAAATAACGTAAATAATCTAACGATTAAACGTTAAACAAGTGTATGGACTTAACAAGGAAAATATATATATTCGACTCGACGAAATCTTAGTATATTTACTTAATGGGAAAGTAAATATACGGGAAGGTGAGTCGAGTCGAGTGGAGAAAACAATATATATATATATATATAAATATTATTGAACGACAAGACCTTAGTATATTTATTTGAATGGGAAAATAAATATGCGGTAAAGTGAGTCGTGTCGAGCGTTAAAAGTATATATCGAACGGCAAGATCCTAGTATATTTATTTAAATGGGAAAATAAATATACGGTAAAGTGAGTCCTGTCGAGTGGTAAAAATATTATATCGAACGACACGATCTTAAGTATAATTATTTAATGGGAAAATAATTATACGTTAAGTGAAGTCCAGTCGAGGATAATATTATACAAGTTAAGAAATATTAATGAAAATATAAGTAACTTGTAAGAACGGGTAATCCATCACCAACGACCTAGGATACACGTTTAATTAAACGGGGAATTGGATTAAATCGTGGTTTAGGAGTTGGGTGTACAACTTGCCGAAGCACATGCACTATAGGTTTAGTGGCTTATACGTCTAGGACGTTTGTAGGTGTTGACCTCGAGCAAACTATTCTCTACTCAGGCCCGAGTACTTATTGAGATGAGTTTCACGGCCCCATTTTAAACTATTTTATGTTTTTCGGGGGAAAGATATGTTAGGGAAAATGTATGACAGGATAATAACTTGAGTTGTGATCGCCACTCGGGGTTGAGTCCTCTCTTCTATAACCATTAATTCAGGGAAATGAAACCGAAGGAATATTTGGATAGTACTATTGGTGCCTGACAAGGCCCACCCCTAATCGATAGCGTCGATTATGCATCGGCGTATGCCAGGGGTGCATGTATTCTGAAAATTAAGTCGTTGGATACCGAGAAACGACTTGGAGCGAGGCATTATTATTAGTCTTGGTTTGGTTATGGGCTCTAGTAGATTGTAGGAAGTTGCAACTCCTGTAATAGTCATAACATGGTATTTCCCAAAAAGTAAAGTTTTGGAAACTAAAACCAGTGAACTCACCAATATTTGTATATTGACGATTTTTAACATATCTTTCAGGTAATTGAAGGATGGGATGCGGCATGACTAGAGGGTCGGGGGATCTCATGCTTTTACGTCGGATAATTTGGGAGGGGTTTCGTTATTATTTCCCAAGTGTTGTGATATATTTTGGAAACCTCCTTTAATACATTAAAACAATTTGGTTTTGGACATGTAAAACTTAAAACTTATTATCGACGTATTAATAAATGATCCTTTTGATTAATTACTTGTAGTTTGCGTTAATCTTGACTTTATACCATTGAACCGTCGCGCCACGTGTTTCCGCCATTGGCGTGGTGTGAGAAGAATGGTTATGATTTTGGTGTGATAGGGTCGGCCGGGAGGAAAACAAGAGGAAAAGGAAGTGTTTGTAGGTATTGGTGTGAAAATGAAGTGTGATGTTGATATCGATTGCAAGGAAGAGGTGAGGTGGGAGCTATTTATGGTAAGTCAATCCTCTAGATTTTTATGTTATGATTGGAGGGTGTTAACATGGTTTGATGATAGTTTGACAATTCAATCATCTTGTCCCTTTCCTTGGGGTTTTGGCCGACTCTAAATCTCCTCGAAGAGGATACGTGTCATGCATGAAGGTTTGTTTATGTAAGGTTGTCTTGTTTCCCATTTTGGTATAAGAAAAGATCGTCATGCATGAAGTCTCTTCTTTGTCTCTATCCTTCTGTGACACCCGTCAAAATCACAGGTCATATCCGTACACTTAGCTACATGTTTACAGTGTGCATAGCATTACATGTTAACATTTGCATCATAGTTGGACTATACAGGGTTCCAACGGGTCAATCTCAAGCCATACAGTCTAATAGTAGACCCACTAGTTAGTTCAAGGCCTCAGTTAGTCCAATATTTCATGCTAGACTATAGGAGTTCCATGCACAACCCTAACAGTGAGAAATCCATGCAACTGAACATACATTGTCAAATTGTTACCCCGACAAGGACAAAATCAAACAATGTTTATGAACAAAGAGGTTATCAACATGTATTCTAGAAAACTAGTACATAAACGAACAATATGTCCACCTGTAACCTCAAAACTTGATTCATTTAGACTTGTATGAGTATGTGAATCAAGCAAATACACTATCATGTATGCATACATACATACGGCTACACATACACATGTACATGAACATATCCTAACAAAATCCCATCAAATCCAAGACATTTACCTAAATGGGATCATAGTCCACCTTAATTACCCAAACTTACACAAGTTGACTTGCCTAGAATACCTTGCTTTTTTCCTATGTACATTTTCGACTCACATGTTCCCAAGACAAGAGTGTGTGTAATTTTTTGGACACTATCTAACTTGTACAAGACACACTCACATCTCTATATACATATATACATACACGATCGGATACACATACACACACATCACACGCATATACACTCACCATTTTTTATCCACACCTCAGCACATATCTAGACCTTATACTAACATGGAAACAACACAAGATACATGGTTATCCAAGACACATTGACTTGCCACAAAACTCTTTCTTTTCCCCATAAATTTCGGCTTCCAAGGGTCCCAAGAAGTGTACACACAACAACCAAAAACATTAGTCAAACCCTTACACTAAATTGGCAAAACACAAAACCCATGAGCTAGATCACCTTGTCAACTTTGCCACAAAGGAAATACCCCTTCCCCATGAAGTTTCGGCAGCTACACCACCCCTACATATCAAACCAAAACCTCAAAGTCAACTCTTTACACTTACAAGGCTTCTAGTTGAACGCACTCCATGAAAGCATGCATTTGACCTTCCACATTTGTGTACCAATGAAAACCATTGCCTCCTTCCCCAAACTCGGCTATAAATAGAGGCACTAGAACACATTTGGATCACACCACAACTCCATGATACACTCTAACACTTGAACACTCCTTTCTTTCCCTTGATAACAATCGGCCGAAGAAGAAACATCACCCAAAGGCCTTAGCCGATCGCACATCATCATCATATAGGAGTTCTAAGCTTTTATGTAGCATCTAGGAGCTTCATTGTGAGGAGTTAGCTTATTATTTTCTTGTATTCTCGGCGATACACGTGAGGTATAACATCCGAACCTTTATTCCTATTTACATATCATTCGACTACATGTAGTGCTCACCCAAAGCCTATACACCCTCGCACACCACATTAACAACGGGGTTTTCAAGATTAACTAACTTAACTACTTAAGTTTTATGTTAAAGGTTCAATGCTAAGGTTTATACATACTCACCCACATATATACGATTACATACACCTTGGAAACACTTACATGGACATACGCGTACACCCACACATACAAATGAATGTATCCGTGAGTGTATAGGGTCAAGACCGGCCCAAAACATATCAATATTGTTTTAGTTTTACAACTTATACTAAGACTTGGTTTATAAACATGTGTTAAAAACCTTAAATACATGTGTTAATGAGCCTAACGCAAGAGTTTTCCTAAGAATCAATGATACACCCTAACATGTGTGTATATTTAATGACAAAGCATTCAAAGATGTCATCTTTGTATGAAACCATCAAAGGACATGTCCATATCCCACCCCAGACTTGCATAGCTGAGACATAAGTAACACTCGGTAACTTTTAGTAAGTCAGGACACTTGTTTTTCCAAAAACAGGCTAAGCATGATCACACTAAGACAAAACAAACATTCCTGACACATACAGTATGTGACACACATGGATAGTGGTACAGAAACCTCTAGTCTATGGGTGTTACAATCGGGTGAACAATTGCATGGTATTTAGAACAAAAAATAGACCTAAGGTGCCTTTATATGAACTTAGGGCATCCCAGACCAGACACACAGTGCTAGATTCAGTTCAGTCTAGAATCCAGACACCAAGTGAGTATTCACGGCCCCTTTTTACAGTTTTTACATTTTTCCCAGGGAAAAACATGCGTACAGTTTTCAGTTACAATACATGACTATTATGTTAACATGAGACATTACAGTCCAAGATCCATTAAGCCCTTGTGTCATACATCATACCATAATCATTAGCTATGGACTTAGCCATGAAACACCGGGATAGATCTATTGGGTTGACACCCCCACTCTTGGTCAGCCTCTCTGACTGAATGACAGATATTAAAAGAGTGCTTGTATTTCACATTATTTCATTGTCTTTATTGTACAATGGGCGAGGCACAACATGTCAAGGTTTGGTTATGGGCTCATGTCAGATCACATATTGATTTTTGCCCTAGCTAGGCAATGATTTAGTCGGTTTTGGATTACATGTCCACCATATAGAAAACCCGTGAACTCACCAACTTTATGTTGACCCATATTTCCTTTAATGCATGTTTTTCAGGAAATTAGCATGGATAATGGAACTTGCGGGGGTCGCGTGATAGCATTCGTGGGATACCTTCTATTGGAACGTTGTGTTGTTGTTCTAATACAAGACATTTACATACAATGGTTTTGATTTTTAAACAATTAACTCTATGTAGAACAAATCTGGTTGTTTAATGAAAGTTCCCGCTTTATTTTAATCAATGCTCGTGTGACCTTTGTGCTTGGAAATCTTTTGAAGTCGCACCTCGTGTTTCCGCCTAGGTGGGGTGTGAGACCTTCGACCAATATGGAAGCAAGATCAAAGTTTTAATGGCAAGCAATCAAACATTGGGAAGATGGGCTAATAAGATCAAGGCCTAATTTGGTATAATAATGGTTATCATGATGATAGAATGATAGGGACTTGTGCTCTTGTCTCTGATTCGGCTGATAGGTGTCAAGGAAAAAGAGATTCATTTTGTGCAAGTACATGATCTCATGATGAGCATGTGTTGTCATTGTTGCAAGTTGTTTTGAAAAGGACTTGTGCATGATTATACTCTTGTTGTTTATGAGTTTTATGTACTTACATGCATATATATATATATATATATATCCGTAGGTAGGATGGATATATGATGATGTAATGATAAAGATTTGTCATGAGACAAAGATTTGCCATCCATATCTTAGTTGTATTGTGTGTATATATGAGTTGGTTATGATGTTGATAGATGATGGTTTGACTTATTATATATATATAGGCTAAGTATTTAATGAAAACCCAAAAATTTGAAGAAACCCATGAAAACCCATCTAGTGGCTATAATTGTTCCACATCACCCCATTAACAATATATTATTTTATATCTTGAGGGTTATATTAATCATTTTATCTTTCCCCCATTTAAATATTTGAATTTTTTATTCTCCATCCTATATAAACACTATCCCTCTCTCTTTCACACACACACACACACACACACTTTCTCTCTCCATCTCTCTCTTCTCTCTATCTAAGAATAATAATCAAACCACCATCCACATCCTCCATCCACCACCATCCCCATCCCCCATCCACCATCGATCCACCCCATCTGTAACATCATGAAATTTTCCCCAAATATTTTTATTAAAATGACTACTTATTTTTTAATTATTGCAAAACATTCTTATAAATCTTAATCATTTTCAAAGTTTGTGAATTCTAATATTTTAGATGATACCAATAATGATAATCCAACATAAGAAAAAAAAACTATTATATATGTTTTCGTGGTGTTTAAAAAAAATAGAAAAGAAAACAAACAACATAGGACAAAAACATTAAATGGCTATACATCTCCATTTGAAATTTGAAGTAATACAGGCCATAACTTCCGGCAACTTTTGCGGTAATCCGAACCTTATTCGCTGCCATATAAACAATCAAAATCCATCTTGAGGCTTGCCAAAATAAACATTCCAAATCAATACTAAGCGTTGGAGTTTATTACTACCGACAAATGAGCTGTCAATTAAATTCCAAAAATCTCGGCCAGAAACCCGTTAATCAAGGCTGGGGTGGTTATAGAAAATTGGTACAAATACTCGACAACCTTCGACTCGTTGACCAACTCAAATTCTCAATAAAATTCCTCACTGTTTTGTATCCTTTTTGTTTTGATAAAGCATTACCGTCCCGGCACCATTGAACAACCACCATCGCATTACACTTTCACCCTACTTACAACGTTCTTGTCACCAACCGAACCATCGACTCTCGCAACCATTGACCGCAGCCATCACGACCGTTCACACCATTACCATTATCTCAACTTTGGTCTATAACCGTCAATTGCTTTCGATGAGCATCATTGTGAGAGCCAATAACCCATTCACTAGATTTATTTTTACTCCTCTATTTGGTCACAATACCTTGAAGATCGTATCCTTGTACCTATTCCCTTTCAATCTCCGCATCCGTCCTTCGGCACAAGAAACCATCCAACCATATATGTGTATGTCGTGATAAACCTTGAACCGGCGTGATAGCTTCTCTATTCAAAACGCGTTAATTGTCTCTATCAACATGCGATGTAACCATTGAAATCAAGATAAATATTACTTCAACCATTACATCTCACTCATGAACTTTGAAAAATTAAACTAAAGATTGTTGTCTAAGATTTTCATTTGGCCAAACCAACTTAAAATATATTTTTATAAACATGATTGTTGTCACAGTACTTCGAATGATAATATTTAAATAAATTACTTATTTTTACATTTGAAACTTTGTTTTATGACTAAAAATCTTAGATGAGTATTATGTGTATTCATAACCATATTAATTAAATAAATTATTAACCTAATTCGTTAATATATTTATTTATTATTATTATTATTATTGGAAAATACATATGTAATCAATATGGTTAGTGTTATTATTATTATTATTATCAAACGTTTAGTGTTATTATGGTGTAAAGGAATAATTGTTATGACATGAATCTCACAAACAATGATTACGCCTTACTATTAAACCGTCAAGGACCCTCAAATTTGAAAATAAATAAATCAACGAATCAAATAACCAACCTAGTTTTTTTTTTTTTTTTCATAAATTTAATTTGTTATAGAATGAATATATAGGTTCAAGCATAAATATTTGACTATCGTCAATTTCTTGCAAGCTCATCATCACGATCAAGGTGAATTTACATAGCCCTTTTTTCTGTTTTACATTTTGGGGTGAAACATGTTTAAACATTTTATACACTATCATTTGCTCATTCTATCATTTGACTGTAACAAAAAGACACAGTACAATCATTAACATTGATCAAGCCGCCTCTTTAGATTATAGCACTATAGGTCTGACAAACCCATCCCCCCGCATAAATTCAGGGATGATCGATAACAGTTACACTTTTACTAACTTGCGAGTTAGGTCTCAGTCGACACAAGGTTTGATTGTACAAAAGACGCATTGTTACATGTCGGACTCATATTCTATCATTACTCATTATTATACTTCAACTATGATTGCTATACAATATATTGTTTTCAACTATATGCAAAACCTATGTATTCTCACCAACTATTTATAGTTGACCCCCATCTTTCCAACTCAACATGTTTCAGGTGTTACTTGCTATTGGAAGTTGTACAAGTCTTGAATCACATAGGAGTTTTGGACCTAGTTTATGTAAATCAAGTTTATGTATTTATTAAATTGTATGACAAATTGTAAATTGTTAGTAATATTCAACTTCCATTTAGTACCATGAGCTATTGAACAATCATTATTACGTGGCACCCCGATGTTTCCGCCATCGGTTGGGGTGTTACACCATCCACCATCGATCCTCCATCCACCATCGATCCACCACCGTCCCCATCCTACACCTCCTCCGTCGATCCACCACCGTCCCCATCCTCCATCCACCATCATCCACCACCGTCTTCATGTCATTTTTTTGTTACTTTACTCCATTGGCATGAAGGAGCAAGAAAATAAAGGTTAGATTTAGTATTTTAATCTCAAGCTTCTTATTCTTTTCATTAATTATTTGATGTGTGTTATATATATGAGGCTGTATATATTAATATGGCCATATTGTTTTTTTTTCCAAAAAAAAAATGTTTTTTATGTCAACTGTGATGAATGGATTTTAGGCAAGTTTTGTAAATTCTTGGCTCTTGCTGCAACAAATTAAAAGGTGGGTCAAATTAAATGTTTTTTTAAGTCTACTGTGATGAAATGATATGTTGAATTTGATGAATTTTTGGTGTTTTTCGTTATGAAGATTTTAGCTTTTTTTTTACTCGGATATATTATGAATTTTTTATTTTATGTTTTTAAGTTTTTTTTGGCTGTTTTTTGGTTGAAGAATAATGTGGAATTTGATGAATTTGTTATTTATATGATTTGGACCTAATTTGGACTCTATAGATGTGTGTGAATTAAAATATGAAGTATGTTGTTTCATATGTAACACTGTATCTTTTTTCTTAAATATTTTTTTAATCTAATTTTCACAAACCGTATCAGTTAACATGTTACTAAGGAAGGGTATTATATATTTTAATGGTTTGTTATTATTGTTATTATTATTATTTTGTTGTTGTTGTTGAAGAACACGTTTTTGTCGATGTTGAGTTAAGCTTTTGAATAAAAAAAATAGTAAATTTTAAAAAGTAAATTCATATGGAGTGTGTGCAATGGTACACATTTTTGTTAAGTTGCGTATGATACACATCTATGCAGTTTGCGTATGATACAAATAGTGAATTTTAAAAAGTAGCGAATCTATGTTGCGTATGAACACATTTTTGTCGATGATGAGTTATGCTTTTGAATAAAAAAAGTAGTGAATTTTAAAAAGTACATTCATATGGAGTGTGTACAATGGTACACATTTTTGTTAAGTTGCGTATGATACACATCTATGCAGTTGCGTATGATACAAATAGTGAATTTTAAGAAGTAGTGAATCTATGTTGCGTATGATACACATCTAAGCTTTTGAATAAAAAAGTAGTGAATTTTAAAAAGTAGTGAATCTATGTTGCGTCTGCTTCGTATGTAACAAAACTAAGTTGCAGTTTTTTTTTAAAAAAAGTAGTGAATTTTAAAAAGTAGTGAATCTATGTTGCGTATGATACACATCTAAGCTTTTGAATAAAAAAGTAGTGAATTTTAAAAAGTAGTGAATCTATGTTGCGTATGATACACATCTATGCAGTTTTTATAACATTCCTCCTAAGTTAAGTTTGATAATTTTTTATAACTAAATGGATAAAACAATGTTTACTTTCAACACTAGTTGCATATGTTAATACGATGGGGGGGGGGGAGAGGTTACATGTAAATTGATGATTTTGTTTTCTTTTTGCAGGTGAACATATTTCTTGCATTAAAGATGAAGATGATTATCAAGAATGAAGTGTAGACAATTTTTTTTATGATAGTTATTTTTTAGCATTTGTTAATTGTAATGACCGTTTTGATTGTTTTTAGCATTTGTAAGAAACATTCTTTGTGTACTTTTGAATGTTTTTTGTTCTGTAAAGTTTTTAAGTGATTTTATACATTCTATCTGTTTTAACGTATGCAACAAGACATCACATATGAGACCAGAGTATGTGCAATTTTAACGTATGCAACACTACATATGTTACATATGTAACACGACGTCCTGACAGATTTAGGACAATGGTCACAAAAGTATGAGAGAGATGATGTGACATGTGTCAGGTCAACTTGTCATAGATGCCTTTTCAGAAAAATGTCATTTGTCCATTATACCCTTTTTTTGTCCACTAGTATACAATTAATGAATATAATAAGCTTGATTAAACAAGAGCCATTGATCTTAGAGATCAATGGCTAGGATGAGGTTTCCATGGGTTTTTTCAAATTTTTAGGGTTTTCATTATAACCCTTCCATATATATATATGGATGAGATAGTTTGAGAACTCATGTGAGTTGCGAGAACCATAGGAACTCATCTAGGACATTGATTTTCTCAATCCAATTGTTGAGATTACATCTTAAGGTTTTTTGTCTTCACATGTTAATTAAATTTGTATTAATTATATTTTAATACAATAAAGTACATTTAGGGGTGTTTAGGTAAAAACACTATGGAAAGAGAAATAAATAATATAATACTATATTAATTTTTTATTTAATTATTCAAAATATCATATTTTTTTATCATATTTTATTTTTTAATTCCTTTACTTTTTTTAAACAAATAATAAGATAAATCTGATGATGATGATTTACACTGGTGTAATTATTTACACGAGTGTAAATCTACCATACACAAACTACTACAACAAATACGCTAGTGTAAAAACCAAACAAACATATACACATTCATATTACGTTGGCCTAAAATACATAGCACCATCTAGGGATGAGCTCGGGACGGTATCGGTACCGAACCGATACCGATCCCGACAATACCGATACCGAAAAGTCCAAAAAACCAATACCGATACCGATACCGATTATACCAGTATGGTATCGGTATCGATACGGTACCGGTGTGGTATCGGTATTTTACCTTAAAATACTGATACCATACCGATCCCGTACCGATACAGATAATACCGAAACCGAAAACCTCTATATGTGGGTACCGATACCGAACACCCTCGGTTCGGTATTGGTTCGGTACGGGATCGGTATTTTTTCGGTTCGGGATCGGTTTTCGGGACCGTATGCTCATCCCTAGCACCATCTATAACATTTGTATTACACCACTGTAAATGTCCCACTACATCAACAAAAATGTATTACATCAATGTAAAACAACTAAACATCTATAAAAATCATACTACACATAACTCAAAGAGTTTTACACCATTGTTTTATTTACCTTATACAAAAAATAAAAAAAAAACCATCATCTGCAACAACATCATCTTCTTCCCATCATCAACTTCTTTCACAAAAAAAACTCATGAAAAAAATTAATAATAATAATAATAATAATAATAATAATAACAACAACAACAACAACAGTAACAATAATAACAATAATAATAATAATAATAATAATAATAATAACAACAACAACAATAACAATAATAATAACAACAACAACATACCTGATCTGTTCGTCCCACCATCCCACCACCATCACCAAAACACCTCCGTCACCATCATCGAACCACCATCACCAAAACCACCGTCCTCCGCCACCATTCACCATCTGTTCATCCCACCGTCACAACAAAAGCCACCACAGATCGAAGCATCCTATTGAACCCACCATCAACAGCCATGAACCACCGTCCTCCGCCACCATTCACCATCTCCTCCACCCCCTCCGCCCCCTACCCACCACGTTCAGATCCACAAACGCCTCCAGATCTGTTTCAGAGCCCAAAACCCACCACCATACCTGCTTGAAGGATCTGTTTCAAAGCCCAAAATCCACCACCATTCACATAATCTCCACCCCTACCTTGACAGTCTGGTGCTCGAAGGATCTGTTCAGATCGAGTGTGTGTGTGATAGACGGAGAGAGAGTTGCGTGTGTGAGAGAGAGTAGTGTGTTTGTGATAGATGGAGGTGTGACGATGATGATGGGCCACCGTCGAACCACCATCGTCGTCTAATAAGAGAGAAAGAGAGTCGTGTGTGTGTTAGAGAGAGAGAGAGAGATAGAGAGGGGAAGAGAGAGAGAGAGAGATGCGCGTGTGTGTGTGAGAGAGAGAGAGAGAGATAAGGAGTGTTTGAGGTGGTGATGATTTAAAAAAAAGAATCTGATATTTTTAAAAGGGGTGGAGTGGGGTAGGGAGGTGTAAATTACTTTGTTACCCTTTATTATTATAACTGTAAGGTGCATATGTGTTGTCTTGTCATTTGTCTAGAGGAGTTCTCAAGTTCTTGCAACTCAAGTGAGTTCTCAAATGATCCAGATCCATATATATTATATATATACATGTGCATTATTCGTAGGATAATATATAGTTTTATATAAACTAAAAATAACATGTAATGCGTATGTATGTACGTGAGTAGACCGCATAAAATACATGTAGATGTGTGCAAGCGTGAGCACATTTTTGTCTAATATAATTATATATAGGTGTGTATGAGTACATGCTTAACAATAATAAATATAATTTATTAGATTACACGAACTTTAGAATTTGGGTGGTCATTAAAAGTTCAATGCCGTCAATTATTAAATAAGTTGCTGATATAGTTTTACGTAATTTGAAATACACTTGACAATAATTGTCGCTAGGCCCTAGATTTTTATTTTCACACTTAGAGTTTTGATCGATGTTGAAGTCAGATGGGGTTATGGATTAATGTGATAGTTCGGAGGCAGAGAGGCTTTCGATGGGATTTAATGTGTCCCTAAATGCTCGCAATCACCCAGTATTTATAGCCTTGCCAAGGCTGCACATTAATGGTGGGTAATGATTCGGGCGGCGTGAACAGTGACGGACGTCACTGTAGCCGTCGACAGGGTATGGGATTTATTATTATTTTATTGATTACGTGTATGTACTGGAGGATAATAGCCGTCTTTGTTCGGTCCGATGGTTAATAGTCACTTTGTGATTGTTCAATGGTTATTTGTCCTTTGTCTTGTGTAATCCGCTCGTCCTATGTTATCGGATCGTCTTATCTTGTATTGGGTTCAGTCAGTCCTTCTGGTCAATTTCCTCATACTATCGGATTGGTCAATTGGTTCTACTTGTTAATCGGATCGGCTAGTTTAATTTTAATTAATCCTTATATAGTTTAGTTTATTTATTGTTACTTTGATGTTTATAGTTTAGTTTATTTATTGGATCGGCTGGTTGTCCATCCTAAGTCATCAATCGGCAAAATGACGGTTGTCATAGTTGGTACTTAAAGAGCATGGTGTGGTCACTGACCATCCACTTTAAGATATATATAAGGGGGGGAAGGGGCGCTTGTAGTAAATTCTTTTCACTTCACTGATTTTAACCAATTATACACTGTCACATCACTTCACTGATTTACTTCACTGAAACACATTTTTGGAGGCAGCACTCCACTGATTTTTTTTTGTTTCTTTTAAATTAAAATGTAATCTTTGTTTTTTTTTTTTTAAATTCACACGGTTTTACCACTATACGGTCAGACTTATCATAAACCGTCCTACCAACACAGTCAAAAATCATTATGTGCATTAAAATCGGTTTCATCTAACCGTCAGAAAATATTGAATTTCACATGCAAAACCGTTGAGATTTTTTTTGTATATAAACCACCATACCACGGTGGTGAAAACACACTTGAACATCAATAACAACCACACCTTCAAAATGACTCGCTGGACCAAAAACGAAGAAATGGCTTTGGTTGTGTGCGTTAAGGACGCACAAAACGATCCATCGTTGCAACGCCAACCCCGGAGGGGCTCAGGGGGCTCAGGAGGTATCCAAACAGGCTTTAGGGACCGTGTCTTGGCTGACTTCAAACAAACAAGTTGACGAAAGCGACCGAACAATTGAGAGCCTATAGAGAAAATGGACCGATCTAAACAACAAATGTGATCGGTGGACCACCTGCTATGATCGCACCATGAGCCGGCACCCAGGCATTGTGCCGGAGTTGGTTGTGGAGTTGACCCAGGCGAGCTATGCGGGTCGTTACCGCGGCAACTTTGAGCATCTCCAGGCCTGGCAACTCATGCGTCAACTCTAAGCTTTATCTTCAATGTTTTTATGTATTTTTATTTATGTTTAAACTTAACTATTTACGTAAAAAAAATATCCAAAATATTGTTTGACAACGGTTATAGATAATAAAAATGGAATTATACTAAATTAAAAAATAAATAATTCACGGTTACCAGCCCTTTAGATAGAATCAGCAAAACGGTCCACAGGACCACTACCTCCGAGATGCTTAATCAAGGGTCGGTTGGCAGCGGGTCCGATAAGTGGGTTTGGGCTAATGGCGAAGGGACGGATTTCTCAGTTAAAGCTCTGCGGCTGGAAATTTTACTCGAAGGATCGGCCTCTCCAGAATCGGACGACTATGTTTGGAATTCATGGGCTCCTCTAAAGTGCAAATACTTCCTATGGAAAGCTCTTTTGGGGAAAATAGCTACTAAGTTGGAACTGTCGAATAGAGGCGTCTCAATCCAGAACGTGTGTTGCGACAGATGCGGTATTGGGACAGAAGACGAGAACCACTGTTTAGTTTCGTGTCTTTTTGCGCGAAGTATTTGGTGGAATGTGTTCAGATGGATGAAAGTGCAGCTGCCCGTTGACGTTTCTTCGCTAAGTGAGTTGCTTAAGTTCTTATCGAATTGTCCCGGTAGTAAAAAAATGGAAGAAAGTTGTCTTCACCATCGCTTTGGCCACCGTTTGGAGGATTTGGATTGCGAGAAACACCAAGGTATTCGAAGGAAGATTTATCTCAGTTCGCGAGACTACGGAGCTTATCAAGGAGGACGTTTATGTTTGGTTGACTTGTAGGTCCAATTTAACTCCCCTTGCGCGGGACAAATGGTTGGATTTTGACATAGTCGATATGTTGTTTTTTTGTTGTGGGGGTCGTTTGTTTTGGGGTTTCCAGTTTCTTGCTGGGCCTATATATCTATCTATACATATAATAAACCAAAGCCATTTTAATGACATGACACTCAAAGAGGGTATTCTCTTCATTGAGTGTGCCATGTGTCATCCCATGTGGCAAGGGCTTTATTTTAGGAAAATAATAATTTAAAATTTAAAAATAAAATTAGATTTTTATCTCTAATAATTTATCCCATAACTTTTAAACGTTAATATCTTTTATATACGAGACTTTTTAAAGAAAAAAATTACACCAAATTAACGAGCGTTTTATTATCTTTCCAACGGGTACCATAGTGCTATATAAAAAACGGAGAAAAAACGACTATTTTTTTGTGTGGTTTTGTTCATACAGGAAAAAAACACAAAGTGTTCAGGTTATTCATTAATCATGTATAGGCAAGTCATTAGTTATGTTCAAACCAATAAATATGATTTTTATTTACAACATGTGTTAGCATTGGAGTTGTACATTGTTTTAGGTTAGGTTTTAATATTAGAGTTATACAGTGTTTAAGGTTATGCACTAACATTGAAGATACATTGTTAATTGTTTTAGGTTAAGTGCTACCTAAAGCTTTCCTGCATGTAACTGTAAAACGCATCAGTCTATTTCAGGTGTAAAATTGATATTTCAAATTAGATTTCTCAACCCGGGATGCTCCCGGGATATATTAGTTTAAAAAAATTGTGGGTTTGGGTCGGGCCTGGGATTAGGTGATACTCGACCCAATTACCCTTTTTTTATATTAGAATATGATAACTTATGACAGAGATTTGTAATAATAATAATAATAATAATAATAATAATAATAATAATAATAATAATAATAATAATATTCATTAATCATATATTGGCAAGTCATTAATTATGTTGTCATATTAGATATTTTATTATGTCATATTATATATTTCAACCCGGGACGCTCTCAAACAGGTAATTGCTATGTTTTCTTTTCTGTCATATTCTGAAATAGCTTAAATCTTATTGTATGCAGTTAAAAACCTTTGACTGAATGTATTGGTGCTAAACAATCTTCGTCCCCTTGAAGTGCTTGGGATCTTAATATTATGTATTAAGTGTTGATGTTATAAGGTGAAATGGATCTTTTGGTATATATTTTTTTTAAAGTATCTAATGTAAGTTGATACATAGATGTCATTTTTATAGTTTACGTACTTCTAATTTTATTCACTTTACTTAGATTTTCTTAACCCGGGATACTCCCGGGGTATAAACTAATCTGTATATACAGTGTTTGGCCGTTCAAAAAAAATATTTAAGTCATGAAAAGCGTGTTCGCTTAAAAAGTATACACTAAAAACAATGAACAATTGATATGATTGGAACATTTGTGCGCCTGGCAGATTTTTTAAAGCAAGACAAAGAGCCTTAAATTACATTTTACCCCCTCAAGTATCGTTAAAGAGCCTTAAAAGTTTTTTTTTTTTTTTAAAGAAAACCAATATTATAAAAAAAAAAAAAAAACCAACAAAACAAAAGGGGCTAACAAGAAACTAAAACCTCGACAACATAAAAAGATACAATAACAAAGCAATTACAAGGAAAACGAAACACTCTCGCCATTCCTATGTTTTATCAAAGGATCGATTTCCGAAAAATCTCAAAACTAAGTACCGGTAACAAAAATGCTAAAAATCTGTAAAATATTTATATCGTACTACACTAGTATTTAACAAAAAGTACCAATAACTAGGTACCAAATTAGTACCGAAAATGGTTCGGTACGGCAAATCCTGTACATGTATGATTTCAGAACTTGAAACCATTTGCTCACTTATTATATATGGTAAACAGGGGCGGATATAGCATTTAACAGGGGGACGTCTGTTACCCCTCGATTATCCTGGTGAAGTGGGAAAAAATTGCTTTTTAAGTATTTAAAAGGTATTTTTATAAAATATTACCCCTAAAACAAATTTTTTGTTACCCCTTAAAATAATTTTTATAAAATGTTACCCCTTGTTTTATTTTCTAAATCCGCCACTGATGGTAAAACGACCCCTCTGCCCTTCTCTAGCTCGCCTAAACCGAAATACAGATTCTGAAAATGATTCGGTACAGTAAATTCCGTTCCAGTTACTAATAAGTTAGTGACCAAACAAACATATACAGGGACCTTATTGTAAATCCAATACAAACAAAGGCGTCTAATTGCACACAACCAAAAGAAAGGTGGCAGTTCCGTATGTAACGGCGTCGTTCCGCTGTTCAAACATGACTTTATCCGGTAACAAGTCAAGTCAACAACCATAATCTCCATCTTCTCCAATAATAATAATAATATTCAATCTAGGGTTTCCAGAACCTTCATCTGCTGTTAATAATATCATCTCTTAAAAAATGGACGGAAATCAGGCGGCGTCCGGCGGCGGAGGCGGAGGACCGGCGCCGTTCCTAATAAAAACGTATGAGATGGTTGACGACTCCGTTACTGACGAAATCGTGTCGTGGAGTACCAAAGGGAACAGTTTCGTTGTTTGGAATCCTCCTGAGTTTGCTCGGTTATTGTTACCGACGTATTTTAAGCATAATAACTTCTCTAGCTTCATTAGACAGCTCAATACTTATGTAAGGTTTTGGATTAATTGTTTGGAACGTGTTTGCCCTAATTTGGTTTTGATTTGATGTGTTTGTGAGTGGATCCTTTGTTTTGTGGAATATGTGATCGAATATTTGATTAGTAGGTTTGATTTGACCTAATTCATGTTTATTGGTGTGCATGTGGTGTAAGTGAATTAAACTGTGCCTATTTTAAGCATAATAACTTTTTTAGCTTTTGTTAGATAGGTGAATACTTATGTAAGATATTGCTATTTGTCTATTTCAGTTGCATGTTATAGGTTTTGGATGAATTGTTTGGAACGTGTTTGACCTAATTTTGCTATGATTCGATGTGTTTGTGAGTCGATCGTTTGTTTTGGAGGATATATGATTGAATATTTGATTGATCTAATATTAGGTTGAATCTGACGTAATTTATCTTACTCGGTGCGACTGTGGTGCAAATGAGTTAAATGATGGTGGATTAGCCTGTGAATTGATATGGAAATCTTTGAGTGTGGTGATAATTTGGTTTATTGGCTTAATTAGGGTGATAAAGTGCAGGATAAAGATTAAAGAGAACTAGAGAAGAGTATTGATTCATAAGCATCTCAGATTGGCGATGATAGTTCTAACGATTTTGTTCAAACTTGAAATTGTTTATTTAGTTCTCATCATGATGGCAGTAGGTCTAGTCAGGCTCTTACAGCAACTTCTCAACACCTAGGAGCCAGGGGTTTGTTTTTATAGGATAGGGTTCGCCATTCAGAAGGGGGTTGCGGTGTTGCCCGTTTACCTGCCATAACCTGCCTTTTATTATGCAACAATTGTCTGTTTTGACTTTTGAATATGACTTCTCGTGGCTTAGTTCTCTTAAATTAGTTTTGCCAGGTTTGGGAGTGGGGTGTGTCTCAGTTTCCCTTAAAGCCGATCCTGTTCTACTTCAGATTTTTGTATGTTCCTTGTGGGTAGGGTTAGCAATTCATGACACTAGACAAAATTAATAAACCGGTTGTGTTCGTGTCTACCTGTTTAACCTGTTTGATTAAACTGTTCATGTTCCGGTTGACCTATTTAACTTCTTTAGTTAAACAAGGCGACCTTAAAACTTGTATAAAATTAGAATAGAAAATAGACATTTTATAAGGTCAACCCGCTGACCAGTTTTGAGTTTTGACCCAATTAACCCATTTATTATGTCATTTACAACCTGACAACTGTTTATGTTCAATTCAAAACTTGGTTACAACCCGTTAACCTGTTTGACTCCTTTAGATAAATGGTTTACACGCTTTTAAGTGTGTCTGGGACTCTGGGTTGGGGTTGATGTCAGTGACACGAATAAATATATGGGTCTTGTTCGTGTTTATCAATTCAATCTGCCACCCTTCAATCCATACTTGTGGGTTATATGTTTTATTTGGTGCAGGTTTCACTTTCACATGAAAATGTGCACTGGGTCTATTTATTAATGTGAAATTTACTATGATATGCCAAATATTATGTAAGTATCACATTGTTATGGCAGGCTGGTTTGGTTTCAATTTATTGTTGGTAGTACAAACATGTTCTTGGTGCATACATGTATATTCTAAGAGTAGAAAATGAAGTGATGAAATATTGATTACAAAAAATGAAATCAAATCAATTGCTTGCGTATTCTAGATGATCTACATGTAATTGTAATTACTACTAATTTTACAGGGGTTCAGAAAGATCGATCCTGAAAGATGGGAATTCGCCAATGAAGAGTTTATTAAAGATAAAAAACACCTCCTGAAGAACATTCATCGAAGAAAACCTATTCACAGTCACAGTAACAATCCTCCTTCAACTGCTGACCCTGAAAGAGCAGCGTTTGAGGAACAAATCGACACGCTTACACGTGAAAAGCATTCGCTTGAGAAGAACATTCAAAGGTTTAAACACCAACAACCCGCTACAAAACTTCAACTTGAAGATCTTACTCAACGGGTCAACAATATGGAACAAAAACAGGACACACTGCTGAACTTTTTAAAGAAAGCATCTCAAAATCCTGAATTTGTTGAACGCCTTGCTCAAAAACTCGAATCCATGGATTTTTCAGCTGATAACAAGAAAAGAAGACTTCCTGGGTCTCGGGTTTCCCCAGAAGATAGCCTTGTAGACAATCACAGCCCGTCTAGGCCTGATTTCGGGAATGTTTTTCATCATGATTTTTCTAACAAGCTTAGACTTGAGTTATCACCAGCCGTTTCAGATGTCAATTTCGTTTCGAACAGCACTCAAAGCTCAAATGAAGACGGTGGAAGTCCACAAATCAGATTAACTGAAGGCTGCAGAACGAATAATGAGTTGACACCTGGCGGGCCTCAAGACCTTTCAGATACCTGCACATCCTTTGGTTTTAACATGGACTCTTCTTTCATGCAAAAGACTGGGCCATGTTTAGATGCTAACGAAGAATCCGAGGGCCATTTATCCTGTCAATTGAATCTCACATTAGCATCTTGCGTATCTCAAATCAACCGGAATCAAGATACAGATACAATCCCTGAATCATTTGAGGGTGTCGCAAAACCTCCAAGTCAAAGCGTGAACGTATCTTCCTCACGTGATGAACCGCCTAAAAATGCAGCTGCGCCTGCAAGTGTTAAGGCTCGGGTTAATGATGTGTTTTGGGAGCAGTTTTTAACTGAAAGGCCAGGGTCGTCGGATGTTGAGGATACAGGCTCGAATTTAAGGTCAATGGCATCATATGAACAAGAAGATAGAAGATCAGGCCATGGGAATTCCAGGAACCTACGAAATCTTACTCTTTGAGTCTCAAGGTTCTTCTTACTTTGTATAGACTTAAATATATTAGTCTATATATATACTTTACTTTTATCTGAATTTTATCTCTATGTTTAATAAGATGTAACAACTGAAAAAATAATTCTGTTTCCAGTTCACATTAATGTAATCCGTAAGATTTGATTGATGTATTTTGGAGGAAGATTATTTGCAGTCGTAGTCATGTCGCGCAAGAAGATGATCTTGTGATAAAGGGACTTGGAAAGTTTGATTGAAAATAGATCCAAGATCCTCTTAAGAGTATCTATTCAAAGACCGAAAGACGCCCAATTTTGTTCGATTGAACCTTTTGGACTTGGAATTCAAAACCAAATGCAAAACTTGCAGATACACAGTGCGGTAAGCCGGTAGGGGTACAACAAAATATCAGAAGAAAATAACAAATGACAAATATTAGAACACTGCTGGTGTTGATGAGCTTAACGGGTAATGAAAGGGGTATAGTCAGCTTGTTCCATATTAAAGTTGTACCACAATGGTGTCCCTTTCCATGAGGTCGAGAGTTCGAGTCTCATTACACTGGACAATGATCTAGAATTAGGGGTAAAATTAGATTCTGTTAAAAAAAATTAGAGTTGTACCATCTAATTTTACCCCTAATTAGAGTTTCTCCATGTAACTTTCCTAGGTAATAAAACATATACATATACATACACATATATGACTGAATATATAACTGATAATATAACATAAAAATTATAAAGTTTTATACTTTTTTTAACAAAACCAGCGAAACTTCAAGGCATGCTATTCAAACCATTAATGATAATATTAATATGAAAATCAACATAATTTTACATCAAAACTTTGTTAATCATCTCAGCATACTCCATTACAGATCACTACTAACTACCAAAAATCAGAGCATGAACACCTCCCATCTTTAAAATGATGAAACCGACTAGCATCACGAACGACAATTTCCCGATCAACAATGCTACATATAAACTTCAAAACCGCATGACAGTCTCCGCAAACACGAAGATTCTTCACAACACGAATAACAGATCCGGGACGCTATTAAGCAGCCCATAAGCCACTGCAAGCCTCTCACTATGCCAAAATAACTGGTTTTCCTTCTCTTGTTTCCCCATATCATGCAGCACATAACTAACATCAGGAACATACCCTCTTTTCCTCATTTCCTCATCTAAATCTTTAAGCAAAACGCGCATCTCGTTCTTCATTGGATGACACGTCTCGCCAGCATAAAAAACCTCGGTTTCTTTCCCTAAATGAACACAACTATAACCAGGTTCCTTCTTCACATCAATGACTGTCATTAGTTTCCTAACTTTTGCTACATTTTCCCACATAGATGCACCAGCATACGCGTTAGATAAAAGTATGTACGTCGATGGATCTTTAACACCTAACCCCATTAACCGATCAGCAACCCTGATTCCCATTTGGGTTTTCCCGAATCGCTTACAAGCACTTAACAAAGAAGCCCAAACAGCCTCGTCAACCTCAAACGGCATGGTGTTAAGAAGCTTTTCAGCCTCGTCAAGGTACCCTGATCGGCTATAAAGATCCAGTAAACATGTATAATGTTGAAGATTAGGGTTTAACCTGTAATCATCCACCATAGATTTGAAAAGCTCACGACCCGTGTTAACTAAACCAACATGGCTACAAGCATAAATCAACCCGACAAATGTAACCTCATTTGGTTTAAGTCCAGTAGATATCATATCATCGTATAGCGCCAATGCTTCTTTAGCCTTTCCATGTTGAGCCATCCCCACGATTATCGAAGTCCATGACACAACATCTTTTTCAACAGTATAACAAAACGCGATTTTCGCAGCGATTATATCACTGCATTTCGCGTACATGTCAATAAGTGCGTTGCAGACGTATAAACTGGATTCAAAACCAAGTTTTACAACCAAACTGTGTACTTCTTTACCAAGCTCTAATGCTGTAAGATTAGCCGAAGCTCCAAGAACACTCGATAAAATAAACGGATCAACAATCTTGATCCCTTCTTGGTTCATTTCATTAAAAAGATGCAATCCACTAACAAAATGCCCACTTTGAATCAACCCTGAAACCAAAGCAGTCCATGAAAATAAATTTTGTATCTTCATGTTTTTTAAAAGCTCAACAGCATCTGATTTTCTTCCATTCCGGGCATACCCGGAAATCATAGCGGTCCAAGAAACCGAATTCTTTTCACAAATTGTATCGAAAACAGCACGCGCAACATCCACTTCTCCACATTTTGCATACATGTCAACTAAAGCCGATTTCGCTACATCATCCGATGAGAACCGGGACAACACGAATTGGGCGTGGACTTGACGGCCGAGGTGTAACGCGTGTAACGCAGCACAAGAGTTCAGCAAGCTAGCAAAAACAAAGTGATCAGGCTGCAAACAGTCATGAACAAACATGTTGGGGAAGATGGAAATGGAACAGTTAGGGAGGTTGGCTCGGTTATAGGCGGTGAGAATAGAGGCCCATGAAACATGGTCTCGTTGAGGCATTTCGTCGAACAGTTGGTGGGCGTCTTTGATGAGACCATGTTTGGAGTAGATGGAGATGAGGGTGTTGGGTAAGGCTCCGTATTGGTCGAGACCCATCTTGAGGATATGGGCATGGAGTGTTTTGGCGGGAAATGGGTTGCTGATGGTGGCGCAGAGGCGGAGGGATTGGAGGAGATGGTGATGCATTCATGGCGGTTTTTAGGCAGCTAAAGTCATTGTTCTTTGGAATTTTTTGTCAAAATGGTAGGTTTTTTTAGAAAGTTTATGTCATTGGTAGTTGTCAGAAGGGAATTGGTAAAAGTAGGAGACCCGTAATTTAAGATTGCGGGTGTGGTGACTTGGCTGCTGTGACTTGGCAGACGTGGAGGGTGACGGATGGATACCTGATGATGTGCACGAGGAACTTGCCAATGTGGAGGACCCGCAATCTTAGATTGCGGGTGTGGGCTTCAAAACTGCAGACTTAGATTGCGGGTGTGGGACGATTTTTTGACTTTTAACTCTTACACCATCTTACACACATGCACATGCAAAATGTAAATGTGAGAGAGCTAAAGCAAATTGTCTGAATTGTAATAGTATTATGCAGAGTAACATCTAATCAATTGCATGGAATCAATTTCATGCATTTGAATATATATATATATATATATATATGGATGAACGGTTCTTCATTTGAATATAGACATACATACATACATACTAAGCATTTACACTCACTCTTCTAAAGAAGATATACTAACCATTCTAAAGAAGATAATTTTACAAGCCATATTATCTAAAAAAATGGCACATTTACACCGGGTCCAAGAAACAATGAGCTTCTATGGCTGCAGCCACAACATCGTTCGGCTTATCTGTTCGAAGATGATGCTGGCCATGCCACAGAGCTTGATATTAGGCGGGGCGACCAGGCATTATTTTCTGCCATTAAAAAAAATCCGTTAAACCCCAATGTTGAAGAGATGGTTAGAATGGCAGGCTTTGGTGGGGTTCTTGATGTTGGATACTTGCTTTATGACCGTGGTTTGATAACCGCGTTGGTAGAAAGATGGCGTCCAGAAACTCACACGTTTCACCTATCGTTTGGTGAAACGACGGTGACTTTAGAGGACGTGAACGTGCTCTTGGGATTGCGAGTCAACGGTCCCCCATTGGGAGGACCAGAGGAAAAATGGTCATCCCAAGATAGAATATAGCTAGTTGGGGGTTTGTTGGGCATAGATGCGGAGGCGGGAATGTTGAGTGGAAATAATATTAAAACAAAATACCTTATAAACAAAGTAAAAGAAGTTCTGCCTGAAGGGGCAGATATGAATCAGATTACACAACATGTTACACAACAAGCACGTTGTGTGGTCTTGGTTATTGTGGGTAACACATTGTTTGCTGACTCTTCTAACGGTTTCACCTCATTGTCATTTTTAAGGCACCTTGAATCGTTAGAAAGATGTGGACAATATAGTTGGGGGAGTGCTGCATTGGCTTGTTTGTACAGAAATATGTGTAAAGCCGTAGTCTCCACTGATAAAACAATTGGAGGACCTATGATTATACTCCAGTTGTGGGCCTGGACACGAATCAGTGTACTATCCCCCAAGTGTTCAACCCGGTTGATGCCTGGAAAACCTTATGGTGCTATGTATGTATTTTATCCATTACCCTTATATTATATAAAATAATTATTTGTTAAATAAACTAAGTCGTTTTTTTTATTATTTTTTACAGCTAGAAAGGTAAGCACGAATTAAAGGAGGTTGCCTCGCAATCGTTAGAATATATATAATATACCTATTGAATGTGAGTAAAAAAAAAAACAGGACGACCTCCGCAATCTTAGATTGCGGTTGTCTTCATGGCCCACCAAAATACTACCAAACACACATGCCATCTCATCTCGCCACATCCTCGTCGTCCAAGCAAGCAACCGAGTTAGCATCCAACTCACCACACCCGCAATCTTAGATTGCGGGTCTCCCAAAATCAGAAACATCCCTCTGACATCTACCAAAGACACAAAATCTATTGAAAATTACACTATTTCAGCAAAAAACTCTGTTCTTTGAGTGCTGGTTAGTTTGCCTATTAAAATAGATGGATTAGCGTTTGACATGAATATGATATGTTTTTTTTTTGGAAGGTGTACTTCAGCGGTGAAACCAATCGACAGACAACCCCTCAACCCGAGTTCGAATCACTACCCACGCACCGGTGTCCACTTTGAAGTTATCTCAAACCGTTACAGGGAATTTTTTTGTGGTGTGCAGGATTCGAACTCAAGACCAAGCCCGGGCGGGAACCCTCCAAAGAGGTAAACCCTCCCACCTCTCCCCAGCTGGGCTGGAATATGATATGTTTACTCCTATAATTTAATTTAGTTTATTTCTTTGTATATTAATAATCTAAAATTACAAAATGTATAGCAAAAATAAAAATAAAAATGTATATAAATGAATTACATTTTCTTTAGTCCTTAAGTTTTAGCATAAAATATCAGTTTATTTTAAGTCGAGACATAAAGCATACTCTTTTAAAATTTTAAACAGGCCAACCAACAAACCTGCTAGGTCAATCGTGATCCATTTGGTCAAGCATGTTTGCAGGTACGACTTGAAACTAACCAAAACTTGTTTAAATTTAACTTAAATCCATGACTTTCGTGTTGTGTAATCTTCATCTGTTAGTAATAAATTTTAGTTATGACACATAAGTTAGTAAAAACTGAAAATATGTAACATTAACTATAAAAAATGTAAGTTTGTTAAAGTTAATTTTTTTTTTAAACTTTCCCAAACTAACAATAAAAAATATTTTTCAATTTTAATGTTAATTCTTATTTATGTCCGAGTTATAATATATGTAAATGTAAATTTCATCTCTTTTTTGTTAAATTAAGTTATAGGTACATGTAAAATTTGTTAAATCTATATCTATATTCTATATCTATATATCTATATCTTCTATATATATATATATATATATATATATATATATATATATATATATATATCTATACATATAATAAACCAAAGCCATTTTAATGACATGGCACTCAAAGAGTGTATTCTCTTCATTGAGTGTGCCATGTGTCATCCCATGTGGCAAGGGCTTTATTTCTGGAAAATAATAATTTAAAATTTAAAAACAAAATTAGATTTTTATCTCTAATGTATTCTCCCATAACTTTTAAACGTTAATATCTTTTATATACAAGATTTTTTAAAGAAAAAAATTACACCAAATTAACGAGCGTTTTATTATCTTTCCAACGGGTACCATAGTGCTATATAAAAAACGGAGAAAAAAACGACTATTTTTTTGTGTGGTTTTGTTCATACAGGAAAAAACACAAAGTGTTCAGGTTATTCATTATTAATCATGTATAGGCAAGTCATTAGTTATGTTCAAGCCAGTAAATATGATTTTTATTTACAACATGTGTTAGCATTGAAGTTGTACATTGTTTTAGGTTAGGTTTTAATATTAGAGTTATACAGTGTTTAAGGTTATGCACTAACATTGAAGATACATTGTTAATTGTTTTAGGTTAAGTGCTACCCGAAGCTTTCCTGCATGTAACTGTAAAACACATCAGTTTATTTCAGGTGTAAACTTGATATTACAAATTAGATTTCTCAACCCGGGACGCTCCCGGGATATATTAGTTTAAAAAAAAATTTGTGGGTTCGGGTCGGGCCTGGGATTAGGTGATACCCGACCCAATTACCCTTTTTTTATATTAGAATATGATAACTTATGGCAGAGATTTGTTTATAATAATAATAATAATAATAATAATAATAATAATAATATTCATTAATCATATATTGGCAAGTCATTAATTATGTTGTCATATTAGATATTTTATTATGTCATATTAGATATTTCAACTCGGGACGCTCTCCAACAGGTAATTGCTATGTTTTCTTTTTCTACCATATTCTGAAATAGATCAAATCTTATTGTATGCAGTTAAAGACCTTTGACTGAATGTATTGGTGCTAAACAATCTTTGTCCCCTTGAAGTGCATGGGATCTTAATATTCAGTTTTAGGTGTTGATGTTGTAAGGTGAAATGGATCTTTTGGTATATTTTTTTTAAAAGTATCTAATGTAAGTTGATACATAGATGCCATTTTTATAGATTAGATACTTCTAATTTTATTCACTTTACTTAGATTTCTCAACCCGGGACGCTCCCGGGGTATAAGCTAGTATATATATATTGCAAAGGGATTAATCCTACATGTCATACTCTTATGCAATCTCTCTTTTGAGAGATGCCACATATGATGTGATGTGGCAAGTGTAAACCAATTAAAAAAAAAGAATAAATATGATTTAACCTAATCTATTAAATACCTAATTTTCTAAATCTAAATATTAAAACTTTACTATTTTTTCTCTCATGTTTCCTCCCATAACTTTTAAACGTTAATATCTTTTATATACAAGACTAGCTTATTATCCCGGGAGGGTCCCGGGGTTGAAAAATCTAATTTTACGTGATATCCTATTGCAAATGGCTCAAGTTAACTAACCACAAAATCTCTTAATCATTGCATGTTTATAGTATTCTAATCAGTAATAACTTATATTCCCTAATCTAAAACTTAATCAGTAATCATCTAAAGAATCACTTATGTAAGCTGCAACTATTAAAAAACTCATCACATTCTAATGGCTCTTATAATTCATAACCTAATCAACTAAACAAACACTTAAGTTGGAAGTTGTAACCATTGCATCTCATTATGCCACGTGGCATAATCAAGAGATGGTTGAGGCCACAATTGAACGCCACGTCAGAAACTATCAATTCTTCCTGGGAGCGTCCTGGTGTTGAAAAATATAACCATTCTAATAATACTAATACTAATAGTAATAATTATTACTCTTGTAATTAAATAAATAAAAAATAACTTTGCTATAAGCTGACACCATGTGTTGCAGTGTTGCGCGATTTTCTTTCTCCTAGCTTCTCTTGATGAAATATACCTAGTAAATTCCAATGATAACATGACGATTGGGCTGATTTTCAACATCGTAGATAAGAACCTGGTTTAAAAGAAAAAACGTGATTAATGAATAACATGAACACTTTGTGTGTTTTTTTTTCTGTATGAACGAAACCCCACAAAAATAGTCGATTTTTTCTCCGTTTTTTATATAGCACTATGGTACTCGTTGGAAAGATAATAAAACGCTCGTTAATTTGGTGTAATTTTTTTCTTTAAAAAATCCCGTATATAAAAGATATAAACGTTTAAAAATTATTGGAGGAAATATGAGAGATAAAATTTTAAATTTATTTTTAAATTCTTTTTTCCTAAAATAACTCAATTTAATTAAAAAAAGAAATAATTCAAAAACACAAAAAACACTCAATTATTAAGCCACGTGACACTCTCAAGGGGAGGTTGAGGCCTCTATTGCACGCCACGTCAGCATATATGTTTTCTTTTATATATATTAATAGATTTTTTAAAGAAAAAAATTACACCAAATTAACGAGCGTTTTATTATCCTTCCAACGAATACCATAGTGCTATATAAAAAACGGAGAAAAAAATGACTATTTTTTGTAACCCGACAGGTATTGTGTTGGGTTTGGGATTGGTTTAAAAAAATTGTGGGTTTGGGTCGGGTCTGGGATTAGGTGATACCCGACCCGATTACCCGAAACAACATACCCAAATACCCGAACTATATACCCGATCATATACCCATGAATTTTTTAACGCATCACATAACCCTTAGACTAATGCATTCGATATTTCAATAATTAACTTTTTTTTCTTATTTCATGTTAGTTCTTTTTAGAATGATCGATTACAAACTTTCGAATTCATTTGTAATGGCACTAGATTTATACCCCGGCGCAGAGATTTGTTTTTTTTTTTTTTATATTTGAATATGATAACTTATGCCAGAGATTTGTTTATAATAATAATATATTTTATTATGTCATATTAGATATTTCAACCCGGGACGCTCTCGGGATAAAAACTAGTTAAGTTACAGGTAGAAGTAAAAATTTACGTATCGAGATTATATAAATAACACTGAAAATGATACGTAAACTATTATTATTTACCTATTAAAATATAACATAGAAGAAATATTTATCTTCTTTTACACATGCAGGAAAATAAAGAGCAAAACAATAACAAAATTCATTTATTTTCATTACATTTAAACAAAAATTACTTGTATAGATCATCTATCTGCTGTTTATATAGTTCCACAACTTGGTTCCTCCTGATCTTCATAGTCGCAGTCATCAACCCGCTATCGATCTGAAATTCCATACGGATTTTCATCAAGATAATTTCGCAAAAACATTGTTAGGAGTTTTAAAGCAATTGAACATAAATAAAAGTGTTTGACCCGTTTACTTATGAACAGGTTTATCAGAGTTATGTATTTTATGTAACGAGTCAAACTCAAGAAATTAAAAAAGGAACGCGTCAAATGGGTAGTTTGATCAATCCGTGGTGCTTCTAGTAATAAGAAGGTATTGACCCGCTATCAAACTGAACTTCCATACGGGATATGTATAAAAAATGTCGAAAGAACATTGTTAAGGGGTGTTTTAAAACAATCAATAAATTAAAAGTGAGTTTTTGACCCATTCGTTTATGAACAGGTCGATCTTGGTTATGTATTTTATGTAACGCGTGTTCAAACACAAGAAATGAAATAAGGAACGGGTCAAATGAGTAGTTTGACCGACGCGTGATGCTTTAAGTAACAAGAAGGGATTATGATTAATGCAGATATGTTACCGTAAAAGGCTCTTCAATGATGAGAATAGGCCCGATTTGAAAAGAGCAATCTGAGGTCCTGTAGGAAGAGATGAATCTAATTATACACTCCCAACTAAGGGTAGAAATTTCCCATACAACCCGAATATAAGCAGGTTTTGGGTTGCCATATCTAACTTGTTCAACAAACCGTCTGTGTTTGAGTTGACCTATTTAATTCGTTCAACTAAACAAGTCGACCCATCAACCCACTTAATTAAAATGCCAACCCATCACCCCGCTTCCAACCTATTTAACCATTTATCCATTTATAACAACCCAACAGCCCCAATCAACATGTTTACAACTTGATTACAACCTATATACAACCCGCTAACTTGTTTAAATAAGGGGCCGTTTTCATGTTAAACGATTTTAAGTGTGTCCGAGTTAGGGTTGATGTCTTTGACATGAATTAATATACTGGTCATGTTCGAGTTCAGCAATTCGATCTACCAACCCGAAACCTGCCAATCCAACACGATTGACATCCCTGCTCAGGACAAGAGCAACCACTACTATTTAGGTCATGTTGGGCCCCATTTACCTGTGAAGAGAAACGTGTCTACACACTAGAAAGGTGTAATAAAATAAAGTATAAAAAAAGGAGGATGCATCTTGTGCTGAAGATTTTATTACCATTTTCGAAGCTCTTCTGATAACAAGCCTGTTATTTTCTCTTGGCTAAGTTCAACAGCATCTGAATCTGATGTGGATGACTTTTTGAATGCCAACAAAATTTCTTCTTTGTTTGGAACAATGATAGCTCCAAGACGACGCTTATCCTGCTTGTCATTTGTGATATGAGACATATAAATATCACCGTGACGTAAATGCTGACAAACTCATGTGTGATTTTAAGGATAGAGATCACAATTAATACCAACGGGTTGATTTGTGTTATGTTTATCCCAAACAGGTCAAATTTAAAGGTCTAGCTACCAAGTACCAACGAAACATTTTAAACGCGTACAAACTCATCATTTTGGTAACTATATAACCCACTAGTTATTCATAAAATAAGGAAAAAGTGGCAACCTGTTTGGACCTACTACTGTCTACCAACCCGCCAATTTTCTCACTTCTTTTTAAGGATCCGAATGTGGATGGATTTGGAGGATTTAAATTAAAGTGTTACCTGGCCAATGACAACTATTTGTAGGATCAAACTACTTCTCATGGCAGCTTCTTCTAGCTGTTCTGGTTCAACGTTTTCACCTATTACCCATTACAATATTCAATCAAATAAGGACATGTAAACAAGAAAAGAAAAAGAGAAGAAAACAATCAAAACATCAACCATGTCATAATTACCTGTTGAAAGGACAATCGTATCCTTGGCACGTCCTTCAAGAACAATAATGCCACCAGAATTACGACTTCGTCCTACTGAATGAACAGGGGAAATCCAGCCAATATCTCCAGTGTTTAACCAACCATCTTCATCTAAGGCTTGGTTTGTTGCAATAGGATTCTATTTCAATAATAAAGATAAATTAATTAATTACCATGAATTTAAAAAAACAACTCATTATGTTTTTCTTTATGAAGTACCTTGTAATAACCCTGCATGATCTGGGGACCCCTGGCTTTGACAATTCCCTTTGAACCGGGAGGAAGGTCTTCACCTGTTTCCTCGTTTACAACTTTTATTTCTGTGTGTCGAATGGGATGCCCAACTGAGCCAAGTACCTTCAAATGTCACATCTATGATGTCATATAGTTCTAGCTTACATAAAGAAAATATAATTCAAAGGATTTCACAGTTAGATTGGTATAGTTACATTGCAATGTGGCCGTCGAGCCGCTACAACAGGAGATGACTCTGTTAAGCCATAACCAACTTGGACTTTAGTGCCAATTGCCTATAAAGACACCAACATTAGCACAATTTGTATCAATTCTTCAACTTGGTAATTAGCTGAGGTAAGATGGATGATGGGTGGGTTAGTAAAGAATGCACTATTTTTAGTCCGGGTCAGGTTGGCTCGGCCCACAACTTTTTTGTCCATATATATATATATATATATATATTTTTGTATATAAATAACTGTTACTACAACAATAATCTAAATCATTGAATGAAATGATTTGGGACGTTGTATAAATTGATCCGTTTGAGATAAAGCACAACCCAAATTGACCCATTCACAAGTAAAGGGGTCAAAAGTGCCTCCACTACTGGTAACGTTTAAAAAACGGAAGCTTCAACCTCAAAGAATTTGTCAACATGCATAGGCAAGCTACCACCTCCACTTATCCCAGCCTGTACAATGCAACATATATCCAGATTAGTATTTCTATAAAGCTACCTCAATCACCATTTATATCCTGAATTTATTGCACTCTGTACAATGCAACATATATCCTGATTAGTAATATTTTCAACGATGTAAGTAGTTATACAAAAGTTTTCAGATCTTGGAGCATATCTAGAATCACAACTGAGCATCTTGAAGTATAAAGAATACGTGTTTCCACTAAAAGCACTCCCAAACACTGAAGGATCATGGGATGAGTAGTATATCAAACCTTTGAAAGCCCAATAGACGCGTGAATTTTACTGTACACAAGTTTCTTTGCCAGTAAATGCAAAGGTAACAAAATTGCAGCAATAACCCGTGCATATAGCCAGTCCAAGATTGCAGCAATGTAAGAAGGTTGCTTCGGATTTCTTGACAAATATTTACCCTACACGAGAATATGAAAACTAATGAGAACATTAGATTATCAAATAAGTAAAGATAACTCCCTCATGCACAAGAAACTAGTTAAACAAATCCCGGAATATGAACCAAATGTATCACCATACCAAATGCCACTACATGTTCCACAGAGGAAATGATTACAAATATATAACATTATACAAGTTTCAGTAAACGATGCCATTCACATTCATAACGCTTGAAGTTTATTTTAAAAATGCATTCTAAATCATGTTATCAGTGATTGATTTATTACATAATGAAATTGTCTGGTAAATAATTAGCCCATTAACTATTATGTAAAACTTCATAAAAGTTAAAAAGAATGATCTGCTTCAAACTGCACTGTATGTCTAAACATGATCCATTTCAACCTGAACGTGTGTTAACCCATTACCCAACCCACCCATCTTGCCACCTCTACATGAACATTAACCATTAGGATGGGGAGTGTAGTCCCACACGGCTACACTTCCCACGCTCCCTCTCTCTTCCACATCAGCTCTACATCACCTTCCCTTCCCTTTCCTTCCCTGAAGCATTGCAATGGTCCCAGACTTCCCTATTTTTTTTTCCTAATAATTGATAAAAATAATTTTCTTCAATAATAAAAAAATGTAATTTAAAACAAAATGCCTTTCATTAGTGCATAAACTTCCAATACAAAAGAAAACTACATGATAAAGTAAAAACACAAAAAAAAAAAAAAAAGATAGAAAATAAAAACTAGAGGCTGAAGGTTGTAGTTGTACCTCATAAATGTTTTTGAACTCCATGTATGCCATACTGATCCTTATTAAGGATACTGCAATCAGCTTACGGATAGCTGAGCTGGTGGATATCTGCTTCTGGATCCCACTGCAGAGCAGGAACCATATTTTGATCATCGAACAAGGAAAACATAATATATGAAGATTTGTTTTTTATTTGGTACTTTTGACACCCCGTCTGATTAAATCCCTCTACCACAGTCAGCGGATTAAATATATCACATTGCTTTCATTGATACATACTACAATGTAGAGCGTAAACAGAAAAAATGTACCTGTACAAAGTTTGAAATACTAGAGGGACGGATATCATATATTGTGGTTGATATTCCCGCAAATCATCCTACAACAACAACTGCATACCATAAGGAAGGTGAACAGAGTGGGTGTGTAATCAGCAAATGTGAGAGAACAATTACTTATTTTTATGGATATATAGCATACTTTCAGGATCACATGAAAGTAACACAGAAATATATTTTCCATTATTTGTATCTAAAGATTCCCACTGGAATATGAAAATACCTTCAAGTGTTTAACCGTTGTGTATACTTGCTCAATTCCCAAAGAAAGTATAAAATACTCACAAGCACGTTCATATGCATGCCAAGGTGGAAGCATGCTTAAAAATCTATCCCCTGGCCCAGCAGGGACGATGTCCCACAAATTATGTACCTGGAGAAGTATGAAAGCAGAATGATCACTGAGGGATACAATAATAATAGATGCACATAAAACTGAACTATTTTGACTAGAGGTGGAAATATGGTTGGGTCAGGTAATGGGTCAAAAGGGACTTGGGTTAAATGAATACTTTTTAAGTGTGGACCGAAATGGGTTAGGTTGGGTTGGGCCAATCCCCACACACATTTTTATCCATTTTGCTGAATTTTTAGATAATTAATGTGCTAAATAAACAAAAACAATAATAATGCCGAAGTAATCTTAAATTCTTTTTAGTGTGTCACCAGTGGCAGATCTATAAATTAATTTCAGTAGTAACGTTTTTTATTTTTTTCATTTTAGTAGTAACGTTTTCCAAATATCGAAAAAAAAAAACAAATTTTCCTCTAACACTACGCGTGCGAAGTTGAGTAGCAACGGACACGGCACCTAGCTTCAAGCTAGGTCCGTCCCTGTGTGTCACTAAGGAGGTTTGTATGTATCTGAACACATTTTCGGATTACTTTCAAGCCTTTTGTAGTGTTTTGTTTATAATTAAATCCTTAAGCTTAGCCGTTTGACCCGTTCAAGATAAAAGCCTAACCAAACCGACCCTTTTATAAGCGAAATTTCCATCACTAATTTTGACAGAATTTCCTCACGAAAATCCATCAGTTTATTAACACCCAAATAAAACTAGAATAGGGGACAGGAGGTGTATCAACAGAAACTACAGTTCTACACGGGGAAAACCTAACCATTCGTTGACATATATAATCCAAAGATGACGCATCTTGTTGCCAACTGACTTTAAAACGTAAGCTTCTTAACCAAGCATACTGATAAAAATGGAAGGTGCAAAAGATATGCATTTATACCTGGTGTAAAAGATTATTATGTGTAAGCATTACTCCTTTTGGGTTGCCTGTGGTCCCACTTGTGTATATAAGAGCAGCAACATCATCAGACTTGATGGGCTCATAAACATACTGTTCCTCTAAAGATTTGCAAAGTCAGTAAAATTGTAGTTCCAGTATATTCTTTAAAGCATAACTTGTTCTCTCTCTCTCTCTCTCTCACACACACACAAACATATTGTGTGTTAAAGTCCTACTATTCAGAACTAGTTTAAGAGTTCAGACGTTCACCACTTCAAAAAATTGACAACCCTTTTCCAATAATAAAATGCTAGTCAATAATGTAAATTGACTTACGGGCATCATGTGAATCAGCAAAACTCGCACAACCTATATCTATGATCTCCTTGTATGTATAAGCAGGAATTCCCTCCTTCACATGGCTAGATATGGATGATTTTTCACCCCAAAGTAGGATAACAAATTTAACGGATGCCTTAGAATTAAAGGCATCCGCCATCTGGAGATATAATTCAGGATTGTCCACAGCTAGTGCGACACTGTTGAGGAAAGTGTACAAACGAATAACATCATGCTATTCTCTATAGTATGAATTATAAAAGAAAGCACAGAGATATAATTATTTAACATGAACCTTTTGCAAGCTAACAAAACGTCGTTTTTCTAATTCTAAATTTGCTACATGTCTATCACTTAAAATCAATTGATACTAAATCAGTTTTGAAGTTGAAAGTACTTCATTTGATTCTCAAAAGGTCAAACGAGAATGACCACGCTAACCTTTCAGAATGATTGTAAATGTGTAACAGCTCTTCCACGGATGACCTAGATCCCCGCACAACATTTATTGCTCCTGTGGCCATAATACCTACACCCAAACTTGTAAGTGTTACTAGACATTTGATTACTTAATTACTAAAAGGCTTGTAGCCTAGCAGTATCAATGTGTGTAGGAAGGTGTCCCTCCCCTAGCGGTTTGAGCCTTGAGGTATCTAGTTCCATAATGGACAAAGGTGTAGATTTAGGGGTAGTAGGTTGAGGGTGTGTGAGTTGGCTGTTCTAAAAAAATTACTTTCACAATTGACTTTATACAAGGAACAAACAGAAATAATCATGCATTCAATATGGAACAATTATAATCAGAAAGCACTGAAGAAATTAAGTTTACTACAAGGATCAGTTATTATTAGAATACAATCCACCTTGATCAGCAATAAGCCACCGACAGGAATTGTCAGCAAAAAGTGCTAGCTTTTCACATGGCTTGATTCCAATCACTCTTAAACCTTCAGAGAAATTTAGAATGTCCTGCTCCACCTACAAATTTCATAATCAAAAGCGAAGTTTCAGGTTAAAGAGTTCTGAAAGGAGAGGAAACAAATCAACCTCTACAGCAGGAAAGATTGGAATATTTAAAAAGAAAAGAAATTAGATATGTAAAAGAAAGAGTAAAAGAGAAGAAGACCTGCTTGTAAGTCATATTTGTAGGCGGATCATGATGCGGGTCGACCAATGCAACCCGATCACCAAACCTTTCTGCTGCGGATCTCCAAATGTCAGGAATTGTCTTAAATTCTGTAGTTGATACATTGTGTTCTAACGGGAAGGGGCTCTCAAGAAGAGGTGAATACTTTCTGACTTGCTTTTCTTCTGCCTACAAGTCAGCAATATATTGAAAATTTCATGATCTTTATTAACATAAAGCTTACTATATAATCCCTTACAACTTCAAACAAATACTCATGTAACCAAAAAGAATAATGGAAATGTTGAGGGAAAAACCTGCTGCAAATCTGAGCACATATGGCTACTCGTTCTTTAACATTATAGAAGTTTAATTAATAGCATTTGGCACTTAGACTTAACATGGCTACTTAAGCACAAAACACAATTTCTGTTTGGACCTTTAACACCAGTTGTCAAATTACCAAACTGACCAGGGCAATCTAAACATAATCAGCTTTCAATCACTAACACTAACATCACAAGCTTCATGAATTTAAATCTCACAAAATGCCAATCAGCTAATCCTCCTTTTATAGTACCATAACTTTACCCAGTTAATCCCACCCATAGCCATAAAAGCTACTATTGGTATTTGGTAAGGTCCGGGAAGGGTGAGATCTAGGCAAACCTTACCTCTATCCTAGAATATAGAAAAGTTGCTTCCAGTTAGACCCCGACTCAAAAACATATCCCGATATAAGAGTAAAAAACATACAAATACACATAGCTACACCATAAAAACAGAAAATCGTATTGTAGTAAAAAATATTTTTAGTGATATATCCATGAAAAGGTGGAAAACAAAAAATAGAAGAAAGATAACAAACGCGTCATATAAACACTCGCAAGTGATAAAATGCACAAGCCACCGAGAAGGAAAAAAAAAACCTCACTCTATAGACACCCACATGCCCCATCAACTATATGTTCCATATTGGCCAATATGGAGCAATCGTGTTGGTGGTCCCCACAATTCAACTCAATCTACAGTTTTTGTCTTTTACCCTTCCAAACATGCTTCATATTGGTCAATATGGAGCATACTGAGGGGTGTCAAAATAATTGATTTGGTTGGACTGGTCAGATCAGTGGGGGTCCGGTTCGACGTTCGGTCTGGTTCCGAAAACATTGATTTAGAGTTAGACAATACTATGCAAGAAAAATTTCCAACTAGAAGCTAATTCACTTCAATCATGCCTATCCCTAGGTGCAAGTAACTACATATTAATCTCATAAAAAACAGTAACACCAAAATCAACCCACCAGATCAAATCTCACAAACTAACTAATCACAAATAACACAATCTGATGCAGGGATCAGCTCGGTACCTACCTGTACTGAACCGATCCCGATACCAATTTTCACCATAACTTGGTACGGTATCAATACCAAAAATATACGTACGGCACACAGTACCCCTATTTTAACCGTTTCGAACTGAACCGACACTGAAAATATCCAAAACTTGGTACTGGTACCGAAAATGGACCGATATTTTAAGGTAAAATACCAATACCGAAAATACCGTTACCGGAAATCACAAATTCGGTACCAAAAATGGACCGTTATCGGTGTTTTAGGTATCAGTTTTTATGGTAGTTTATACTGAAATGCTCCTTCAATTCACATAAAAATAAATAAATAAATAAATAAATAAAACTTCATAAACATCAACACGAGACGTAAAATTCGAATAAATTCAGATACCTTAGATTCAGAATAAACTCGAATTGGATTAACACGATAATGAACACTCTTTTTGCTATATGAAAACACACTGCGAGCGTTGACCGAGGCGTTGACGTAACGGTAACGATAAGACGACGATGAAAAGGTGTTGGTGAGTGAAGTAATTGTAAGGGACATGGAGCTACAGAGTGATGGAGGTTGAAACAACAGAGCTGTTGTATTAATCATGTTGTTGTTGTGTGTGTGAATTGGAACGGTGTTTTAGTATGTGAAAGCTTTGGATTAACCGTAATTGATAATAATAATAATAATAACAATAGAGAGAGAGAGAGATGGTGCAATTACGCATGGAAAAATCCGGATGATCCGTCCGGCAGTGTTTATGCTCGTCAGACGATCGGCATTGGAGGAGATTTAACAGATTTGTAGCAACTCTGTGTGCATTTTTTTAAGTTTATAATTATATACATTTCTAGATGGAGACAAATGTTTTCTTTTTAATTTTCTTTTTATGTTATACTAGATATTTGCCCGCGTTGACACGCAGTTCAACAACGTACGATTATTTGGAGTAGTATAACGTATAAGAAAAATAAAGTAGAAACATTTTATTAAAATTTAAAAGCAACGAATACACATTTATTCAAATATCGCTGAAAATTTCCTTATAAACCACATTTTTTTGTTTTAGTCATCACTTTCCCACCAGCATCAAGTATAAGTAACTTCACGCCTGCCCTGCTTTTAACTCTTGACAATGCGACATAAAGCTGGCCATGTGAGAATACAGGGTTTCTTAAATACAATCCAACTTGAATAAGGCGACTTAAATGGTATGTGTTAAAAATAGACTTATGGCATATTCAACAATAAGAAAGTAATAAAAATGAAAATAAGAAACTAACTACCACCTAAATTTCACAATTTAATTTGACACGTCTGAGAAGATGAGCATTACCCATATCGACCCGCTAAAAAAACTTCGAGCATATTTTATTCTATTTGACACATTTGAAAAGGCAAACATTACCCAAATCGACCCGTTAAGAAAAAGGGAAGATTGCCCCAATTCACCTATGGCCTATGTATAACTAAAAGGAACATCAATCTAATCAAAACACCATAAACACACTGTTGGCAACTTTTACCCTATTTGACCCATTGGAAAAGTTGAACATTACCCAAATCGACCGATTTATAAGTAAACAAACATGAACCTACACCACTAAAACAACATTTTAACCGACTATTACCTTATTTGACCCGTTTATAGGAAGGAACATTATCTAAAGTGACCCATGTATAAGTAAAAGGAGCATTACTCAATAATTTTAACCGACTATTACCTTATAGATGCTATTTTGTGACATCCGTCACTTTTTCATTACATATATATATATATATATATATGTGTATAATAATAATAATAATAATAATAATAATAATAATATTAAACATTGGATCTTGTTTTACAAAAAAAAAAAAAAAAAACTAACTAAACCATCCTAGCCCAATTATAGTCCAGCTTGTGCAAAGAAAGTGAACGGCCCATTGTCTGTTTTCTTGGACCCGGCCCATCAGACAAAAGCCCAAGCCCAGCTCCACCCTCCTTCTCCCATTTCAGTTTAAACAAAAAAAAGGGGTTCCCTCTTCCAGGAATCGAACCCGAGTCAGACCGCCCACACCCTCACGTCCAAACCATCTGGGCTACACCTCAGTCCTTGTTTAAATCTCAACCTAAATTGTATTTAACCCATTTTCTCGTCTGTTTCCTTTTCTTCCTTCTTGACTGTGACGATGCAGCAGCAACACACCACAATTCAATGCTTGATTCTTGGACGCGGTTTAACCTTAATATGGCATGATTTCGGGATGTCCGGCCTTGTCGAGTCAAACCCACGTATAAACACTCATTAATTTGCATCAATTAAAACTAAATTAACGAAACCTATTCAATTCATGGTCAAGCTTACCAAATCAACAACCGGACCCTTACCCTATAAATTGAACCCTCTGCGAAGCATTACAACTCGCCATTAATCTCTTCTCAACCTCCAATTCTCTCTATTTCACACTGATTATTATTATCAAGCTCGTCGTTGACTTTTTGCTTTGACCCGACGTTTACAATCAATTCGTCACTGTGAGTTCGATTAATTGTGTGGGTTTTATTCATCGGCCATCACACATCAATAGCCCTATGGTTAATCAGGCTATTGATGTGTGATTTGTCCAATTGAAAATTCTAGGGTTCGTCATCTGAAATTGGGGATAAACCTGGGTTTCGCGTGTGTATTTATTTATTTTTAAACAAGAAATATCACAACCACCGGCCTAGGCCAAGTGGTTGTGACCATGGTCCTTCACAGAGGTTATCCGGGTTCGAGTCCCGGCTCTGACCGTTTTTATTCTTTTCTTTTCTTTTCTTTTTAACAAATAATTATATATATATATTAAACCTTTTAATCTTTTAAATTCATTTTAAAATATCAAAACTATTTTATAAATTCTAAAAAAATTATATTTGTTTAATCTGAGATAAAAGTTTTATTTACAATTTTTATTTTTCAGAAATTCATTTATTTAATATTTATAATAATTAAATCATTTTTATACTATTATATTTATAAAAATCCATTTATATATCAAAACAATTTTATTAAATTCTCCAAAATTTATCCTGACTTTGTATAAAGTCAAACTTTACTGAAATAATTTTTAATTCAGTAAAATCATTTATTTCATATTTTTAATCAATTTTTGTTAGATTTAATCATAATTAAAATCATAATAAATCCAATTTTCATCATTTTTGCACCAAAATTTTATACAAATTATTTTTAATCATTTAGAATAGAAATATGATTTTTAAAACAATAATTCTTTAATTTTAGTATTTTTGAATATTAAAGTTAAAATTTGACAAATTGTAATAAATAGATTTAAAAATCTATTTTAAAGGAAATAATTTTATAAAAATTATTTTTATACTTTAAACACATTCTTGTAATCATCTTAAGTTTAAATTTCATAAAAAGATTTTTAGTTATTTATTTACTAAATTTCTCTCAATTGGCGAATATTTTTTAATAATAATCAAACAAACATTTATCCCCAATTCGAAGCCCTAGAAATACATGCATCCTAGAGTTATTTCACTTACACATTATCAATTACTTTAGGTTGATACTTTGAGATAGTTCCAACACATATTTCGTTGTCCAAGTTCAATTACAAGCTATTACGTAAACAGTGAGTATTCCTACCCCTTTTTGCTTTTATACATTTTTGGGGTGTTACATGTACACTATTACAATTTCAAATACAACTTTACATTTTTACAATACAATTCTAGTACTATGTGCATTGCTTACAACGTGCTTTATGCTTAGACAATACATGTGGATTGCATTTGTACTTAGTGAAATCATTAACATGGTACAAGCCGACCTTAACATTGGATAGCGCTATTTGGATTGACAACCCGCCTAGATTGATTCTCCCCCTTTTTCATCGGAGAATCCGTGGCCAGTGTTAAGTTATCATCCATTTATTGGTTGAGTACACTACAGTTCATACAGTACATTATACAGTCACAGGGTTGATTTCGCTCATTTGTTTGATACATAGTTTACATAATTGCACTGTAGCTTGCACTTGAATTGTATAACTTTTTAACCTACTATATATATCAAATCTAGGAATGCTCACCAACATTTCAAATGTTGACCAAACCTATTTTTGTACATGTTTCAGGTGCGGTTTGATCTAATGCTTTAACAAGAGACATTTAGTGCTTTATTTTAATTCAGTTATTTCAACAGTTACATTTCATTTAAGACTTTGTATTTCCATTTCAATGTAAGACAGTTATTGGGTTATTCAATAATATTTACATTTTAGTACCATGTGCTTTTGAACAATCGTCACTACGTGGCACCTCGATGATTCCGCCATCGGTTGGGGTGTTACATATTTATACGCTAAAAATAGTAATGTGACAAATCAAATAATTCAGCATTTATTTTGTGTTTAAATGTCATTAATTTTAAAAACTGGATTTTTTTTTTAAATTTTGATTTTGAATGTTTAAAAATAAATTTATAAATGTATTTATATATGATTAATAATTTTATGTTTAAATGTTATTAATTAAATGGTAATCATAATTATTAACATTAGATGTTTCCAATATTGTGTAACTCACGATAAATGCTAATTATACGCTCCATATTTGCGAAATCGTTGCTAACCCCACATTGTGTAAATCTTCTTCCACATTTTGCTTCCCGGACTACTCCACAGCCGGGTGTTTAATAACTTTCCTAAACACTATAATCCATAATTTTTAATTTTTTTAAAATAAAAACATTTAATAACTATTCTATTTTTAAAATTCAAAAAAAAGTCATTAATGTTTTTATAAATGTTTTTTATTTTTTAAAAATCGAAATCATTCATTAATGTTTGTGTCAACGTGTTTAATAACTTTCCTAAACACTGTAATCTAGATTTTTAATTTTCTTAAAATAAAAACAATTTAATGACTATTCTATTTTTAAAATTCAAAAAAGAGTCATTAATGTTTTTATAAAATTTTTTATTTTACATCAACGAAAATTATTCATTAATGTTTCGGTCAAAGTGTTTAATAACTTTCCTAAACACTATAATCCAGATTTTTAATTTTTTTTAAATAAAAAACATTTAATAACTATTCTATTTTTAAAATTCAAAAAAGAGTCATGTTTTTATAAAAGAATTTATTTTTTAAAAATCGAAAATCATTCATTAATGTTTCGGTCAACGTGTTTAATAACTTTCCTAAACAATATAATCCACATTTTTTGTTTTTTTAAAATAAAAAACATTTAATAACTATTCTATTTTTAAAATTCAAAAAAGAGTTATTAATGTTTTTATAAAAAAAATTATTTTTTAAAAATCGAAATCATTCATTAATGTTTGGGTCAACGTGTTTAATAACTTTCCTAAACACTCTAATCCATATTTTTAATTTTCTTAAAATAAAAAACATTTAATGACTATTCTATTTTTAAAATTCAAAAAAGAGTCATTAATGTTTTTATAAAATTTTTTATTTTTTAATAATCGAAAATTATTCATTAATGTTTCGGTCAAAGTGTTTAATAACTTTCCTAAACACTATAATCCAGATTTTTATTTTTTTTTAAAATAAAAAACATTTAATGACTATTCTATTTTTAAAATTCAAAAAAGAGTCATGTTTTTATAAAAGAATTTATTTTTTAAAAATCGAAAATCATTCATTAATGTTTCGGTCAACGTGTTTAATAACTTTCCTAAACACTATAATCCAAATTTTTACTTTTTTTAAAATAAAAAACATTTAATGACTATTCTATTTTTAAAAGTCAAAAAAGAGTCATTAATGTTTTTATAAAAATAAATATTTTTTAAAATCGAAAATCATTCATTAATGTTTCGGTCAAAGTGTTTAATAACTTTCCTAAACACTATAATCCAGATTTTTAATTTTTTTTTAAATAAAAAACATTTAATGACTATTCTATTTTTAAAATTCAAAAAATAGTCATTAATGTTTTTATAAAAAAAATAATTTTTTAAAAATCGAAAATCATTCATTAATGTTTCGGTCAAAGTGTTTAATAACTTGCCTAACATTGTAATCCCGATTTTTAATTTTTTTTAAAATAAAAATATTTAATGACTATTCTATTTTTAAAATTCAAAAAAGAAGAAAGAAAAATCTAACCTCGTATGCAAGACGGATGCCTTTGAACACCTCACCAGCTTGTGAATCCTTGTTAACATTAAATCCACAGTATTAAACGGATTATTATGAAATCATGAAAGAGAAAAATCTTATAAACAATCGGAAAAATCTGAAAATAATTATAACGAAACAACAATATATAACAGGAATCGTATGAAAAAGCAAGAAACAATCGTTACCTTGAAGGAGAGAGACGAAGAACATGAAACCTAAGCCCCCAAATCTGCAAAATTATTTAAAAGCAATCAACAATACAAAAAAATAGGTTAATATTAACAATCGATTATCCCTGAAAATCATTAAATATGAAAATCATTATAAGAAACAAACAATCGCCTAAATATGAAAATCATTATAACAAACAAACAATATATAACAGGAATCGTATTAAAAAAATTGAAACAATGGTTACCTTGAATGAGTGACACGAAGAAGATGAATGATCGGAGCCGACGAACACACACAAAACAAACAGACTGATAATAAGTATAACAAAGAACAATATGTAACAGGAATATTATGAAAAAGAAAGAAAGAATCGTTACCAATGATCGGAGATAGAAGCGTTGGTTTGATGAAGAAGAAACGATCCCAATCTTCTTCTTCAAATGAGAGAGAGCGAATCAGAGAGAATGAGGGAAGAAAGAGAAACGCGTGTGTTTTTATTAGGGTATTGATTGGGTAGGTTAATGATTTTAGGAAACTATTAACTCACCAATTTTGACCATATTTATGTATTTTTAATCTAATTTTAATTTAAAAAAAAGGAAAATTTTATAAATTACAAGAGTAGGACACGTGGCACAATATGGGAAGAGAGAGGAATTGAGGTGAAATGAGGGAGTGCCAAGTGTCCTCATGAACTTTGTTTTATTAGATGTATAGATAATAATAAGTAGTGGCCAGTAGGGTGTCTATTATGGATGAGCTCGGGACGGTATCGGTACTAACCGATACCGATCTTGAAAATACCGATCCCGAAAAATCTTAAAGCCTAATACCGATACCGAAAACATACGGTACGGTATGGTATCGGTTCGGTACCGGTATGACATCGGTATTTTACCTTAAAATACCGAAACCGAAAACCTCTAAATGTGGGTAGCGATACCGAACACCCTCGGTTCGGTACGAGATCGGTACGGTATCGGTTCAGAATCGGTATCAGTTCGGTATTCGAGGCTATATGCTCATCCCTAGTGTCCATATAACATGAGAGGAATACAAACAATTTGGTTATTATCCTTAACTAAAATTGAAGTCATCAGCTAGTCAATCTTCTTAACCAAAACTTGATTGTATCTTGACATCTTGTTTTAGCAAGGTTGCTTATCTTGAAACGGTATCACGGTTTCTAGTCTATCGTAAATGAACATTGTTTTGAAAAATTGAACTAGACCAACGAGTTTGACCGAAAATCAAACACCATGCTAGTTCAGTTAAGAAGATATGTACCACCTTGAATTATGCATATCGGGCTCTTTGTTTTTTAGCATTAACCCGGATTTAAGGTCCAACCAAGTTTTGAGTTTTTTTCCGGTCATTTACAATGTCATATCCTTTATTCTAAACCTCTTCTTTGAGTTCTCGTTTACAATTGTACCTCAAAAGGTCAAAAGTTTCATTCCATATATTCTTTTCAACTTTCTTATGAGTATTTGATTACATACATATATGTAGTTTTGTTTTCAGTTTTTAATCTAGATACTTTAATTCTTAATTTTTTATGATGTCGGTTTTTTATCTGATTTGACATGTCGTCTAGTGAAGCAGTAGAGTGAACAGTTTAATAATTGATCCGGTTTTCAAAACATTCAATTTTCTTTTTTTTATATTCGTTAGTCCTTAAAAGTCAAGTTTGGGTAATCATGTAATCAAAATCCAAATAAAAGAAATCATGTGACAATTACATATTCATATCATACCATTTTTTTTATAAGAAATCAGATTTGCACAACAACTAAAAGAAAACAAGAGCATATTTAAATTTTATGCATTCAACATTTTATAAGATTAGTTTTCACTAGTTTTATTTCTTTTAACTTTTAAATATTTATTATAAAATTAATCACTGCTAATTGTTTGAAGATAAATCTTCATAAATCGGTTATATATGGTATTGGTGTCGATAATATTGAGGTCGTAGGCATGGCTGAAGAGCTCGGGTGCAAAACTGGTTCTTTACCATTCACGTATTTGGGCATTAAGGTTGGGGCCAACATGAATAGAGTTGGGAGTTGGGAGCCTGTAGTATCGAAGTTCAAGAGCCGCCTTTCAAAGTGGAAAGCGAATACTCTTTCCATAGCAGGTCGGTTGACTCTCATTAAATCAGTGCTGGATAGTCTGCCTACGTATTATTTTTCTTTATTCAAGGCGCCAAAGAAGATTATTGGGGAGTTGGAAGGTCTTATGAGGCGTTTCTTATGGGGTGGCTCGGATGAGGTGCGGAAAATGAGTTGGGTTGCTTGGGAGACCGTTACTAAACGGGTCACTGACGGGGGGTTGGGGGTAGCGTCTCTTGAAGTTAATAATTATGCTTTGTTAATCAAGTGGTTATGGAGGTTTCGTAACGAACCAAGTACGCTTTGGAGGAGAGTTATTAGCGCTATACATGGATCTTCTAGGAGTTGGGGTGTGGCGCCTTGTAACAACGCAATCACGGGAGTCTGGAAAAATTGTGTTTCGTTTTGGAATAGGCACAAGGTTGACGGGACGGGTATTATTAACATTCTTCGTGGGAACCCGGGGGATGGTAAAAGTATTCGATTCTGGCTTGATACTTGGTTGGGGGTTGAACCGCTTAGAGACGCTTTTCCGGGCTTGTTCGCTATAGAAAAATCAAAACGGGTTAAGATTCATGATCGGTTATTAGTTCAAGGCAGCAGTCGGTTGATAAAATGGGAATGGTCTCGTGCGCCGTCTACCAGCGACGAAATCTCAGCCAAAGCGGCGTTGGAAACCTTGCTTCAAGAGGTGGTTTTAGATGATTCGGTCGATTCTTGGTCGTGGTCGTACGGGTCGTCCGCTGTTTTTGAAGTGTCTTCGGCCAAGAATTGGTTTCGTGGTTCCTCGGTCAGTAATGTGCCTTTCGAGTTTACATGGAGCTCTTGGGTTCCACAGAAATGTAATATTTTCATGTGGCGTGCGTTTTTGGATCGTCTTCCTACAAAGGTGGCTTTGGCTCATAGAAATATTTTCGTCGATAATCCCCTTTGTGTGTGGTGTGATACGGCTGAAGAATCCATAGAGCATATTATCACCGGTTGCGGTGTGGCGCATGGGGTGTGGGACAAGGTAGCTTCTTGGTGTATGATCCCGCGTCCGTTCGTCTTTCATGTCAGAGATGTAGTTTTGATGCATGAGCAGTGTAGTGGTTCGTCTATAAAAAAAGCGGTCATTCAAGGTATTAATATTATCACCTGTTGGAGATTATGGAAAGCAAGGAACGAGAAGGTGTTCGACAATAAAGACCCAAATGTGGTTAGCTTGGTGGTGGATATCAAGACTTTGGGGTTTCTTTGGTACAAGCATAGATTTAAGGGTGGGGTGGTGGATTGGAATCGTTGGTTGTCTTTTGATGTAACGTAATTTCTTTTTGATTGTGGATTTCCTTGGTTTTCGGCTTCTGTCTCTGTCTTGGAGATAGAAGTCGGTTTTGGTTGGTGTTAATGAAAGTTTCTTTTCAAAAAAAAAAAATAAAATTGTAATATTAGTTACAATTGTTAGGTCCAATCATAACCAAATCACGATGTATAAACTATGAACTATGATAACCTAAGTCCTATGATATATTGATTATCTAATGGACTATGAGATAAATGTAACCTACATCAAAAAGTCTAGGCCATCATAAACGACTTATGGTCAGTCAACGCCTTTTCCGTTTGGAAAGTGATGTAATTAGGTATGGATGAATTATTTCAAGCATCTAGATAAATAATCAACTACCCATGGTTCGCTATTGCAGCACTTAATAAAAGTTGTATATGCTTAAAGCCTTACGAATATAAAATTAGACTGCACTTTTTTTTTGGAAGGAGTAGATCAACTGGTAAAGCCTTTGGACTCCCTATGGGAGACCCCGGATCGAATCCCAGCGGTTGAATTTCTGCCGCTCTAGCGGGACCGATCCCCTCTACAACCCCAGGCGGGAACCCCACTTTTAAATGGGTAAACCCTCCCCCCCTAAGAATCGAACCCATGACCTCATTCGGTCAAGTGTCTTATCCCTCATTGGGGTGGCCAACTGAGCTAGCCCAGTTGGTTAAAATTAGACTGCACTTAGGTGTAAAAACTAAATAAAAGATAAAAAAACAACTATAAAATTAGATTGCATGTGGTGTAAAATACTATTCACAGGATAAAAAATCAACTAATGTATTAAGAAATATATTATTTAAATAAAAATTCCTTAGTGTCCGGTCAACCTAGTTTGGGAAGAGATCGGAGGTAAAAAAGGAGAAAAGAAGGGTGGGAGGCGGCGAGTTAGGGAGGCCGTAGGGAGGTAGCAGGAGAATGGAGGGTTAGGGTTGACTCCGATACCATGTAAGATTTTAATTGCAAAATGATTGTGCTTTGATTACGATACCCTCTAAATAGTTACAATGTGATCTCATAATCATAGAATATTGACCTATGATTCTATAAAGATAATACATATCTATACTATATTTACACTAGCTATTACAGACGAACACCGAAATTTAGGCATTTTCGTACAAGTGTCATTTTTTAGAAACATGATGTTAGATCTTTATATAAAACGCATAAAAAAAGAAGACAAAATTACACGGATGGTGCCTGTAGTTTTCATGTAATAACGCCTTAAGGTACTAAGCAACTTTTTTAACTTCTTTAGGGCCCATGGTTTAGTTTTTGTAACGAAAATGGGTATTAAGGTTTGTTTTTGTAACAATGTTGGGTACTAATACTAACTATCATTAAAGTTTCTGTTAACTTTAGTTAAAGTGATTAGAATGCCTTTTTATAAACTAGAGGGGCCATTATGTATTAAACTTCATTTACAAAACCTTTAGTACCCAAACAGGAAACATTAGATAAACCACAAGGACTAACCATGTAATTAACTCATTATTTTATTAAATGTATTTATTTTTTAGATTTATAATTAAATAAGGAATATTTAATTAAAACATTGTTTTATTAAATATATTTATCCCATTATTTATAAAAATAAATCCAAGTTATTAGATTAATAGTTGTAACCATAAAGAAAACATTTAACTTAATGTTTGATGGACTTGTGTTATGGTTACAACTATTAATCTAATAACTTGGATTTAACTTATAAAAATGTTTTCTTTATGTGATTGAATTAAGTGTTATTTTTGGCCAAAAAGATGCAAACCCAATTCAAGAAAATTAAAAAAGATATAAACAAACAGAAGTTGAATTTTAATAAATAAAAAAAAGAAAGATTTTTTTTCTTCTTCAAGAACTGGTGGGTTTGGTAGGTTTGGACCTACAAGGTAAAAATCATTTTTGAATTTCATTAAAACCCATAAGTAATTAATAACATTTAGAACGTTTTATCTATCTTAGAAGTATATTTATTTTTATAAATAATAGGATAAATATATTTAATAAAACAATATGTTTTAAATAAATATTCCTTATTTAATTATAAATCTTAAAAATAAATACATATTGTTTTATTAAATATATTTATCCCATTATTTATAAAAATAAATACACTTCCAAAATAGATAAAACGTTCTAAATGTTATTAATTTACTTATGGGTTTTAATGAAATTCAAAAATGATTTTTACCTTGTAGGTCCAAACCTACCAAACCCACCAGTTCTTGAAGAAGAAAAAAAATCTTTCTTTTTTTTATTTATTAAAATTCAACTTCTGTTTGTTTATATCTTTTTTAATTTTCTTGAATTGGGTTTGCATCTTTTTGGCCAAAAATAACACTTAATTCAATCACATAAAGAAAACATTTTTATAAGTTAAATCCAAGTTATTAGATTAATAGTTGTAACCATAACACAAGTCCATCCAACATTAAGTTAAATGTTTTCTTTATGGTTACAACTATTAATCTAATAAGTTGGATTTAATTTTATAAATATTGGGATAAATATATTTAATAAAACAATGTTTTAATTAAATATTCCTTATTTAATTATAAATCTTAAAAATAAATATATTTAATAAAATAATGAGTTAATTACATGGTTAGTCCATGTGGTTTATCTAAAGTTTCATGTTTGGGTACTAAAGATTTTGTAAATGAAGTTTAATACATAATGGCCCCTCTAGTTTATAAAAAGACATTTTAATCACTTTAACTAAAGTTAACAGAAAATATAACGATAGTTAGTATTAGTACCCAACATTGTTACAAAAACAAACCTTAATACCCATTTTCGTTACAAAAACTAAACCATGGGCCCTAAAGAAGTTAAAAAAGTTGCTTAGTACCTTAAAGCGTTATTACATGAAAACCACAGGCACCATCCGTGTAATTTTGTCAAAAAAGAAAAAAAAAACATATCAACAACCTGATTCTGCTTTTAGTGAGAGCTGATCCAACGGTTATACTATCATGGTAACTGCAACCGGTTTCTGTTAGTAAACACTAGGTAAGATTCTTCGATAAATACATAACAACGCCATGTTTTTGACGAAGTGTCATTGACTGATGAAATACACTGGTTTGTGGGGAGTGGTGGTTTAAAGACATGAAAACTTGATATCGAGAGCAATGAGGTAATGCTTTTCCAACTCCTAAATCCACATGATTATTGAACCTAAGCGAGCTCAAGCCTTGCTAATTGTTGGATATTCGGAATGTTATGACAAATAAATCAGTGATGAAACATGATAAAAGAAGTTGTTGCTGATTTTTGAAGATATATTATTTCCAATGCTCAATATCTTCTTATGAGATGCATGGCAAATTCAGTTACTTTACCTGTAAAAGATGGCTTGAAAGTGTATAATTTTTTAGTTGACTGTGTTTGTACCATAATGAAGTATGTTAGGTGATCCTAGGCTTGACTTTATAGGCATAGAGATTGTGTGGAGAAAATTACTCATTTGATCATATGTTCAAAATGTTGCAATTAATCTACCGGTAAAAGATGGTTTGGCAATGTATGGTTTTTGAGTTGACCGTGTTTGTACCAGAATGAAGTATGTTATGTTATGTGATCATGGGCTTGACTTGACAAGCTTAGAGTTTGTGTAGCAGAGAAAATTTGCCCATTTGATTTAGTGGACATGTTATGTTCAAAATGTTGCATATAACCTAAAAACTTGGTCTAACATTTTATTTGTTTAAAATGCCCGCTTTTTTTTTTTAATAATTTGGGCAAAGATGTTTTCAACCGAGTTGATGACACTGCATTAATAAGTTACAACTTTATTTTATATATATATATATATATATATATATATATATATATATATATATATATATATATATGAAAAAGATCAATTAGGAACCAAGGTACTAGTTAGGAACTTAGGAACCAATCTGAGCCCTTCATCTTTTAATCTTGATCTAGGGATAGTTAGGTAATTAAACAATTATGTTTTATATTTTAATTTAAAAAAAAAAGTTTTAAAAATGGAAGTTAATAAAATCACGTTTGATTGCCTTCATCTTCTATCCACTAATTCCTAACTTCCTCCTAATATCATTCAATTGCCTTTCTCCAATCTCTCAACATCTTTTTTTTTTTTTTTTGAAAGGCAAACTTCATTAAAACACGAGCGAAACAACTCTCCAAGACGGAGAGAAGCCGCAAAAACCATTACATCATATCAACATTAAATTTACACCAACCCATCCAATCGAGAACCCCCTTATTAAATCGACTCCTAAACCACAGGTAACTTAAAGCTTTAGTCTCTGAAATAATCGCAGTAATGCTCGTGTCCAAATCCGAAAACACTTTGTCATTCCTTGCTTTCCATATTCTCCAGCACGCTATAATAAAAACCCCATAGATGATCTCCTTTTTCTTCTTATTAGCTCCCATATGCTCAACACTTTGAATCAAATCTTGAAATGAAAAAGCATAGATAGGCGGTAATTTGCACCAACTAGCTATGCCACTCCAAACCCCTTCCGTCCTCCCACACGCCGTAAAAACATGATCTATCGTTTCATCCGTCTCATTACATAGAGCACAAGAAATGTTCCCATTTAAAATATTCCTTCTACGTAAAGCACTCCTAGTCGGCAACCTATCCAAATAAGCCCGCCACAAAAATATATTACATTTCTTGGGGAGCCACTTACTCCACTTGACACACTGCATATTTTCATTTGAATTGCCACTAGCTATCCATCTCCGAGCTTCTTTGACAGTGTACTCTTTGTTCTTACCAAAATCCCAAAGCCAACCATCCTCCATAAGGCTTAGACTAACATTCGAAATAAGCCTCTGACATGCCACCAATTCTTGCACTTCATCATTAGAATGAGGATACACTGACCATTCCCATCCAATCGTACCACTCCCTTCACCACTATGAATTCTATCCGCAACGAAACAATGCTTATTCTTCTCAAGACGAAACACATTTGGATATAACTTCATAGAGGTTCACATACTATCCAAGGGTCGGTCCAAAATTTTATACTTCTCCCATCACCCACCACACCACGGATCAAATTCACGAAAGCCAAGCCTTGCACTTTCAATCGAAATCCAACCGACACTAACTTCTTCCAGTTGCCCGAAATCGACTTGTTGCAAGGAAACACATCCCATCTTCTTGGCGATCCATGTATAGCATCTATCACTCTTCTCCATAACGCACCTCTCTCCACCCTATATCTCCACAACCATTTTAATAGAAGAGCATTGTTACACTCCTCCAATTTATTGAATCGCATAATCGAATACTATATTATCTATTGTATGCTTCAATAAATCACGTTCGATTTGAAAGAGAGATAATAGAAAAACTGTCGGCTTCCATCTTATCAAGATATTCAAGTGATGGATAATAATCATATACATGAAAACATTCAATCAGTTTCTCACGATATTGAAGATCATGAAACACAATCACAACCTTTTTTGCTAAATAGTGTTGAGAATCAAGGTATGTATGTATTTTTTTTAAGTTTTTTAATTGGTTTTTGTTCGAAATTCAAGTTTTTGTGATTTGTATTATTATGGATTTTCAGTTTTGATTTTGCGAAATAGCAGTTTTGGATTGCCCAGATTCAGTTTTTGAAGTACACAAGAATTATACACTAGTGTATTTTTGCGAAATACTTGTCTTGGATTATACAGTTCATCTTTTTTCACGTACAAAATTGGAATTATACACCGGTGTATTAATTATTGTTATTCGTTGAAGCACACAGAAACAATAAAATTTCCTCTTAGTTTAATAGGTTGGTATGCACCAGCGTATATTTCCTGAAGCTTACATTTGTTGAATATTATGGTACAGTACAATGTTTGTTGAATATGACGATACTAAACACTGTTCTATAGTTGAAATATGATTTCCTCTTAGTTTAATTGTTGAAATATGAATATACACTGACGTATATTTGTTAAATATTATGATACAGTACAATGTTTTTGTAGTACTAATTGGACTTTACACTGATGTATAATTGTTGGAATATGAATATACACTGACGTATAGTTGTTTAATGTTATCGTACAGTATAATGTTTTTGTAGCAATGATTGGAATATACACCGATGTATAATTGTTTGAATATGACGATGCTAAACACTGTTCTATAGCATCAATTTTATTAGGGTCTGATGTATATTGTATGTATACACTGATGTATATGCTAAACAACCTTTTTCTTTGTTTCAGGTTACTCTTGATAAGACCAACCTATCAGTTTCGTGTGAGTGCATGGGGGTTCATTCACATTGGATATCTATGTTGATACAGTAATGTATTTTTTGCGAAATAATTGTTTTGTATTGTACAGTTCATTTTTTTTACGTACAAAATTGGAATTATACACCGGTGTATTAATTATTGTTATTCGTTGAAGCACACAGAAACAATAAGATTTCCTCTTAGTTTAATAGGTTGGTATGCACCAGCGTATATTTCCTGAAGCTTACATTTGTTGAATATTATGGTACAGTACAATGTTTGTTGAATATGACGATACTAAACACTGTTCTATAGTTGAAATATGATTTCCTCTTAGTTTAATTATTGAAATATGAATATACACTGACGTATATTTGTTGAATATTATGGTACAGTACAATGTTTTTGTAGTACTAATTGGACTATACACTGATGTATAATTGTTGGAATATGAATATACACTGACGTATAGTTGTTTAATGTTATCGTACAGTATAATGTTTTTGTAGCAATGATTGGAATATACACCGATGTATAATTGTTTGAATATGACGATACTAAACACTGTTCTATAGCATCAATTTTATTAGGGTCTGATGTATATTGTATGTATACACTGATGTATATGCTAAACAACCTTTTTCTTTGTTTCAGGTTACTCTTGATAAGACCAACCTATCAGTTTCGTGTGAGTGCATGGGGGTTCATTCACATTGGATATCTATGTTGATACAGTAGTGTATTTTTTGCGAAATAATTGTTTTGTATTATACAGTTCATTTTTTTACGTACAAAATTGGAATTATACACCGGTGTATTAATTATTGTTATTCGTTGAAGCACACAGAAACAATAAGATTTCCTCTTAGTTTAATAGGTTGGTATGCACCAGCGTATATTTCCTGAAGCTTACAGATACAATAAGCTGGTAATATAATTAAACATAATATACACTGATGTATAGATGTTGAATTTGATGGTACTATAGAATGTTTTTGTATCACTAATTGGACTTTACACTGATGTATAATTGTTGAAATATGAATATACACTGATGTATATTTGTTGAATATTATGGTACAGTACAATGTTTTTGTAGTACTAATTGGACTATACACTGATGTATAATTATTGGAATATGAATATACACTGACGTATATTTGTTTAATGTTATCGTACAGTATAATGTTTTTGTAGCAATGATTGGACTATACACCGATGTATAATTGTTTGAATATGACGATACTAAACACTGTTCTATAGCATCAATTTTATTAGGGTCTGATGTATATTGTATACACCGATGTATAATTGTTTGAATATGACGATACTAAACACTTTTCTATAATTGTTTTGTCAGTTACAATGTATACTAAATAACCTATTAAAACTCAAATACCAAAAGACAATATTACCCCTTGATTTAATTAAAAAGTTAATTAATGTTTAACATATTTACCATCATGCCATTGAAGATGGATGGATGAGATTAGTTCCTAAAGTTCCTAACTAAGGGTTGGTTCCTAATTGAACCCTACCTTATATATATATATATATATATATATATATATATATATATATATATATATATATATATAGGATTGGGTTCATATGAGAACCCCCTTGAGTTAAGAGAACTTAAGAACTCTCCTAGACCAATAATAAGGTGACACATATACCCCATATCATTATAATATTAAAGGACATAAAAGTAATTTAACCCACCCTTACCCCACCCCACACCTTTTGAAAACCTGACAGAATCTTTTCTTTTTTAAAAAAAAATCATCATCATCATCTATATATCACTTTCATCTTTCTCTCTCTCTAACACACACTCCTCTCTCTCTCTACTTTCTCTCTCTGCTCTCTCTCTCTCTCACACACACACACACACACACTCCTCTCTCTCTACTCTTTCTCACACACAAACACACACACACACTCCTCTCTCTCTCTCTCATCAACGGTGACGGGTTGTAGGGGGTCCGAACAGAAGACGGTGGTGCTTCGTGGCGGGGGTGCGAACAGAAGACGGGTGGTGCTTCGTCGGGTGCTGGGTTTTCGGATCTGAACCGGAGGGAGACCGGAGGGGTGTCTGCGTCGGGTTTTTTTTGTGGTGGGTTTTGGATCCGAACAGATCTGGAAGCGGAGGGGGTGGAGGGGGGTGGAGGAGATGGCGGAGGACGGCGGTGGTGGTGGACCTGTGGTGGACGGCGACGGAGACGGCGGAGGACGGCGGTGGAGGTATGTTATTTTTTTTAAAATTATTATTATTATTATTATTATTATTTTTGTTATTATTTATTATTATTATTTTCTGTTATTTATTAATATTATTATTTATGTTATTATTATTAATATTTTTATTATTTTCTGTTATTATTATTAGTATAATAAATGTTATTATTATTATTATTATTTATTTTTTCTGTTTTTTTTTTTTTTTTGTGCAAAAGATAGCATTTTTTATGTTGAAATTTTGGGTTTTTTGGCAGGGAGATGTTATGAAGATGATGATGTTAAAACACCAGTGTAAAAAATACGAAATGTGTAGATGTTTTGATGTATAGATCTTTTGTAGATCTTTTGGGGTGTTTTTACACCAGTGTTTTGTGTAGTAGGTTTTGTGTATGGTAGATTACATCAGTGTAATAACAAATGTACAGATGTTTTTTTGGGTTTTTACACTAGTGTTTTTGTGAAGTAGGTTTGTGTTATGGCAGATTTACATTGGTGTAAATAATTACACCGGTGTAAATAAAGGTAGGAATGTATAGATGTTTTTTGGTGGCATTTTACAGTGGTGTAATACGAATGCATGTATGTTGTTTGTTTGGTTTTACACTAGTGTTTTTTTAGTAGGTTTGTGTAGGGGGTAGATTTACACACCAGTGTAAATTATCACCATCAGATTTATGTTATGGTTATTTTTTTAAAAAAAGTAAACGAATTTAAAAATTAAATTTGGTAAAAAAAATATTAAATTTAAATAATGATTAAGAAATTAATATAGTTTTATAATACTATTTTCTCTCTCTATGGTGTTTTTACATAAACACCCTTAATTGTACTTAATTATAATAAAAAATTAGATCTTAACACAAGTGGGTTCATAAAAGACAAAATACAACAACTTTTGATCTCAACCCTTCATTGCACAAAATCAATGGCCTATAATGGTTCTCATGGTTCTCTCAACTCAACATGGTTCTCAAAATAACCCAACCATATATATATAGGGGAGGGTTATCTTGAGAACGCTAAATATTGTGAGAACCGTGAGAACAAGTAAAAAAATCCATCAAAATCAAATTTTTTTTAATACAAACCCCATTATAATCAAAATACAACATTAATAAATGAATTTTCTTTCCAAATAATTCATATTTTCTTGCAAAAACACTTTTAAATTAACTTTTTACACATGTGTAAATGAAACAGTTTACACATGTATAAACAGCAAATTTACACATGTGTAAAAACAAATTATTTCCGTATACGTTTGAATTTTTACGCGTAAATTGTGTTTTTGAGATGATATTTTAGTAATAAAGACAAGTGTAAAAAGAAAATTTGAATTTGAATGGTTTTAGATGCCGTTCTCACAGTTCGCACGAAATATAGGTGTTCTCAAAATAACTTTCCCATATATATATATATATATATATATATATATATATATATATATATATATATATATATATATATATATATATATATATATATATATATAGGGAAAAGTTATTTTGAGAACACCTATATTTCGTGCGAACTGTGAGAACGGCATCTAAAACCATTCAAATTCAAATTTTCTTTTTACACTTGTCTTTATTACTAAAATATCATCTCAAAAACACAATTTACGCGTAAAAATTCAAACGTATACGGAAATAATTTGTTTTTACACATGTGTAAATTTGCTGTTTATACATGTGTAAACTGTTTCATTTACACATGTGTAAAAAGTTAATTTGAAAGTGTTTTTGCAAGAAAAGATGGATTATTTGAAAAGAAAATTCATTTATTAATGTTGTATTTTGATTATAATGGGATTTGTATTAAAAAAATTTGATTTTGATTGATTTTTGTACTTGTTCTCACGGTTCTCACAATATTTAGCGTTCTCAAGATAACCCTCCCCTATATATATATAGGCCAATTATAAAATGAAAACCCTCTTGAGTTGAGAAAACATTGGAAACCCATGTAAAAAATCATTATTTTTTTTTGAAAAAAATAACCAATGTAAAATACATGTTTTTAAGTGTTTTGGGCCAAAAAAATAAAAAAAGCGCCGAAGGGATTTTTTTAAAAAAAATAAACAAAGCTGCGAAAACACATGTTTACAACAGCTTTACAACAACAAATAGCTGAAAACATATGTAAAAAGCGCAACTTTGTTTATTTTTTTAAAAAAAATCCCTTCGGCGCTTTTTATATTTTTTTGGCCCAAAATGCTTAAAAACATGTATTTTACATTGGTTATTTTTTTCAAAAAAAAAATGATTTTTTACATGGGTTTCCAAGGTTTTCTCAACTCAAGAGGGTTTTCAATTTATCCTTCCCCTATATATATATATATATAGGATCCGGATCATGTGAGAACTCTATTGAGTTGTGAGAACTAGAGAACTCATCTGGACCACACATACACATATTAGCATTATAATAATAAGAGGGTATCATGGTAATTTAGCACCTCCTCTACCCCACCCCACCCCACCCCACCCAATATAAAAGTTACAAATTTTTTTTTTTTAAATCACTCTTTCTCTCTCTCTGCTCTCTGCTCTCCCCCCCCCTCTATCTCTCTAAAATCACTCTCTCTCTGCTCTCTCTCTCTCGATACGTTTTAATAGACGGTGGGCTATGGTGGTTTTGCAGGGCGGCGGCGGACGACGGACGGCAAACGGTGTTTTTCAGGGGTGGTTTGAAAAGATCTCTAAGGGAGAGAGAGAGCAGAGAGAGAGCAGAGAGAGAGGGTGACCGATGGGTTTTTGAAGGGGTTTTTTTAATGGTGGGGTTTTACAGGTGGCTCCACATGGCGGTGACCGGTGGTGGTTCGATGGGTGTGACCGGTGGTCGTTCGATGTGTGGTGGGTTTTCAACGGTGGAGGTGGAGCTCGAAGGGGGGGGGATGAACAGATCGTTGGTGGAGGGGGGGGGGTTCAATGTGTGGTGGTTGAGGGTTGAGGGTGGTGGATCTGTGGTGGTTGAGGGTGGAGGGTGGTGGATCTGCGGTGATGATGAAGATGACGGTGGTGGTCCGACCAAGGGAGGTTGAAGACGACGATGAAGATCCGGTATGTTTTCTTTTTATTATTATTATTATTTTGTTATTATTATTATTATTATTATTATTTTCTGTTATTATTATATTTTTTATTTTCTGTTATTTTGTTATTATTATTATTTTTATTTTCTGTTATTATTATTATAATTATTATTATACTGGTGTTATTATTATTTTTTTCTGTTATTTTGTTATTATTATTATTATTATTATGTTATTATTATTATTATGTAATTACACTGGTGTTATTATTTTTTTTCTGTTATTTTTATTATTATTTTTATTTTGGGAATGGGTAGGTGCTGTAAACACATATGGAATTACTAGAGTTAGATGTAACACCCCAACCGATGGCGGAAACATCGGGATGTCACGTATTGATGATTGTTCAGTAGCTCATGGTAAATAATAAATTTCATTATATGATTTAAATAAATTACATGCAATTGTTCTACAAGAATTCGTACATCAAATCGAATAAAACTATACACAGATCTTCAAGCATTAAATCAAATCTTCAAGCAAGTAGAACCTGAAACATGTTAAGTTGAAAATATTTTGGGTCAACAAAAGTTGGTGAGAATTACATAGGTTTTGATAATCGAATAAAATTGTTGCGCAATTCATGTGTCATGGCAAGTCTAGTCCATATGTGAAAACATACTAGAAGTAAATCGAGTGCATAATCAACCCTTGTGACTGTTGTATTGTGGTACATCCCATACGCTCATGGTTCACTCGTTTATGTTGCAGTAACAAACACCCACGCAACCTTTGTAGGAGGCACGTATCCGGGTGGGATTGTCAGTCCAATAGATCTATCAATGTATACCGTCGGCTGATCAATGTTAATGATTATGCTAGAATTGTGCTTACCCTAGTCATGTTCAAGACATAATGCAACATAGAAAAACACATAGACACATTGATGATTGAATTGCATAAATGATGTTGTAACATGTTTCACCCCAACAATGGTGATAAATAGAAAAGGGGCTATGTAAAACTCACCTTAGCAAAATGTTATCTCTTGAAAAATAGAATAGTGGTGTTGCCAAATTATGTCAAGTATCACCCTATAATAAGGTAATAAATATGTCTAAGTTTATCTAGTCTACAATATATATTCTAGGGCTTCGAATTGGGGATAAATGTTCGTTTGATTAATAATTAAAATGTTTGATATTTGAGAGAAATTTTATAAATAAATAAACAAAATCCTTTTCATAAAATTTGAATCAAAGATGGTCACAATAATGAGTTTAAAGTATAAAAATAATTTTTATAAAATTATTTTCTTTAAAATAGAATATTAAATCTATTTATAACAAATTGCCAAAATTTAACTTTAATATTTAAAAATATTAAAATTAAAGAATTATTAGTTTAAAATTTACATTTCTGTTCTAAATAATCAGAAATAATTTGTATAAAATTTTGGTGCAAAAATATTAAAAATTGGATTTATTATGATTTAATTATGATTAAAACTAACAAAAATTGATTAAAAATATTAAATAAATGATTTTTCAGAATTAAAAATCATTTCAGAAAAGTTTATTGTTATATAAACTCAGAATAATTTTTGTGGAAATTTATAAAATTTTGTTTTGATATTTTAATAGAATTTTATAAATATAATAGAATAAACTTGATTTATTTATTAAATATATTAAATAAATAAATTTTTGAAAACTAAAAATTGTAAGTTAAACTTTTTCATTAGATTAACTTAAAATAATTTTTGTAGAATTATTAAAAGAGTTTTAATATTTTAAAACGAATTTATAAAATTATAAGTATTATATATAAATAAATTTGATTGTTTGATTAAAAACAAAATAAATAAAAAGGTTTGCCACAGCCGGGACTCGAACCCGCGTGGCTTAGTTGGTGGGTACCAGACACAACCACCTGGTCCAGACCAGTGGTTGTGTTGGTTTCTGTTTATGTAAAATAAATAACATCAATAATTCGTGTTCTTCCCCAAAATCAAAATACGAGCCCTAGATTCTGCAATCGGGCATTTTACACAACATTAACCTAATTAACCATAGGGTAAACGTTGTGTACATGCCGATTAACGAAACCCATAACAGAAAACAAACTTACAATGCTTAATTGTATACGATTGAATGGTCAAAGCTTCGAAGTCAAATTCGAACAGAAAACGCACGAACAGAGGTTTTTAAGAGAAATTAGAGGTTTAGAAAGAACGAAAGGCGAGTTGTGAAGGTCCAGAGGGATTCAATTTGTAGTGGTATCGTCTGAATCCTTGAATTGGTATAGTTGACCACGACTTGAATGGTCCATGCGTATAATCGTATAATTGGGTATGAATTGAAGGATAATTGATATGTGCGTGACTCGTTCCAGGCCGGTAATCACGTTGCCAATAAATTCCCGATCAATTTCGAGTCAAAGGTTGAGATTATGGTAAGTCTTTGATTCTCAGTTGACTTTCCAAGTCAACTGAGATGTTTCGGAATCGTGTTATAATTATAATTTGTCCGGATTGAAACAAGTATAATGGCTAGAGCAGTTGGTTTGTGTGTGTTTGTATAATTGAACCGGCTAAGGACTCGGGTTCGAACCCCGGCCTCAGCATATTATTTTTAACAATTATTTTTCTCATATACTTAATATATATATATATATATATAATGAATAATTATCATAGTATTAGGGTTCAAAATGCCACAAAAATAATTAAATGTAAATAATAATAATAAAACTTGTCGTTTTTATCCAAATTATATGTAACGTACAATTATTAAACGCGAAATGTTACAGTCTCCCCTACTTTTAGGAACTTCGTCCCGAAGTTAAAGAAAGACACCAGGTTTACGATTGGTCGACTACCGAAAACCTTGATAAAATTTCTCACTACCTTAACGTACCTGTAAATTCATGATTACGTTCCGGACCGTAATTACCAATTTACCTTACATTAGGGTTTTGCGTCCTTTTATGACTCTACCGATTGTTGAGCAGTTTCGATAGTCTCCACCAGTCGTTGAGCAGGTGGTAGGGCCTCTCCCGACTGTTGGAAAGACATGATGACCTTTACCAATCGTTGAGTAGGTTGTTTGGTAGTCAACTAATTGTTGTACAAGCAAGCAAGTATGATTTAAATATAGATATAGCAATTAGTTCACATTCAAACAAGCATGCATTCAGATGTTATGATAATACTCGAATTTATTACTTGAATAAAAAATGTCAATACATAGAATAAAAGCAAACACATTCAAATGACGGGGCTTGTTGTTAAGTGGCTGGAGGGTCTTGATCCCGGTTTAGTTTAGAGCATCGGTTACGGAAGTGATTTGGGTCTCCACATTCATAGCATTGACCATAGTTGTATTTACCAGGGCGATTTGGATTAGTAACCTGAGCAGGGTTGGTTGATTGGTTGGTATTAAGGTTTGGGGTCTCGCGACATGTGTTGACCAGATGGCCATACCTACCACAATTGGTGCACAAACGACATGCTGAAACAGTGGGATGATGTCGATTGCATGTGTTACACAATGGAAAGTTTCTTGTATAAGGTTTCTTGTTAGAAGCTTGGGTAGTGAGGTTTACATCAGGATCCCTGGTCTTACGCTTCCGGTTCACGGTAGTAACTGCGGCCACAATACTTGTTTTCTTGCATTTCCGAACTAAGGTCCTGTTCTTTACGTGATTTCCAACGCCATTTCTATTGCCGTTCCCATTCATTTGGATGTCTTGAGTCAACAAGTTAGAAACCAGAGTTGTGATTTGTTGCGCTAATTGTTGGGAAATAATCGCAGCTAGTTGGGCATCACCTCCATTGTTGTGGTTAGTGTTGTGGTCGTGGTTGTGGTTACTGCTCCCTTCCTCATGATTGTCACCACTGTTAATGCGAGTGCTGTGACGTGGAGACATGATCTGTGAAGGACACAATGAAGGTTCAATGAGGCATGAAATGAATGATGTAATATAAGGAATGTAATCATTTATCCATTAATTAAAACGAATAAACGAAAACGTTGACTTATCAAAGATTCTAGATTCTAATAACATAGTGAAGACATGCTTTAGCCTATAAGTGAACACTCATCCCGAGAATTCCCAGGTAGGCATCCGGGTCCCTCGTCTGATTGGGATATATGCGCAATGCCAGCCTAGACAGAAGACTCAGAATACAGGCGTTCACCCTTCCAGATTGCACGTGTTCGTTATTAAAATCTAGAACTTCGACGAGATCTCCAGGTGGTTCAGGTTAAACCTGAGGATTTTGTCCTATTAGTCTGAGAGTAGATCCAGTGATGGCGGGCAACCTTCTTGTAAGGATGAAAGTAGGGATAAGAAGTAGGAGGGAGATAGAGAATAGCAAGTAAAAGAAGAAGTACTGGTTAAATCCTATGGTTATAGACTAGATTATTTTTCTAATAACCTAATTCCCTATAACCATGGCTCTGATACCAATCTGTAACACCCCAACCGATGGCGGAAACATCGGGATGTCACGTATTGATGATTGTTCAGTAGCTCATGGTAAATAATAAATTTCATTAAATGATTTAAATAAATTACATACAATTGTTCTACAAGAATTCGTACATCAAATCGAATAAAACTATTCACAGATCTTCAAGCATTAAATCAAATCTTCAAGCAAGTAGAACCAGAAACATGTTAAGTTGAAAATATTTTGGGTCAACAAAAGTTGGTGAGAATTACATAGGTTTTGATAATCGAATAAAATTGTTGCGCAATTCATGTGTCATGGCAAGTCTAGTCCATATGTGAAAACATACTAGAAGTAAATCGAGTGCATAATCAACCCTTGTGACTGTTGTATTGTGGTACATCCCATACGCTCATGGTTCACTCGTTTATGTTGCAGTAACAAACACCCACGCAACCTTTGTAGGAGGCACGTATCCGGGTCGGATTGTCAGTCCAATAGATCTATCAATGTATACCGTCGGCTGATCAATGTTAATGATTATGCTAGAATTGTGCTTACCCTAGTCATGTTCAAGACATAATGCAACATAGAAAAACACATAGACACATTGATGATTGAATTGCATAAATGATGTTGTAACATGTTTCACCCCAACAATGGTGATAAATAGAAAAGGGGCTATGTAAAACTCACCTTAGCAAAATGTTATCTCTTGAAAAATAGAATAGTGGTGTTGCCAAATTATGTCAAGTATCACCCTATAATAAGGTAATAAATATGTCTAAGTTTATCTAGTCTACAATATATATATTCTAGGGCTTCGAATTGGGGATAAATGTTCGTTTGATTAATAATTAAAATGTTTGATATTTGAGAGAAATTTTATAAATAAATAAACAAAATCCTTTTCATAAAATTTGAATCAAAGATGGTCACAATAATGAGTTTAAAGTATAAAAATAATTTTTATAAAATTATTTTCTTTAAAATAGAATATTAAATCTATTTATAACAAATTGCCAAAATTTAACTTTAATATTTAAAAATATTAAAATTAAAGAATTATTAGTTTAAAATTTATATTTCTGTTCTAAATAATCAGAAATAATTTGTATAAAATTTTGGTGCAAAAATATTAAAAATTGGATTTATTATGATTTAATTATGATTAAAACTAACAAAAATTGATTAAAAATATTAAATAAATGATTTTTCAGAATTAAAAATCATTTCAGAAAAGTTTATTGTTATATAAACTCAGAATAATTTTTGTGGAAATTTATAAAATTTTGTTTTGATATTTTAATAGAATTTTATAAATATAATAGAATAAACTTGATTTATTTATTAAATATATTAAATAAATAAATTTTTGAAAACTAAAAATTGTAAGTTAAACTTTTTCATTAGATTAACTTAAAATAATTTTTGTAGAATTATTAAAAGAGTTTTAATATTTTAAACGAATTTATAAAATTATAAGTATTATATATAAATAAATTTGATTGTTTGATTAAAAACAAAATAAATAAAAAGGTTTGCCACAACCGGGACTCGAACCCGCGTGGCTTAGTTGGTGGGTACCAGACACAACCACTTGGTCCAGACCAGTGGTTGTGTTGGTTTCTGTTTATGTAAAATAAATAAGATCAATAATTCGTGTTATTCCCCAAAATCAAAATACGAGCCCTAGATTCTGCAATCGGGCATTTTACACAACATTAACCTAATTAACCATAGGGTAAACGTTGTGTACATGCCGATTAACGAAACCCATAACAGAAAACAAACTTACAATGCTTAATTGTATACGATTGAATGGTCAAAGCTTCGAAGTCAAATTCGAACAGAAAAACGCACGAACAGAGGTTTTTAAGAGAAATTAGAGGTTTAGAAAGAACGAAAGGCGAGTTGTGAAGGTCCAGAGGGTTTCAATTTGTAGTGGTATCGTCTGAATCCTTGAATTGGTATAGTTGACCACGACTTGAATGGTCCACGCGTATAATCGTATAATTGGGTATGAATTGAAGGATAATTGATGTGTGCGTGACTCGTTCCAGGCCGGTAATCATGTTACCAATAAATTCCCGATCAATTTCGAGTCAAAGGTTGAGATTATGGTAAGTCTTTGATTCTCAGTTGACTTTCCAAGTCAACTGAGATGTTTCGGAATCGTGTTATAATTATAATTTGTCCGGATTGAAACAAGTATAATGGCTAGAGCAGTTGGTTTGTGTGTGTTTGTATAATTGAACCGGCTAAGGACTCGGGTTCGAACCCCGGCCTCAGCATATTATTTTTAACAATTATTTTTCTCATATACTTAATATATATATATATATATATAATGAATAATTATCATAGTATTAGGGTTCAAAATGCCACAAAAATAATTAAATGTAAATAATAATAATAAAACTTGTCGTTTTTATCCAAATTATACGTAACGTACAATTATTAAACGCGAAATGTTACATTAAATTTGATAAAATTTGAACATATTGTACAAGTGTTAATAATTTGTCTGATTTCTAATATTTAGTTGTTTTGTTGTTGTGGATGGTTTGTTTGATAGCTCGGGACAAATAACAACTTTTAGTTTTGAATAGCAGGTACGAAGATGATGATGTTTTTCGTTTAAGGGGATGATGCTGTGAAGATGACGATGATGGTGTAGTATAATGTAAGAAAACACTGGTGTAAATATCAGTTTACACTAGTGTAAATATGAATGTATAGATGTTTGGTGGTTATTTTACACCACCTGTAGTATCATTTTGTAAGAAAACACTGGTGTAAGCATCAGTTACACCAGTGTAAATATTAATGTATTATCATTTTGTAAATATTAATGTATTGTAGTATTATCTAGTTTTGGTTTTTAAACTAGTGTATTTTTTGTATAAGTTGTGTATGGCAAATTTTACGCTGGTGTAAATCATCCGCATTATATGATTTTTGTTTGGCTTTTTACACCAGTGTGAATTATACTTATCATATGTTGGTTTTGGTTTTTACAACATTTTTTATGTATGACAGATTTACACTGGTGTAAATAATCACACCAATGTAAATCATGATAGATCATCTCATCAGATTTTCTTTTAAAAAATGATTTTTTTTTAATAATTAAATAAAAAATTAAAATAGTATTATAATAATTATTTTCTCTTTCATGGTGCTTTTACTAAAATGCCCCTTAATGTACTTTTTGTATTAAAATATACTAATAATATTTTTATTAACATGTAAAGACAAAAAAAATATCAAGATTAAATCTCAACCATAGGATCATCAAAATCAATGGTCCACAAGAGTTCTCTAGTTCTCACAACTCAATGTGGTTCTTACACGATCCTAACCCTATATATATATATATATATATATATATATATATAAACAGACACACAAGGTTAGAACCTAGTGTATTATACAGATTAAATAAATGTAACTTTATATATTAATCAATAAAAAGTCATATCTTGAAAAAAAAAACTCAAGTATTGCACGAGATGAATAAAAGCGCTTATTACTCGGGTGAAATAAATATAATGTAATTGGTTTACACATACAGTCATCAGCATATGTGTCTGTAGAATGAAGTCTGATGGACTATTTACTAATTATAACATTTTACTTTGTTTTTTATTTACTAGTGAGTTGGCCCGCGCGATGCAGCGGATGTTAACGAGGCTCTTTTGGATAGCACAATCTAACTCGACATGTTGATCATGAGAATATGTTGTTGATGAATCTTTAACGTTGTTTAAAATGCATTTTTTTTTGTTGCAAACATCCTCACTCGTTCAAGTTGTTAGAAATCAACAGTCATATCATTGTCATCGTCTACTACTGGGCGAGGTTGTTTTCACGGTTCCCCGTCCATCCGCATACATATGCAGTTTGCTACACCGTTATGGAACTCAAGTCTTATTCGGTGTGTCTAAACAAAAAAAAACAATTTTAAGTTTTGTTAACTAAATAGTAAAATACACATTCTACAAATTTTGGACTCAAACATAACCTTAGCAAGTTGGAGCCCATCTCATAAGAATGACTTATTTTGATATATTGTATGATTTGATAACACCCAAATCAACCCATTTCTTGAATTGGTCATGATTTCCAGTGTGCATTATATTAACCAACCCGATTGCAACTCAAGTCTCCTTTTCTTTTTAATAATTACACTTTCCAAGTTAAGAACTCACTTTGATAAAGGTAGGAAGAGATGTCGCAAACCAGACTTGAGTACAACCAAGCTTTGCATATGTGCTCTACAAGAATCATTCATAAGTTTTTCAAAAATGGTTAAAATAAAAAAGTCCGACCCCGGATCATAACAAGCTGTTTTCGGAAACGGAATCGGCCGATGCCAAGACACTTTCATTTGACGTGGATCCGATTTTGCACCTTTTGTGATTTCAATAGGCATCGGACCCTCACCTCAGGATCAGAGGGCATGTTTGAGCGTTTTTTTTGTTCGCTACGCAAGTGACGGTTGAGCTCCCTTCCCTCTCTCCCGCTCTGTCTGATAGTTAGTCCCCACGCTTCTTCTGGCTTTAGTCAGTATGGTCGTTTCCTTGGTTCAGCCTCTCTTTACTCATATTGACATCTATTAAAAATTGCTTGTAGAGATACCTTAGTTCTGCTCACATTCTACTATGAGGGATAAGATAGCAAAATGACGTGCATTAGAATAATTTGGTAAGGTTGCATCCAACATACACCTACATAAGATGAATTTAAAATGAAGAACCTACCAGTATATCCTAAAAATATTTATATAAACTATATGTACATCACAATGTCAACGTATCTATAGTTTTGTACGCGTATAAAAAATAATACACCTGCTTATAGGCTAGGCGGTCATGGAACATCTTGCCATCACGTACAATGTTGTGTAGTTAGGTAACCTTCATGATGTGGTGTTCTTTTTTGGCTGAAAAGTCTGCTGATATCTGCAAACAAAATGTGAGGAGAAGATTAGTAGTATTAAACAAATGAAAGATTAAAAAATATGTTTAGTCAACAATGCATAATAACTCAAATGCGCTACTGCTGTTTATTGAATATTTCATTAATATCATAAGAGAGACAAAATGGTAAATGCCAAGTTCTTCATGCATTAGAGTTGTACCAAATGCGATACTGTTGTTTATTTTCAGTGTCTAAAAATTTAAGTTAATTTACAACTCTACCCTAAAGAGGTAATTCAAATGGTATTTAGTTACAAAATTATAAATACTAAATCTAGCTCTTTTGGAGAGCACAGTCTAACCATTTTATTTGACCTGTTCTAACGCGACATGTTATCCAATTCAAGCCTACCATACGTACTATTAAATACTAAATGTACTAAAAGAAAAATGAATAAAAGAATTTTAAAATTAAAACATTAAATTCAACTAACTTAATAAATATTAAATGTTATGTTATAAATAAGAATTATGTTTGTAGAATTTGTTATATTTAAGTTTACATTTGCTATTAAATTTTTATAACTAAATATTATACAAATCAAGTATTACCGCATTTAAATACTTAAATATATAATTACTAAATATTCACATAGTAGTACTACTACTAATAATAATATCCAATATAATGAGTGTTTAATGAATGTCATGTTAGAAGGCACTCTTCAAAATATCCTCGGTAACAACCGCCGTATCGTGCGTGCCAAGCCATAGTAAGTGAAAATGGAAAAGGTTTCTAATGCTTCTTATGTGGCTGTAAATTTTCTTTTAACGAGGTTAATAAACTTCCTTTTTCGTTATGTAATTTAAGACATAGTGTTGGAAAGTAGAAGAGTAGAAGAGATTGAACAATATGATATAATACACACACACATGATATCAAATGAAAATTTAATAAATAGACTGCAAGGATGATAGTTAGATCATCTATGTACATATCTACACTGCTTAGACATGACTAACGGTGTTGGGTTGCTATGCTTTAACCGTAATGGTAACTCTCTAACCGTCTAACGGTGTTAGTCCTTTTAATATTGGTTTAAAAGTGAGTGCATGCTATTGCGAAGTGTAAAATGGTAATTTATGTATGAAGTATTCAAAATTACGCATGAAGGAAACAAACATTTAAGAAGAAAATCAAAATTATGCATGAAAAAATAACAAATAAAATTACACACTAATAAAATCAAAATTACAACCTTATAAAATCCTTTTTACACTTCACACGTTAATATTCAACTTTTCTCTTTATATATAATGTCGAGTTAAAGGATAGTGTATGGGACACCCCGCATATTCAGGTTAATACGTTTCATACTATACATAATACGTTTCATACTTTACATACATACGTTTCATACTCTACATACATACGTTTCATACTTTGCATACATACGAGTCTACCTCAACGAAAACACTGAAAACAACTACTTAATATCATACTTGACCGAGTCGGTTGAGTCGTACCGATGATTCGGGAATCATCAGGAGTCGTTACAATGGTCCGAGAGACCATTGGGTGTCGGTCCATAACCATGTGTACAAGGATCGGCGATTCGTGGAATCGCCGGGTTTAACGCACACACGCAAGTCTCGAGTCCCGGGAATTGGTGAACGAGTGTGAACGTGTTTGTTTTCATGTATTATGTGTTTATAATCATTATGTGACTTATCGGTATGTGTATACGTGGTTACATACGTTAAAACGGTGATTACACGTAATTGCATGACATTATTGGTGATTACGCGTAATTGCATGATGTTAGGGGGTGATTAGCCCTAATCGCCTATAGGGTAGGCGATTAGGAGGTTTGGGTAGGCGATTAGAGCCCTAATCGCCAATAGGGTAGGCGATTAGCAGCCCTAATCGCCTGATAATGCTGCACAATCGCCTGACGTGTTTTAAACGACTAGAAACGCCTATAAATACCACCCTTGACCTCTAAAACACCATTTGTGCAACCCTAGCCGTCCCATAACCTATCCCAACACACAAACACCCTCTGGAACTCGTTTTTACATCAAAACAACCATTTCCAAGCTTATTCCATCATTTCCTCTTAAATCCAAGGTGTGTTCTTCAAACCCAAACCTTTATATGATTATGTTTTGTTCCCTAAAAGTCCAGACCTGATTTCTAAATGTTTTTGTCTTTGCAAATCCATTAAAAACCGTTTTTAAACAAACCCAAACCTTTATGTGTGTTATATGTGTTATATGTGATTAAAGGTAGGATTTTTAGGATTGAAACATGATTGATCTTGTGTTATTTAGGTATTCATGGCTGTTATGAGTTAGTATGATGATGTCCTAGGAGTTTGGATGGTTTTGATTGTGTGTTGTTGATGTTTGATGTTTTGACCCATTTGAATGATTTTGAATGATTAAGGATGCTATGAGGTGTGTTGTTGATTGTATGATGTTAGGGTTTGCTTTAGGATGATGCTAGAGTAGTAGGATACTATCGGACAACGTGGTTATGTGGTGAAATCTGGATATTTGCTATTTAGGGCAAGTTCTTGCATGATGATGTGATGTTTACATGTTAAGTTTACTATTTTGGGAAAACGCTCGCATTCAGGACTGTTAGAATGATGAAAACTTAGGGGTTTTGCTTGAAATATGTTTGTTAATGTGTCATGATTGATATTGGGTGTTTACACATGTTTCGGATCTGATTTGGAGGGTTAAACGCGTGAAAAAGGCTGAACAAAACAGCGTAGGCGATTAGGATTTCCCAATCGCCTATGCTGTAGGCGATTAGCCCCTAATCACGTACCCTATAGGCGATTAGGGAGCCTAATCGCCTACCCACCATGCAATTGTGATCCTAATCGCTAGCTAACTTCTGATAGCATGTCTTATGACTCCTAATCACTAGTTAACTTCATAATAGCATGTCTTACGACTCCTAATCACTAGTTAACTTCAGAATAGCATGTCTTATGACTCCTAATCACTAGTTAACTTCAGAATAGCATGTCTTACGACTCCTAATCACTAGTTAACTTCTGAATAACATGTCTTATGACTCCTAATCACCAGTTGACTTTTCCTAATCACTAGTTGACTTTTCCTAATTGCATGCTAAGTTCCTAATCGCGTGTACTGCTGTTATAAGTGTATTTTGACATTCCGAAACCGATTCGACACCTAGGAACATGCTAGGAACCCCGTGACATGCCTAGTAACATAGTAACACGTGTCCGGACTTGTTTATGCGTTAATTAGGCGTCATGCTAGATAGGGTGAATGTTTGCGCATGCTAAGTGTTTAATTGCATAAGTTGCATGATATCTTGTATGTGACTAACACGTGGGATGTCGGGTCACCAATGGGATGTCGGGCCTTGTCTGGTGTGGTCGGTTAAACGTTTAAACATCATTTCATATGTACACGGTTATGGTCTGGACTGTTAGGGACTAATCAACCTACGGGTTGTTAGTCTAACACCTTATACGCTCGTCATGATAGGTCACCAGTATTTGGTGCCGTCTATTGAGCAGGTTTACTTGTCTTAGTGCGAGGAGCAGCATCAGGTGAGTTTCACGACCCCACTTTACGTTTTACATTTCGGGGGAGACACATGCTCATACTTTTTTCATAAATTATCATGTTATACTAGTGTTAATTCATTTACATACTATACGAAACGTAAAGTCCCGGGGAAACCATGAATATGCTGGATGGCATAACGGGGGAAATGTGGATAGATCTATTTGGACTGACAGACCCCACCCGTCGGCTGGGAGCCGGGCGGGTGCATATTGTTTCGGTCATAACGCTACTGGAGGTAGTGCATAATCGTTTCGGGCAAAAATCATATATCGTTGTCTGTAATGGTTTCCGGTCGTAGTAGTATTACTCATGCGTCTAGCTAACGCTATCATTTCTGACATAGTGATAACATGATGACTTTCATTACTTAAACGTTTAACATAAAACCTGTGAACTCACCGGCATTATTTGCTGACGTTTTTAGCATGTTTGTCTCAGGTCGTTGAGGTAGCAGCTTATCATAGGCGCACGGAGTCACACGGCGTCTAGGATTCATATGCATTTTCTTATCTTTTTCAGACTTACGTACTTTTACATTTTGAGTTGTAATAAAGTTACGCTTCCGCAGCGAATGGATTTATGAAAACTTGATGGTTGTTTATTTCATTTTACGTATCATATAGTGTCGTTTATTGTGACCGTTGACTTAGATCCTGGTTTGTCACGCGCCTCTCGGTAAAACCCCGCACGTAGAATTTGAGGGTGTGACAGTGTATGTAAAAATGAAATCATATTATAGTATGCTAATATGTCATTAGTAACTTGTTATGAATGAAATTTTGGGTTTCATTAGAATCATGTGAATAATGACTTGTTATGAATGAAATTTCGGGTTTCATGAGAATCGTGTGAAAGTATATGTGCCATATGTAAATATGTAATTGCTAACTTGTTATATGTATGGTTTGAGCTCTAAGAGAATCGTGTGTGTGCTTTATTAAGTAAATATATGTCAGTGTGACTTGTTACTTGTTAGACATGTAAGATTTGAATTCTAAGAGAATCATGTGTACCAGTACGTATAAATCTTATTTTGATTAAATGCACTTATTCATTACCCCCCCCCCCCACACACACACACACATCTTGCCTACAAGCTACCAGTGGCGGATCCAGGATTTTTTTACAGTGGGTTCACTGTTTTTAGATGCTCCAATTTCATGGGACCCGACATAAAAAATTTTGGGCCGGTCGACGTCGGGTCGGGTAAAATTTTGGGTCGGTTTTACGGTTCAAATGGTGGTGTGGTGCGTTGTGTGACTGTGGTAAGTGGCTTGGTGCATATCGAGGCAAATCTAGCTCTCCGGCGATTAGGACATGAGTAGCTATAGGTGCTGTCAATGTCATTTTATAACCAGTTAGTGCGTGACCGCGTGTTATATTTGAATGAGAGTGGGGGTTGGTGGTATATTAGGTCTCGTTTGGTTCACATAATCTAATGTATTTGACAATAGAAGTGGATAACATCCATAAAAAAGAGTGTTTGGTTACCTAAAGATGGAATTTGAATAGAATAAAATTCATAATCATGGTAAATTAACTTTTCATCCTACATGAGATGAAATTTAAAACATTCCTATGGAACGTTTACACATTACCAAAATCATAAAAACATTACCATAAACCATCTCTTAGATCTCAAATTATTAAAGACCTTTACAGTAAACAAGTGATAAAGGTTGGGCAATATGAGTTTTATATGTCTAATCGAATTGCCGATTTTAAATGAATGATGTGCCATCTGAACAGAGACTCAAATTAGCAAACAAAAAAAAGTGATTAGCAAGGTTCAAACCCGCCATATGTTGTTTCAGAAAAGGAGGCGTAAACCATTGAGCCAAGATAAGTTTCATGCTATGGGTTCATACCCAAATTATCTATGGGTTCATCCCATTTTTTGTATGAACTTTCTACTAAAAATTTAAAACCGAGTGGGTTCGTGTGAACCCGCTCCTCGGTATGTGGATCCGCCCATGCAAGCTACATTGCTCCTCGTTACAACTTAATCACCTTTGTAGTCGGTTAAGTTAGGTAAACCTATTTACACATAAACCTTATACTACCAACCACTACAATTAGACGCCTAATATCACCACCCTACATAAAATTAAGAAAGAATTATAAAAATGATCCTCGTGGTTTGGTACGAATCATGGCCTTAGTCCTCATGTACTAGATCAAAACTTGATGTTCTAAATGTGGTCTTTGAAAAGTAAACTAACCTAGACACCTAGTAATATAAAATAGACTCAACTAAACTAGATCACACGACAGGCAGGTGTACCTATCAAAGCAGTACAGACTAAGTAAGTCCGATTATCCAACCCACATGACACTAATGGAAAACAAAACTAGACTCAATTAAGAGTCTAACAAATGTTTTTTTAAAATGGTTTTGATAAATAACTCAAGGTTCGAACAACCAGACAACTAAGGATCATAAAGGTGTATATCAGGATAGGAAATGCAACTACTTAGGCATCGGATCCACTAATGAAGCTGAAACTGTCTCGGCTATGGAAACTATGTTGGGTACAGAATATAATTAATGATTATGTACCCTTAAATAACCTAATAAATCCCTAAGCTATCGGCAGACCTACAAGGAAACCCAATACATCCTAAAGTGTAAGGAGTAACTTAGTAGCTCTTACTGTGACATAGAAAAAAATGAATCTAAGACGCAGTAGGCAAGGATAACCTCCCAGTCTCACATTTACCCGACACCTAAGATCTAGACAAATTTTACTACCTAACACCTCCCGATCTCAAGAATAGGAAGAACGCTAACTACCTATAAACTCCCAATTAATGCTCCTATGGATTTGTAGACAATACCATAAAATATGCATACGAACAAAGCAAACAATCCTATTAATAGTTAATCACTCGTTACTTTAATGGAACACTAAAAGATTGTAAATCAGTAAATAGCACACTTACACACCCATAACAATAACTAATAAATCATTACTTTAATATAAAACCCAACAATAAAATCCATAAATCGAACAAAATCCAAAACCAATCAGTTGTCATCTCTACCTAGGTAGCGGCTAGTGTTTAGCTACACATAGTACGGGGAATCAGTAAAAACGCAAGTTCAACACAAATCAAAGTCATGGAAAAATTATGACCCTAACACACTCGTCACCACCAGCGTTTGTCTCACCACTGGTGTCCCCACCACTCCTCGTTCCACCAGCTAGGTCCCCATCCTTTTCAGTAGAGCAGAGCAATTCACGGTTCGGAACCGCTAGAACCGAGGAACCGAAACAGAACCGCTAGACCCGAACCGTATTCTTGTATTTATAGTCCGATTTCGGTTCTTAAAATTTGGTGAAAACGGTTCCCGGTTCGGTTCGGTTCAGAACCACAGTTCTGTTTATAGAACCGTTAGAAACCGGGTTAGGTTAAAATATATTTAAAACCCTATTAATTTAGTGGGTTTTCCAAGTAGTTTGTAGACTGACTATTCACATTTTCAATTCTCAACTTTAATCTTTATAAAGAATATTGTTTGAGTCATGTTAACTATATAATATTTAACAAACTTGTTGAGACAGGAGTTCCATTCGAATTATGTAATTTCTATAAAAAACATATAGAGTACAAAAAAGGGAATGAAAACAGCTTAAACTGAGAATCAACGCTTACAAATCCATTTATAAGGTGCACATGTTGGCTTATAATGTGTATCGCACAATGATGTAGTATAACATGCGATATTACGAATGCATGACACATGTTACTCATAGTGTCAAAATTACAATCATTGCATATATGCAGTTGGTACCGTGTACTTCTAAACATGTATCATATGTCCGTAATATGACTAGGACACCACACTTTAGTTTACTAAAGTTGCCTTTGATTTAATTGTTAATTTTAGGATTTAAATTGACAACCGGTTCCGGCGAAAACCGTTTACACGAGAACCGTTTAACTCGGTTCTGAACCGAACCAGTAGTTTTTTATACGGTCCGGTTCCAATTCTTATATTTATCACTAAACGATTCCAGTTCGGGTCGATTCGGTCCGGTTCTGAACCGTTGCACACCCCTACTTTTCAGTAGCCTCTACCTCCAGAACTAATTGTTCAGGATTATTGTCCTTTTCTGTAACATCTGATTAGTTGGCAAAACTTGTGAAATCAACTGAACTAGTGGGTTTACATATCGCACGTTGCACGATTGTTTCGAAATCTGTTGTACGGGTTTGTGTTGAGAGGATTTAAGACATAGCTAAGCAGTAGGTTCTTGGGTTGCATAATTTAGTATTTACAAACCTAATTTACGGTCACAACATGGTTACGACAGTCTGTATCGTTAAGTGTTACAAAAACATGTCGATTTAGATCAAACAAAATATTTGCGTCCGTGACTTTTTTGCCCAGTTGATCAGTTTCCTAGAGCAGGCCTTTTGTCAGCGGTCCTTGCATCTTCTGAGATAGTTTAAAAGTGTTTTAATTACTAATGTGTTTGGGCACTATGGATTAAGAAAGCAGCTCAAAGTCGCCTAAATAGTAAAACGCCTAAATTATGAATCGCCCAAATTATAAATCTAAACAATAACCCATCTAAACATTAAAATGCCTAAACTATGAATCGTTTAAAAATAACACGTAGACAATAAATCGCCATGGCCGGCCCTGAGCATGGGCCGGGTGGTCACCGGCTCAGGGCCCGACCCACAAATGGGCCCGAACTATTTTTAAAAATATACATATGTATATTAAATTCTATATTTAGGATATTTATTTGTGTTTTATATGTAAAATTCTTGTTAGTTGAGTTGGAAAAACCATGTAAATTTAATGTAGAGGTCTCAAGTTCAAGCTTTAGTTCTAGCACCATATTTGTTGTTTTTTAAAATTCATTCCTTTTTACAAAATTTTAGGCCCAAATTTTTTTTTCGCCCGAGGCCCAATTTTTTTTTAGCGTTTTCGGAGACGGCCCTGTAAATTGCCTAAACAGTTAAAGGGCTAAACAATAAATCGCCTAAACAATAAAACCTCTAAACATATAACCTGCAAGAACAGGGCAGAAATCAAAGTCGCCTAAAGAATAAAATGCATAAACAATAAATTAGGTAACTAATAAAACGCCTAAAGTACAATAAAACGCCAAAACAATAAAACGCCTAAATACTAAAATGCCTCAATTATGAATCGCCTAAACTATGAATTGTATAAACAATAAATGGCTAAACAATAAATTGTTTAAACAGTAAAACGCTAAAAAAATAAATCGCATAAACTATGAATCGACTAAAAAAACACGTAAACAATAAATCGCCTAAACGGTAAAAGGGGGTACCTTGAACATCTGATCATTGTAAGCAGGGGAGCATTGTAAAGTATTGACACCATTGTCACTACAAGGTCAGATTCTTGCAACAGTTAGGCCATGGGAAGAGGCATGTTGGAAAGAAGTAGCGTAAGCTCTCTGATATCTCTTTATACACACTCATCACAAAAGTTACGATGATGATGGGGAATCAGTCTTTATTTATGAGGTGGAACAGATTCTCATATCCTAAAAACATGAAAGTAAAAAAACACATCACATGAATAAACACATGACTACCACTCGAAAGTTATTATCTTTTTCATCGTCATTGTCCTGTTACTCCTTGGAGATGATCTTGTGGAAGAAGACATGAAAGTGGAGCGGTGAAAGACATGTGGGTTGAGGACAAGAGGACAGCTAGGTAGTTAGCGTGGAGAGAGATCAATGTGTTCAACACACTCAACCATATATTTCGTTTAAGACAAAAGAACATCAATGTAGTATCATATTTTAAGTTGTCTATAAATATAAGTTAAAAAATAGTACCAGTTGCTTATTTGGCCTCCTAGCAGACCTCTATAGACCATGCTTGGTGGTCCTAACCCACCCAACACCCTATACAATCATATCAACATTAGTTTTTAACATATTAGTCTCCAAAAAAAAAACATTCAACCGATGACAGTAAAACAAATTTAAGAATTGGGAACAGTGGAAGGCTTATGATTTGTCCAAATTTAGGTAGCTATTTCTTATTTTTGTCGTGATCGTCTATTGTTTTTTGTTGTTAAAAAACTGATTAACAAAAGAATCGAACCTGCTATGGTCTTCTATGAGGAAAAAAAAACACAGGATGACGGATTACTTTCTTGCTCCCTTTCATCTGGAAACAAATCTGTACGAAAACACAACAAAATAGTAAATAAAAAAGCATCTAATTGAATTCAAAAGGAAGTAGATATTACTAGGCCTGTAAACGAACCGAACGTTCATGAACTGTTCGTGAACTGTTCGGCGGGAAGTTCGTTTATGTTCGTTTATTTAAATAAATGAACGAACACGAACACAATTTTTTGTTCGTTTAATTAAACGAACGAACACGAACACACGTTGTGTTCGTTCATTTATGTTCATGAACGTTCGTTTATGTTCGTTCATTTATGTTCGTTTATGTTCGTTTATGTTCGTTTAATTAAACTTAGCTTTATTTTTATTATCTATTTTCTTTTGTTAAGTAACCTTAATTCATATGTTCTAAAAACTTAACCCTAACCCTAACATTCTAAACATATCACTTATTAGCCGCTCTTCACACTTCACAGCCCCACACTTCACATCCACTCTCCACCCTAACCCTAACGTTCATTTATGTTCATGAATCATTATTAACTTGTTTTTGTTTGTGTTCGTTTATGTTCATTTGTGTTCGTTTAAGTTTAAATGAACGAACATAAACGAACACGAACACGACAAATTTCTTAATGAACGAACACGAACACAAAAATGTGTTCGATTATGTGTTCGTGTTCGTGTTCGGTTAAAGTTAAATGAACAAACACGAACACGCCTGTGTTCGTGTTCGTTCGGTTCGTTTACAGGCCTAGATATTACAATAATTTTTGAAAAGGCATGATTTATTATATTTTTTTTTTTGGGAAGGTCAGTTTCGTTATGAGTGACTCATTGTCACTCTGCCGGTCTGTTTTGAACCGACAGCCGCCAAGGGTGGCGTGACGATGTTCTATCGGGGGTTTGCTTAGAGTATCCGGATCACTAACCCAGTAAAAATAACAATAGTGATGACTATGAAGACAGTATAACGGCGCGTAGTGGAGAGGCGATGGAACGGTACCATGACGCGGTGGTGGAGAGAGACAGAAGTAGGTGACACAAAGGGTGAATGTATGCGATGGTCTTGTTTCAGTAATTTACAGAGAAGGGTGTAACACCCAACCGATGGCGGAAACATCGAGGTGTCACGTAAGAATGAGTATACAGTAGCACATGGTAATCAAAATTTTAATTGAAATTAATTTAAAGTGCAAATATCCAAAATGAAAATACATAATGAGTTTTAAGTGGAAATCTAATACATCACAAAAACCAAACAAGCATAGACTTTAGTTTGCCTTCTCATGTAAATACTCTAGTCTTCATGCATCATTATTTCCTGTTGAGTTGTAAAAATGGGGGAGTCAACTAGAAGTTGGTGAGAATACATAAGCCATGTCAAGCAAATAGTTTAAGTACAAAAGTTTAGCAATTCATATGTCTATCGTAAATTTAAGTCTACATGAATAAACATGATATGTTGAATCGACATAATCAAACCTCCGACTAGTTTAGGTCCATCCCGTCCATCCACGGTTCACCTTAATAATATGTTGGAACGATAACAATCACCCACGTTACCTATGTAGGAGGTACACGTATCCGGGTGGGATTGTCAATCCAATAGATCTATTATTGAGTATCGTCGGCTTGGCCATAGCTAATGATTATGTAATGTTGAAACTCGTTGAAACTGTTGTTGTAGTCTAAATCATGAGGCATTAAAGTTTACAACTAGACATGTATGTAGAATTGCTTAAGTATAATGTTGCAAGTATAAAGAATTGCAATAACATGGTTACGTAAACTCACCTTAACAAAGTATTAAGTCTCGAGAAATAGAATATGTGTAGCCCCAAAGTTGCCAATTACAAGAGCTTATAATCAAAGCTTCAATTGTAGAAGTAATAGACTATAGAAGAAAAGTATGAGGGAAAGTTTAATCGGATTGAAACAATCGATTTTAGAGGTGGCAAGTGTAATGGTTCATAGGTGGGTTTTTATACTAGTTTTGGATTTAATTAGCCATTAAAATTGGTCAACACCAGAAAGTAAGGTTTTATGATGAATTGACTATTTGACTAGGACTTTGACTGTTTGACTAAGACTTTGACTAGGACTTTGACTATGACTTTGACTATTTGACTCAAGGCTTTATTTAAGAAATAAAAAAAAATCATTAGTTTGAATTAGAAAATAAAAAACACCGTCTTATAAAATGACGATTTTATAAATAGAATTAGGATAGGACATATGTCATGATTGAAGTTTTTTTTTTTTTTTTAGTACAATGATAAAAGAAACTTAGAAAAATAGAGTGCACGGATAAAGATAAGAATACTTAGAAATAAATTAAACTTTATATCATGGATCGGGAAATACTTTAATGCAAAACAAATGGGAAAATTCGTGAGGTTACAAAAGGTGTTAGAGAGAGAGAGGGGGAGGGAGGGAGAGAGAGGGAGGGGGAGGGAAAAAGAGAGGGGGAGGGAGAGAGAGAGATGAGGCATGAGGAGGAAGAGTTTATAGAGAGAGGGGAGGAGCTTGTAGCATATGTGAGAAAGAGAGAGAGACGCGTGTATATCAAGCATGCCAAAGCAGGACGCGTGTATAAACATGAGATTGTTCAATTACAAGAATCATCATCATCATACTCAGTTAATCCCACCAATAGCAAAAGCTAAGGTAGGGTCTGGGGAGGGTAAGATGTAGACAGTCTTACCTCTATCCGTGGGAATAGAGAGGCTGCTTTCAATGAGACCCCCAGCTCGATAGTGGTTTTGTATCAAGTCTTGGACATAAGGCACATAACACAGCAACCGGGACAAACCGATTGGTGCATGTACCCCTTTGTCTTTTGGCTATCAACGCACCACCTGATTCAGGATTAACCGTCTGTCATTTTCACGAAATTAGTAAAATAACGTTAAAATTAGTGCAACTTACTTCCCCCCCCCCCCCAAGAATGTCCTTCCAAAATCACCACAAAAAGTCTTTAGGGAAAAATTATGACCATTTGCAAGGTTCGAACCCAAACAACTTAACTAACACACCACAACCCATACCAGCTACGCTGGAAACATTTTTGTTACGATATTCAAACAAAACAATATAAATAACCCAAGTTACACAATTCAATATATAGGATAATTCCTACACTGCGCACAAAGTATCTAATACAAAAGTTTGGGTTGGGACCTCCTACACCATTTTGTATTATGTAATGAATATATGTACAAAGTGCAATTAGGAAATACTATATATAAAAAATAAAAAGATAAATACAGTTCATGATTTAACTCTATAATAGCCGAATCAACAGGGTGCCTTCAGGTATCTTACATTATGTTAGTGTCTTGCTTTTACAATGTAATGTACTTTTGGGAGATGAATAAAAGTTGTTTGCCGTTAAAAAAAAAACAGCCGAATCAAAATAAACGACTTAAAACTATCATATGTATTTATTACCTTCTAAAGTGAGTTTGAGTTTGAATTTGTTCCGGATAATAAAGATGAATGTGAATTTATGACCTTCGTCAGCTTTGGGGATTTTGGGATGAGGGAGAATTAGGGCTCATAATCGATTTTGAAATTTGGTCGAATAAATTGATCAGGTGGTGTCGGATTGTCAGGTTTTGGCTAGACCTGGGCAACACATACAAATAAACCACCTTTACATTTGTAGAGCTTCATTCAAAGTCACAATGATGCGGATGCCAATGGTATTTAATTTCCAAGAACACCAATTCCAATAAACCCGCTAACATCGTATTAACCCTTCGCACAAACCACACCCAAACAACACTTTGCCATATATGAAATACACGGAGGTTGCCACTTTTAGGCTTGTAAGGCCGATTGTGACTGACCCACACTGACAAACAATTGAAAAGCCCAGCAAAAAACTTATTTGAAAGGGTGATGTTATTTAGACATCCCCCAAAACCCTAGACACCCCTGTGGACGGGTCGTTGAGGCCTCAATGGGCCGTGGAGGCCAAATCTGGGAAAAACGACGGGTCGTTGGGGCCTTAATGGGCCGTCTTTTTTCCAATTTTTGGCTCTCAATGGGTCGTTGAGGCCTCAATGGGTTGTTGAGGCCTCAATGGGCCGTCTTTTTTCCAATTTTTGGCCCTCAATGGGTTGTTGAGGCCTCAATGGGCCATCGATTTTCTCTGTTTGGCCCTCAATGGGTCGTTGAGGCCTCAATGGGCCGTGGAGGGGGTGTCTAGATAAAAAAAAACCCTAGTGTCTGAATATTCAATTGTGACATCCGTCACCCTCGTCTTTCGTCAGATTTACAAAAATAACCTTGAAATATTTTCATTATAGTCCTTACAAGTTCGTCGTTTTCAAGTTTAATTTTAGAACGAACTAAAAAAAAAATTATCATACATATTTATTATGGATCGGGTATACGTTTTTTTTTTTAATCAAATGCGTATGTTGAACGTAGTCGTAAAAGATTCTATAAAAAATATATATATATATATATATATATATAATTTAGTTTAAAAGGTTTAAAGTTAGCTAACTTAAATTGGTTAAGTTTTTGTAAAGAAAACTAACTAGTTTTAAAAGGAATTATAACCAAACTAACTTGAGGGACTAATGTTGCATATTCTTCAAAGTTTAAAAAAAAAAATATTTCTGCTGTCTTCCTCGTTTTTCCGGCGCCCAGCTCCGGCCACCGGAGTTTTTTTCCGGCGAACACATTAAACACACTTTTAGACTTGTAAACGTTCAAAACCCATTCCAAATCGTTTCTCCATTCATTTGTATCAGTTTCCCATCATTAACCCATTATAATAACGCATTTAAACGAGCGTTGAGTTGTTTTTTTTTTTGTAACCGGCGAGTTATAGCCAATCAAGTCCAAGACGGTTTCAAAACGATTGAATCCTTATAAACTGATCGTTCCATCTTGTTTCTGCACATTCACACTTCCTAAAACTATTTTTTAAAAAAAAAAACAATCAGAACACCACAGGAAGGCCGCGTAATCGTCTCTCAAGGTTCCGACTCGTGTTCTTTATTTTTCGCCTTTAAATCGTAACTGTAAGTCAAGTTCTTTGTTGCCGTTTTGCTTGATTATTAATTCCGATCCATAGCCCCCTGAAATCGAGTTCTAACTCGTTTGATTTGGGGCTCAATTAAAAAAACTTAGGGTTAGGGTTCTTGGTTAGATGGTTTGGGGAAGAAGATGATATTGGTATTAATTGTTAAATATATTTCAGTTTTAAATAATTAAACAAAACATGATCTAGCCTAGTGGTGTGTGTGTGTATTGTGGAATGAAGGGGGCCGGGTTCGAGTCCCCATGGCTGCAATATTTAGAGTTTTTTTTCTTTTTTTCAGATTTGGTATTTCTTATTATTTTTTTTGTTATTTATTTATAACCAAAAATTATGAAAATTTAGGTGTAGCTTCTTGACATCATAAAGAACATTTCCACATTTTTTTTTTCTGAAAAATGTGTTATTTTTATATTTTTATTGAATTAAATTGTTTTAATCATAAATAATTGATAAAAAATTCATTTTTTATGATTTTAATCTCAAACTTTTTGAGTAATTATTTCTAACCATTCTCAACTGAAATAAAAATTATTGGTCAAGAAAACATTTATTTTTATTAATTTCAAACATGATTTAATCTCATTAAATCACTTTTAAATATAAATAAGTTTATATAAATTATGGGAAAATTATTCTAATATGTTTACATCAGAAATCATCCATTTTCTATAAAATAAATATTTTTGGATCACGTATAGTATTATTAGTCTTATTTACGTTTAGTTAGACATAATAAAACATTTATTTATTTATACAATTTAAACATCTATTTTATAAATGTTTTTCTTTTAAAATAGAAATACTCGTATGGTTTAATGTCTTAATTTTTTTTTTTGTTGAATCGTTGTGTAACACAAAAATTATTTATTTATATATTTATGATTTTCGTATTATTTCAATTTAGTTAAAGTAACTAACTAAATTATTTTGTCTTAATTATTCAAACATATTGTTATCTAAATATTTAACCGGTAATAATTATATTACCTAAATCATATTTACAAACTTTAGTATATTATTCTAATATACAACTTTTACATTAATTCGACTAAATCATAAAAACTCTAATTCCCCAAATCGACTTAGCAAACCCTAATGCCTTAGACCCTAGATACTTTAGACTCTTAGACTTTTCCTTATTAGTATTCTTACACATTATAGGTTGAATTCTTCGGAATTCTCATTACTTAGCTCACGACCGCTTAAGTGGATTTGATCGCTTTCGCAAACTGTGAGTATATCTTTCCCCTTTTTACTATTTTACATTTCGGGGTGACTCATGTACTTACTATCAAGTTTATATTTCCTTTTACTAAAATAGCAATTCTTATGTGTGTTTGCTTGTGTTATATTGTGTATCTATGACCTGTCAAATCATTAACCGCTGGGCGGCCTGGCATTTCAATGAATAGTACTATGGTTTATACCCTTGTGGCTCTGTTGAGAGTCCTCGTCATTGCTATGTATTACATTACTACTAGCGCATACTATATATATCTGCTTTCTTCTCTTAGGGTTGATTTGACCCGGATTCCACTTATTACATCTTGCAAAATAACACACGAATTGCTAAAGTTTACCTTACTATATATAACAAACGGATGTACTCACCAATACATTATATGTGTTGACAAAATTGTTTTGTACATGTTTCAGGTGACGTTTGATGTTTCATGCTTTCACGCTTAGGCTGGACCTAGTGCTTAAATAAAAAGTTGAACATTTAATATTTATGTTTGATATTTCTATTAAGACTCTTTGTATTTCGTTTTGAATGATGGAAGTTATTTGCTATTAATATTTACAATTTAGTCCATGTGCTATTGAACAATCGTCACTACGTGACACCTCGATGTTTCCGCCATCGGTTGGGGTGTTACAGATTGGTATCAGAGCCATGGTTATAGGGAATTAGGTTATTAGTAAATGCTTTTGACCTAGACTATAACTAAGCTACCCATTATATGCTTTCTTTTATCCTCATATTTCTTTAGATATATTTTCTCCTTTTACTTTTCATTATACTCGAAGAAGATTTTTATTCTACAAATGGAACGAAAACACCAAGTTAGGAGTGATATCCATACCTTGGTGAATAGTTTCACTCCTTATATGTTTTATTTATTTTATTTATCTTGGAATATTTTCCTTTCGAGATAGGAGACGTCCAAATCTCAAGGCATCTATTCCTCCAAAAGAAACTTACTCACTAAGCTAGGAGTGACATCCTTATCTTAGTGACTAGTTTCACTCCATTGTATTTGTACTTTTTGAAAGTATATCTTTGAGTTAGGAGTGAAATCCACATCTCAAGGATATATTTCCATATCTCAAGTTCCGCTGGAGTTTTGCAATTTATTTGTGACGGGGCACGTGCAATCTGGAAGGGTGAGCGCCTGTATTCTGAGTTTTCTGTCTAGGTTGGTAATTCGCATAAATCCCAATCAGACGAGGGACCCGTTTACCTACCTGGGAATTCTCGGGATGAGCATTCACTTATAGGCTAAAGTACGCCCCCACAAGTCACTAATAATATTTCAATTACTTTAGTTAGTCAACAGTTTCTTTGGAAACACTCTTATATCTCGTTTTATACTTGGTATTGTTATTCATTTGAAGTTTTATCATGATTTTCTTTATGATACTCATAATTTTTCTTATATCAATTTATAATTACTATATCTCATGTTATGTGTTACTTGTCTTGATATAAACTATGGCATTTCCAAGATTTTTGGAAATCAAATCTCATAATTATTGTTCGCTTTTGTAGATGTCTGATCGCGAATCTCGTAAGAGAGCCTCGAAGCGTCAGGCTAAACTGAAATCTGATCAGCGTATCGCGACCATGCTCAATGACAAATTGGAAACACTTGTTCCTAACATCATAAATGCTATTATTCCAAACCTTAACCTGAACGGTAGCTCGAATGGGAACTCTAACGGGGATGCAAGTGGAAATGGTGGGGCCAGTGAGAATAAGTGCACTTTCAAGCACTTCAACTCTTGCCATCCCAACAAGTTTAATGGCACTGAGGGAGCCACTGGGTTACTTGAATGGTTCGAAAGTATGGAGAATACGTTCATTAATAGCGACTGTCCAGCCAACTTACGTGTTCGTCATGCCACGGGTGTTCTTCAAAAGAGAGCGCTCACTTGGTGGAATGGTGAAAAACATGCTCGAGGGACAGAAGCTGCTTTAGCTATGTCTTGGGATGATTTCAAAATCGCCATGACAACCGTTACCACGAGTTGAGCTTACTGATTCCTCGTATGGTAACCCCGGTATCCTTGGCTATTGAGAAGTATATTGAGGGACTACCACCTCAGATCCATGATTCGGTTATGGGAAGCAAGCCTGCTACTGTAGAGGATGCCATTCGTCTCGCAGCCTCTCTTACTGACAAACATGTCAAGGATGGTACTCTAACTCGTAAGGGTACTAAAAGAACTACTGAAACCTCTGCTACCACTGAACCGTCTCAAGCAAACTCTGTCTCTACCTTTAGTTCCAATAAGAAACGAAAAGGTGGAAACCAGAACTATGCTGTTGTTACACCCCTTAATCAGGTTCCTGTTGCAAACACATCTACTGCACCTCAAACTCAAAAGGTTCAGGGAAACTATTCGGGTTCACACCCTAAATGCATTTCATGCAACTTTCACCATCCAACTACTCGACCCTGCTATAAATGTGACACTTGCGGCAAAGCAGGCCACACTGCTTCTCACTGTCGGGAAACTGAACCTGGGAATGCTCAAAACCAGAGGACTGGTCAACCTAGAGCTTGCTATGCTTGTGGTGATCCTAACCACAGGCAAGATAGGTTTCCTCATTTAGCTGCTTTCATACAGTCTCGACAGCAAACCCCAGCACTTCCAGCAGCTCCAGCAGTTCCAGCAATTCAAGCGGCTCCAGCTCGTGGTCGTGCTTTCAACATCAACGCTAACCAAGATCAAGCTATCAACGACGTTGTCAATGGTACATTTCTTATTACTAACTTATATACTTCGATTTTGATATCGGTATGGATAGGAGTTTTGTCTCATTAGAAGTTGAACCTTTACTTGCTCGTACTTGTCCTCACCTTACCCATCCTTTTGCTATGGAGGTTGTTAATGGCAAATCTTATTCTTATATGCTCCGTAAATGCACGTAGAACCTAAACGATTATAAATTTTCTGTTAATCTTATACCTGTTTTTAGGAACCCTACGAATCGAGTTTATAAACCTTTCTTGGACCAATTCGTAACTGATTTTCATCGATAACATGCACACATACACCAGAAACCTTCACTTGAAAGAAATTTCGAGACGAAATTTTCTAAAGTAGGGGAGCCTGTGACATCCGTCACCCTCGTCTTTCGTCAGATTTACAAAAATAACCCTTGAAATATTTTCATTATAGTCCTTACAAGTTCGTCGTTTTCAAGTTTAATTTTAGAACGAACTAAAAAAAAAATTATCATACATATTTATTATGGATCGGGTATACGTTTTTTTTTTAATCAAATGCGTATGTTGAACGTAGTCGTAAAAGATTCTATAAAAAATATATATATATATATATATATATATATAATTTAGTTTAAAAGGTTTAAAGTTAGCTAACTTAAATTGGTTAAGTTTTTGTAAAGAAAACTAACTAGTTTTAAAAGGAATTATAACCAAACTAACTTGAGGGACTAATGTTGCATATTCTTCAAAGTTTAAAAAAAAAAATATTTCTGCTGTCTTCCTCGTTTTTCCGGCGCCCAGCTCCGGCCACCGGAGTTTTTTTCCGGCGAACACATTAAACACACTTTTAGACTTGTAACCGTTCAAACCCATTCCAAATCGTTTCTCCATTCATTTGTATCAGTTTCCCATCATTAACCCATTATAATAACGCATTTAAAACGAGCGTTGAGTTGTTTTTTTTTTTGTAACCGGCGAGTTATAGCCAATCAAGTCCAAGACGGTTTCAAAACGATTGAATCCTTATAAACTGATCGTTCCATCTTGTTTCTGCACATTCACACTTCCTAAAACTATTTTTTAAAAAAAAAAACAATCAGAACACCACAGGAAGGCCGCGTAATCGTCTCTCAAGGTTCCGACTCGTGTTCTTTATTTTTCGCCTTTAAATCGTAACTGTAAGTCAAGTTCTTTGTTGCCGTTTTGCTTGATTATTAATTCCGATCCATAGCCCCCTGAAATCGAGTTCTAACTCGTTTGATTTGGGGCTCAATTAAAAAAACTTAGGGTTAGGGTTCTTGGTTAGATGGTTTGGGGAAGAAGATGATATTGGTATTAATTGTTAAATATATTTCAGTTTTAAATAATTAAACAAAACATGATCTAGCCTAGTGGTGTGTGTGTGTATTGTGGAATGAAGGGGGCCGGGTTCGAGTCCCCATGGCTGCAATATTTAGAGTTTTTTTTCTTTTTTTCAGATTTGGTATTTCTTATTATTTTTTTTTGTTATTTATTTATAACCAAAAATTATGAAAATTTAGGTGTAGCTTCTTGACATCATAAAGAACATTTCCACATTTTTTTTTTCTGAAAAATGTGTTATTTTTATATTTTTATTGAATTAAATTGTTTTAATCATAAATAATTGATAAAAAATTCATTTTTTATGATTTTAATCTCAAACTTTTTGAGTAATTATTTCTAACCATTCTCAACTGAAATAAAAATTATTGGTCAAGAAAACATTTATTTTTATTAATTTCAAACATGATTTAATCTCATTAAATCACTTTTAAATATAAATAAGTTTATATAAATTATGGGAAAATTATTCTAATATGTTTACATCAGAAATCATCCATTTTCTATAAAATAAATATTTTTGGATCACGTATAGTATTATTAGTCTTATTTACGTTTAGTTAGACATAATAAAACATTTATTTATTTATACAATTTAAACATCTATTTTATAAATGTTTTTCTTTTAAAATAGAAATACTCGTATGGTTTAATGTCTTAATTTTTTTTTTGTTGAATCGTTGTGTAACACAAAAATTATTTATTTATATATTTATGATTTTCGTATTATTTCAATTTAGTTAAAGTAACTAACTAAATTATTTTGTCTTAATTATTCAAACATATTGTTATCTAAATATTTAACCGGTAATAATTATATTACCTAAATCATATTTACAAACTTTAGTATATTATTCTAATATACAACTTTTACATTAATTCGACTAAATCATAAAAACTCTAATTCCCCAAATCGACTTAGCAAACCCTAATGCCTTAGACCCTAGATACTTTAGACTCTTAGACTTTTCCTTATTAGTATTCTTACACATTATAGGTTGAATTCTTCGGAATTCTCATTACTTAGCTCACGACCGCTTAAGTGGATTTGATCGCTTTCGCAAACTGTGAGTATATCTTTCCCCTTTTTACTATTTTACATTTCGGGGTGACTCATGTACTTACTATCAAGTTTATATTTCCTTTTACTAAAATAGCAATTCTTATGTGTGTTTGCTTGTGTTATATTGTGTATCTATGACCTGTCAAATCATTAACCGCTGGGCGGCCTGGCATTTCAATGAATAGTACTATGGTTTATACCCTTGTGGCTCTGTTGAGAGTCCTCGTCATTGCTATGTATTACATTACTACTAGCGCATACTATATATATCTGCTTTCTTCTCTTAGGGTTGATTTGACCCGGATTCCACTTATTACATCTTGCAAAATAACACACGAATTGCTAAAGTTTACCTTACTATATATAACAAACGGATGTACTCACCAATACATTATATGTGTTGACAAAATTGTTTTGTACATGTTTCAGGTGACGTTTGATGTTTCATGCTTTCACGCTTAGGCTGGACCTAGTGCTTAAATAAAAAGTTGAACATTTAATATTTATGTTTGATATTTCTATTAAGACTCTTTGTATTTCGTTTTGAATGATGGAAGTTATTTGCTATTAATATTTACAATTTAGTCCATGTGCTATTGAACAATCGTCACTACGTGACACCTCGATGTTTCCGCCATCGGTTGGGGTGTTACATCAATGCCATTTGAAATCCTATTCTCAATAACTAACAGATTTTCGCTTGGAAATGGACCCACATTGACAAATGAATGAAAAGCCTTGACTAGAGTCTTTTCAGATTTTCTATCTTCTAATAGTCGAGTGGTAAGGTGTCTCCTCTTTTTCAGGTGAATAGTTCAAATTCTGCAAGGTGCATGTGGCTCCTTTTAGTTTTAAAGGATTCCGCTGGAAACTATCGGCGGATAGCAACGTTGTTGATACTAACTTGTTTAGTAATGACGTGTTTAACAGTAGGAAGCTCATGGCTTATGGTTAGGGGTTCAAACGAGCCGAGTAGCTCGCGAGCTACTTGAGTTTGGCTCGGTAAAAAGCTCGAAACGAGCCGAGCTATATCGAGCCCGAGCCGAGCCTGAGCTCTAAACAAAGCTTGTTTATTAATCGAGCCTGAGCTCGAGCCTGGCATGTGAAGCTCACCAAGCTCGTCGAGCCTTAGTATAATATTAGTTTTATTAATATTTAATAGACTGAATTACAAGTTTTGTCCTTTAACTTTCTACCAGATTGCAAGGCATGACCTTTAACTTTAAAATTGATTGGTTTTGTCCTTTATGTATTAAAATCTTGCACGTTATGTCCTTTGTTGCTAACCCAGTTAAATTTTTCGTTAAGCGGAGGGTAAAATTGTCTTTTTACCCATTTATTTAGAAAAACATTTTAAAATTAAAAAAAAAAGAATTATGTATATATATTAATCTCTCTCTCTCTCTCTCTCATTCATTTATAACCACCACCACCTACCTCCATCCCCACACCACCATCACCTTCATTCACCACCTGCCACCGTCTCCGGCGGAGCTCCGGCCGAGCAGACCACAACACCACCATACCCACACTCTTCTCTGTTTACACACACATGCACAGGTCTGTGTATTCTTTTATACATAAACACACACATAATATGTTAGAGAGAGAGAGAGGATCGATAGAGGAGGAGGAGCCGAAGGCTCCCACCACCGCTGACGGTGGTTCTCCAGCGGTCAAACCCCACAACCCACCACCCGATTATTATTATTATTGTTAGAGAGAGAGAGATCTGAGAGGAAGAGAGGAAGAGAGAGAGAGGCAGAACGAAAGAGAGAACAGAGGAGAGAGAGACGGTAATCGAGAGAAGAGGAAGAAGGAGAAGCAACGGCGGCGCCCCTGTTCCCAAATCCAACCGAGGTAAAAACCCCTCTTCCTATTAGTGTTTGTTGATGAATGGTTGTTGTGGAGGTTTACGGTGGTCACAGGAAGCTGCTGGATGGTTGTGGGTTACGGTGCTCTGTACCAATAACAGAGCATAAGCGTTTAGCTCCGGCGGCCCTCCGGGTCAGATCTGGTCTCAGACGGAAGAGGAAGGAGATGGTCAGGTTATGGTGTGGTCGATTGGTTATGGTGGTGGTGTGGTCTCTCTCTCTCTCCCTCTCTCTGTGTGTGATTGGTTATGGTGGTCGATTGGTGGTCAGGTGGTTGTGGTCGATTGATGGTCAGGTTATGGTGGTCGATTGATGGTCAGGTTGGGTTGGGATTGACGAAATGAAGTTGAGGCAGGCGGTGGTGGTGGTCGGCGGTAGGTGGTGATGGTAGGTTATGGTGTTGGCAGGTATTAAGAGTAAAAAGACAATTTTACCCTCCACTTAACGAAAAAATTTAACTGGGTTAGCAACAAAGGACATAACGTGCAAGATTTTAATACATAAAGGACAAAACCAATCAATTTTAAAGTTAAAGGTCATGCCTTGCAATCGGGTACAAAGTTAAAGGACAAAACTTGTAATTCAGTCTATTTAATAATATTTACCCCTACATTTAAGCTTCTTTACTAAACGAGGCCGAGCCGAGCTTCATTTATCGAGCTTAAAGCCTATTATTTATATTATTTTTATTTAATATATTAACTAATAAATAGCAAACGAGCTCGAGCTTAAGAAATTTCTAACGAGCCAAACTCGAGCTTTGAAAACAAATCTCCAAACAAGCCGAGCTCAAGCTTGGTTGAGCTCGGGCTCGGCTCGTTTGCACCAGTTATGGTAAAAAGAATAGAAAAAAAGAGGACTAATGTAATGATTCATAAACGTCTTAAGACACATTAACATATTTACTAATTAAACCAATGGTTATCCAAATTGATGCACAACATTATAAAACTAATGCATTAGTATATAAATTTTATAAAATGGTAAACCAATGCAACAATGTTACATAAGTGTTACAATGTATCAAAGTAATTGCACTACTTCATAGTCTATATATAGCATTGATTAGATTACTATCATATATCTAATCAGATGCACCCTTCCTAGTTATGTTCACCTGATAAACAGGACTACCATCATGATTTAGCAAGCCCCAATATCTTTCAGTAGCCCGCCATACTTCTGATCCTCATCATACAACGAGAATATAAAAGTTGGTATAACCTCCCGGGTCGGGCTGGAGTTCCAGTACTTGGGACCGCAGTCATTTTCCTAACGAGATTATTGTTGTACTCAGCTGCATTTTCTGGGCTTGCACCAGAATCGCCTGCGTGTGGCCAGCCTGTTTCGGAAATAGCAAGCTGCACATCATCATATCCGAGTTTAGCCATTGCATAGACCACTGAGTCAAGCATTTGGTCAAGGAGGTTCGTGTAGACTAGCCCGGTTTGTGGGTCAGTGTAGGTTACATTTCCACTTTTAAGTAAAGCATAATCAAGGTTTATGCTAGTTTGATTCATGGCTTGGTTTTCAAACCATGCGAAGTAAGGGTAAACATCTACGAAGAAATAAGATTTTGTCGCGTTTATGTATTTCAGCAATGGGGCTATGAGTTCGTGTATCTCGGGCTTAAAGCTTGCGTTTGAAGGTGGAAATGTTATTGACATGATGTCCATTGCAAGAGGTGTGGCTACTTTAATGTTATGAATATTGTGTGCTTTTATAGTGTTTCTAAGCCGTCTAATGGCTGGTAGAAGATCGCGCGCTATTTGCATATCTTGGTTCGTGATAATGGAGCTGAAAACTTCACGACCAACGAGCACAAATCGAATTCTAGTGTCAGGATAGTGAGCTAGGACATGTCCATACACCCATTGGTCTGCAAGGTGTTGATTTCCAGCTATTCCCGAGATTTGATCATTTGCGATAGTGATCGCGACATCAATACTTTTTCCGGATAGAAGATGGAGTATTTCATGGTCAGCGTCGTAAAGCTTGACTCGACTCACATTCATGTTTTCCAGGAGTTTGATTGATCGAGCTGGAGACGGAAGGTTGTTTCCTAGCCGTCCGTAGCTTATACCGATCCCGTTAGATGCTACCGCTCCTGAAATCACAAATGTAAAAGGGGAAAGAATTAGTATCATGTTGATCAATAACATAAGTAACATAAACATATGTTAGAAGGTACCTGAGAAAGAAATGAGATGAAAGAAAGAGAGGAAAACAAGAGCCATATTCTTCATAAGTAAAAAGTTGCTAATAAATGATACTGTTTTATTGATGGGAATGATTTGTGAAGAGGAGATGTGTTTGTGTATATATAACACAATATAATATTTATGTTTATATGTGTATATATACACAAATGAGGATTATATATTATAATAATGATTGATTGTTCAAGTTCATAATAAGTTGGGTGAGTTGTAAGGGTGCCAATGATCTTTGTGAGGGTTGCATATTTAATTCACAATATAGTTTAGAATTGATAAGGTAAAGGTTGAATGAATGTGAGCAATGTAAAGGTTGAAGTTTGGTTTTGGACAATTAGTTTATTGGTGGTAGACTGGCAGAAAAGTTATGGTTTTACTTTTGTGTTATATTAAAGTGGTGTGATAAACTAGATGGTCTAATTAAGCCCTACAAATGTGGTTTTTTTTTTCTTTTCTTTGTAAATATTAGTGTATCATATCAATATTCGGATATCAGTCTAACATTCATTGACCTATATGCTATGAAATTAAGCAGAAACAATATAAATATATATATATATATATATATATATATATATATTTGGGATTTAATCTATGTGTCGATGATTGTCAATGGAAACATTCGTCTGTGTTTTGTTGTCGATGAATAAACGACTAACTAAATGAGCTATGTTCGGGTTGATCAATTTAACCTATCGATGTGCCAACCCATTTAACCAATTTATTAAAATCGGTCAACTTGTCTAACGCGTTACAACTTTACTACACCTCGTCTTATGCTTGACTTGTTTAGATAAATGGGTTAAACATACGTTACTTGGTTATAGGGTTATTGAATTTTAATAACCTCAACTGTCGCATGTTAGCCGTTGTCACACTCTACTAACCATTTGACCATCACCACACCCAACTTGCAACTTATTTTCCTCAACCACTCTCAAACTAATAGAATCCTAACCCATTTAGGTTATTAGTAACATGGCAGCTGCCACATCAACATGCCACATCACTAACAAAAGGCCATGCCATGCCACATCAGCAAAAAAAAAAAAAAAAAAACTAACTGAGTTAGGGCTCGGTTAGTTTGAGAGTGGTAGAGAAAAATAAGTTGCAAGTTGAGAGTGATAGTGGTCAAGTGGCTAGTTGGGAGTAGCAGCATTGGAGTTATTAAAATCCAATGACCCTTTTAAATATGTTTGCGACATGGATGACATGGGATAGGTGTAGGTTCAACGTTCCAATCAATCCGACACGATTGACACCCGATGGTACTAGGATTTAAGACCAAAGATTTCGGTTCGGTTCATCCCCTGCTTAGGGACTCATACTCATATTGTTATTTCTTGACATCCATTCTTCCAAAATAGAACTTGATAACAAATACTTGTATCCATTAATACTCATATAATCAAATTTCAAACACAATACCTCATTATTTACTAAGAATTATTTGATGACCGATAGTCAATTATAACCTAGAAGTTGATATATATCTAATGAGATGGTGAGTCCATCCCAGTTATGTTAACTGCATAAATAGGACTACCATCATGACTTAGCAAGCCCCAGTGTCTTTCAGTATCCGGCCCATATTTCTGATCTTCATCATACAACGAGAATATAAACGTTGGTATAGCCTCCCAGGGTCGGGCCGGGGTTCCAACGGTTGGGACCGTGGTCATTTTTCTTATGAGATTGTTGTTGTACTCGGCTGCATTTGCCCGGCTTGCACCAGGACCGCCTTCGTGTGGCCAACCTGTTTCTGAAATAGCAAGCATGACATGGTTATAGCCCATTTTAGCCATTGCATAGACCACTGAGTCGAGCATTTGGTCCAGGAGGTTGGTGTACACGAGCTTGGTTTGTGGGTCAGTGTAGGTCTCATTTACACTTCTAAGTAAAGCGAAATCAAGGCTTATGCTTGTTTGATTCGCGGCTTGAGCTTCAACCCATGTGAGGTAAGGGTAAATGTCTAGGAAGAAAAAAGATTTCGTCCCGTTTATGTACTTAAGCAACGGGGACATGAATTGGCGTATTTCGGGCTTAAAGCTAGCGTTAGACGGTGGGAATGTCATTTCCATCATGTCCATTGCTAGAGGAGTTCCTACTTTAATGTTGCGAATCCCTTGCGCTTTTATAGTTTTTTTAATCCTTCTAATGGCGGGTACAAGATCACGCGCTATTTGGATATCTTGGTCCGTGCTTAGGGAGCTGAAGACATCATCTCCAACAAGCACGAACCGGATTCTAGTGTTGGGATAATGAGCTAGGATATGTTCAAACACCCATTGGTCCGCAAGGCGTTGATTTGCTGCAATTCCTGATATTTCGTCGTTTGTAACTGTGATCGCAACCTCAATCTTCTTTCTAGATAGAAGATTGAGTATTTCGTGGTCAGCGTCATAAAGTTTGACTCGACCAACATTCATGTCTTGCAAGATTTCAATTGTTCGAGCCGGAGAGGGAAGGTTGTTTCCTAGCCGCCCGTAGTTTATACCGATTGTGTTCAACTCGGTCGCCCCTATAATCACAAAAAGGAAAGGGGAAAGGGTTAGAATTATGTTGAAGAACATGACTAGTGCTAAAGATATGTATTGATAAGGTACCTGATAAAGCAATGAGAGACAAGAAAGAGATGAATGCAAGAGCCATTTGAGGTAACTTCTTATTCTTCATATGAAAAAAATCTAACATATGATATTGATGAGAGTTATATGTAAATAGGAGATTATATATACACACACACTTGAAGATGGTGTTATAAACAAAGAGTGATTGTTCAACTTCATAAGTTGTGTGAGTTGTATAGGTGGCAATGATCTTTGTGAGAGTTAGTTCACAATATAATTTAGAATTGTTGTCTTTCCAAACTTTGTAAAGGATGGTGAGGAAGGTAAAGATTATGAGTGGAAACCTTTTGACTTGAGTAAAAGTTATGGAAATGTTGAATGAAGTTGAAAAAGATAAATGTCAAAGTTTAATTTTGTTTAATTACTATACGGTTGTTCATTAGATTATGCGTAGTGGTAGAGAAAAGTGGGCATGGGGCGTTTCATGTGGACACATTGGGTGAGTCAAACCACACCGGTTTGGTGTGGGGGGCATGGGTGTGTCCGCGGGAGATACTCATGAAAGGTGAACGTTATGGATGATTTCAAGAAAAAAATAAAGCCACATGACAAGTATTTACAAAATAAATTAACTAGGTAATAATTACATTCTATTCAAACCCACATGACCAGGCAAATGGATGAAGAAGCAAAGAGCAACCAAAAGACTTAGGGGGTATAATAAGGGATGGGAATATGTTGGGTATAGGTAATCTAAGTCCGCTACTAGATTGTAAATTATACACACTTGTTTCAATCCCCGTCAAGTATTGAGCATACCCATAAGTATCGACTATACCCATTAGTTAACAAAATACAAGTTAAGATTTCTAAGTATCATTTTTCTTCCATTCTAGTTTTTATATTATTTTTAGTTTTTAACAACATCATTTATCATTTGACAATATAAATACTGTATTCATTCGACAAGGAAACAATATCACAAATGCTAATTTAAAAAAAAAAAAAAAAAAAAAAAAAAAAAAAAAAAACCTCATATAATCAGAGTGAAAGGTAAGCGTCTTTAGAGCATAAATAACATATTTCTGATATTAATGTGTATATTTAAACGATGATATACCAGGTCTAAAACAAGAAATGACTAATGAGAACTTTGAAGTTGTTTTCAACTTTAAAATGAGTTAAACTGTGACATTGTTTGAATGAATATAACTATATAAGGTGTACGGGACGCCCTGTGATAGGTGGTTTTCACGGTTGTGATACTGTGAAATACCACCCCGAGTACAAGTTTTACGGTGAAGAACTCAATTTTCGTGATATACATCACAATCGTGAAAAGAGGATGGTGGGGTGGATGGTTTGTTTGGAGATGAGGTGAAATGTTGTGATTGGTTGGTTTTTGTGATTAGTAGGAATAATTTTAGCGATAGAATGTGATGGATATTACAAGTGTGATAGCAAAAATGTGATTTAATCTATGTGTCGATAAAACTAAGTGGAAACAATTTTTTTGGGATTTAATCTACGTGTCTATGATTGTCCATGGAAACATTTGTATGTGTTTTGTTGTCGATGAATATAAACTTGTAATAGTGAAATAATTCTCGAGCCGAGGGTCTCACTGGAAGCAGCCTCTCTATTTCTACGGGGTAGAGGTAAGGCTGTCTACATCTTACCCTTCTCAGACCCTACCTTAGCTTTGCTATTGGTGGGATTAACTGAGTATGATGATAATAGTGAAATAATTCAAATTTAAGTCATTAATAGGAGGCTGCTAAACTAAACGTACTCTCTCTTTACACTATTTTTACTAATCATATCCTCCTCTTTCATCTTTCAAGTTTTTACATAATACAATTCTAACCTTTTATTTATTTAATCTTTTGAATTTATAAACTTATAAAAGATTATCAAGAATCTCTTTGTAAAATTTGAAATATAATCATACTTGGGTCACCCTTCACCATTTCATATTCAACACACTATCACACCCAATCACTATTTGACACTTCATTTATCACATTTTCACTATCACGCTTATAACACCGATGTGATTCCATGACTAAAATCATCCCACTAATCACAAAAAAACAACCAATCCAACAATGCACCCCATCCCCCTTGCACTCTCAAACAAACCACCAACCCCATCCCTACCGTGATATACATCACAAAAATCTTTATCACTACCGTGAAAGCCACCCACTTGCGGTGGTGTTTCACGCTCATCACTACCGTGCTAAACCTTTTCACGGAGGCGCCCGAGTTATGGGCCTTTTACATTCTATCTTATAACATATTTGAGAGTTCGTATATGGTCATGCCTAGTGCTAGAGATGAACAAAGAAACCGGTTTGGAAACCGAAACCGATAAACCAACCCGAACTGAAACCGGTACCAAAAATCTCAAACCTAAATCGGTACCAAAAAAATCAAAACCGAACCGAAAACCGTGCTAAAACAGACGCTAAAGCTGGGCAAACAAAACTGAAACCGATACCGCTAAACCCATGGGAACCGAAAAATCAAATTTGAATCGAAACCAGTTTAGGAAAAAAAACGACTTTTGCCATAAACACAAATAAAGTTATGTTTTCTTTGTATTGATTTTCAATTTTCTCGTTTAAAAATGTCTAAAAGTTAATATAAGTTAAATTTATGTGATCTTAAAAGATGCGTACATGGATCGAAATGGAACCGAAACAGAACCAAAATCGAAACCAAAACCGGGTAAAAAAACGATTCTCAACCGACCAAACCGGGGAGGAACCGAATCGGTTTCAAACGGAAACTGGTTTGTCTTGGAACCGGTCAAAGTCTACACAGGTTTGTAAAAAAAGGGTATATTCACCACTAACTAGAGGTGGGAAAAGTAACCGGGTATGGAACCAAACCACACCAAATACCCGAAATCGGGTATTTTTGCACTTGGTTATTCCATAATACCAAACCCAACTTCACTCGTAAGGTATAAATAGGATATGTAACTGGGCCCAATACCCTACCTGGGAATCGTATTCGATCAATACGTGTAGCTGATCATTTTCAACACCTAAACCGGGTTTTTTTTTATACCTAAAATCGGGCTTTATGAACACACGTAAGGCACAAGGTACGTGTGTTTTACTTTACATTTTTTATATCTTTGCCCCTTTTAAAACACATTTTATTAAGTAAGGGCCTGATTGGTAGCCTTTTAATAAGGCTCTGAACCATTTAGCTCTGAATGGTTCAGCATTCATACTGTTTGTTTCAATCTAAAAAAAGGTTTTGAATGAAATGGTTAAGAGCTGAATCATTCAGACTTTGTGCATAGCTGAACCATTCAGCACTTTATCATTCAGAGCCTCTTAACCATTCAGATCTCTTAATGATTCAGCACTTAATAAAACAAACAGCCTCTAATTAATTCTTAATTAAATGAGTTGATGTTATTTTATTGCAATTTATTTTAATTATTTTTATAACGTACAATGTAAATATAAATTGTAAGGAACTTTCAAATTCTCTAACTTGCCCCGGTTTGAATGTGTTAAATGAAGCGGAAGGTGATTTACTTATTGCTTCTTTTTCTAGACAGGAAATTAAAGAGGCGGTTTTTGAGTGTGGTTCTAATAAAGCTCCGGGTCCAGATGGTTTCAATTTTCTTTTTGTGAAGCGGTTCTGGAATTTTTTGGAAGATGATTTTGTTCGTATTCTTGGCGATTTTCATGATAGTGGTAATATCCACCCGGATTGTGCTTCGTCATTTATTACTTTGATCCCCAAGGTGAAAACTCCTTTGGGTCTCAAAGTTTATAGGCCTATCACTCTTATTGGTATGGTTAGCAAGATTATTTCTAAAATTCTTGCAAATCGTATTAAAAAGGTGATGGGGAAGGTTATTTCGGACTCTCAGTCGGCTTTCTTGTCCGACCGTTTTATTCTTGATGGTCCTTTGGTGGTTAATGAATTGATTGAATGGCTCAAGCGCAGACGGCGAAAGGTTTTTCTCCTTAAGATCGATTTCGAGAAAGCTTACGACAATGTGAATTGGAATTTTTTGTTGTCTATTCTCCGCCAAATGGGTTTCCCGCAAAAGTGGTGCACTTGGATTAAAGGTATTTTAGAATCCTCCAGAGCGGTGGTTCTTGTCAACGGATCTCCTACTTTTGATTTCAAATGTCAAAAGGGTTTACGACAAGGAGATCCTATATCTCCTTTTCTTTTCTTGGTGGTTATGGAAGCGCTTTCTTGTATTATCAAGAAGGCTAGGGAGAACAAAGATTTTTTCGGTATTCGTTTCGCGGAAGGAGAAGAGGACATCACTCATCTTTTTTATGCCGACGATGCGCTTATTATGGGTGATTGGTCTAAGGAAAATATTCAAACGGTGGCGAGAATCCTTCGCGTGTTTCATATTGTTTCGGGCCTTCGAATTAATATTACAAAATCGAATCTTTTTGGAGTTGGTACTGTCGATGATGAGGTGAATGACATGATGGAAGTGCTGGGATGCCGGAGGGGAGTTTTTCCGTTTGTGTATCTTGGTATTAAAGTTGGAGCAAACATGGCTCGGGTTCGTAATTGGGACCCTGTGATAGAGGTTATTAAAAATAGGCTTTCCATGTGGAAAGCTAGATGTTTATCTATGGGTGGTCGTCTCGTTCTTATTAAATCGGTGCTCGCGAGTTTGCCTATATACTATCTTTCCTTGTACAAAGCCCCTATAACGGTGGTTGACAATATTGAAGCTATTATGAGACACTTTCTCTGGTCGGGAGCTAGCGTTGAGAGAAAAATCCCTTGGGTTGCTTGGGATGTTATTACTGCTTCCAAAAAGGATGGCGGTCTTGGGGTTTCAAAGATTCAAGCGGTGAACGAAGCTCTCCTTCTTAAGTGGACTTGGCGTTTCAAAAAAGATGGTAACAAGTTATGGAAACGAGTTATATCGGGCTGCCATGGTACATCCCGGTATTGGTCCCATCTTCCTTGTTTGTCATCGGCGAAAGGAGCTTGGAAATCGATTGTTAAGCTTGAAGAAAAAAGAATCTTTAACGGTTTTCCTCTTCAGAGTTATTTCACTTTCTTGGTCGGTAAAAGAGATTTGGTGTCTTTCTGGTGTGATGCTTGGCTGAAGGACATTCCCCTTCGGTTGGTGTATCCTAATTTATTTAGAATTGAGTCTCATAAGTGGGCGTTAGTGTATGATCGGCTTAAGGTTATTGATGGCTCGAAAGTGGTTACATGGAATTGGAAACAGAATCCTCAATCTAATGAGGAAATATCGGAACTTTTTCTACTGTTACAAGACTTGTTTGACTTTAATTTTCGAGGCGATAAGGATGAGTGGTCTTGGAAAGCGGACAGCAGGGGAGTTTTTTCGGTTCGGTCTGCTAAACGGCTTCTTTATGCGAATTATCCGGCTGCTTCTGGACCCACTATTGATTGGAAGAATTGGACGCCTCTTAAATGCAAGATTATGGTTTGGAGAGCCGCTAGGGATCGTCTGCCAACGCGTTTAGAGTTGTCCAAGAGGGGAATGCATCTGCAGAGCTTAGACTGTGTTTTGTGCCAATCGGAAAATGAATCGGCTCTCCACTTATTCACAGGATGTATGTTTTCTATGGAGGTTTGGAGTAGGGTATCCCTTTGGTGCAAGTTAAGTCCGTTTTTCGCTTTTGATGTGCAGGATGTGATTCGGTACGTTGAAGGTCAACGACTGTCCAAGCATAACTCCCGTATCCTCAAAGGTATTTGTTTCACGACCTTTTGGATGATTTGGCTTGAACGAAACAATCGCGTTTTCAACAACAAAACTAGAAGACCGGCTGAGCTCTTGGAAAACATTAAGATGACCTCGTTTTTTTGGTTCCGACATAGAAGTAGAATTAAATGTATTGATTGGAATTTATGGTGTAATCGTTTTTGTTGCCCGCGAGTCCTTGATTTGAGGACTCTCGTGGCCTTATGAATGAAGTTATCTTTTCAAAAAAAAAAAAAAGGAACTTTCAAATTATACCTGATTTCGATATCCGATCTGATAGTCATTCATTCATATTTTTTATTTTTTTTTTATTTTTTTTTTTAAAACCGTGCATGAATACCCAATTTTGATACCTAGATGCGACCCGGTTCCATACCCTATCATATTCTAGTAGATAAGTGTAGTTGATATGTTAAGTATAGGGATGGTTAACAAATGAGCACGGCGGACTTTGGTCATGCTTAAGCTCCAAGTTAAACGATCAAATGGAAGTAGACTTGTCTATTCTTGACGAGCTTGAATTTGGGCTTGACTCGTTAAAACTCGAGTCAACTTCCTTGAATTAAAAATTAAAAATAATAATTATATTTTAAGGGCAACTAGTGGGAGACCTGTTGGTCCGCAACATAGAAATTTGTAGGAACTCGCAAAAAGACAAAAGTGAAACTACTGTTCCCTAAGATGTTTGAAATTAATATATAGAGTAATTATTAATATTATTATTATTTTTATTATTATTATTATTATTATTATTATTATTATATAGCTATAAAGAATAGTAAATTAATTTTTTTAAGTATTCTTTTTGTTTTTTCTTTTAATAATGTTTTATATTTTTCCAAATAATCTTATGAGTTAATAGCCATTTTCGTCCCTGAGGTTTGGCCAGTTTGCCACTCCAGTACAAAAGGGTTTTTTTTTGCAATTCCTTCCCTGAGGTTTGGATTTTGTTGCCAAATTCGTCCTTTTCACTAACCCAGTTAAAAAAGGTCGTTAGTGTTAGGGGTATTTTTGTCTTTTTACCTCAGGGACGAATTTGGCATTTAAAATTCAAGGATTTTTTTTTTTTTTTTTTGCCAAATTCCCTCTCTATATAATTTTTGATTTTAAATGGTGAGCATGGCTTGTTACCATATAGTTATTTATTTATTTTTGTTCTTTTTTACGTACCACTTTTACTATCTCCACCACCAACTATAAACCACTTTTCATCAATAGAGACACCAGCATGGCCTTCTCTAGGAGACACCAAATCACCTTGAATCTGTGGTTGGGACCATTCTAACTGCAATAAAAGAGAGACCTTGTTATGGTAAAGATAAAAGAAGTGGCTGCTCTTGTAATGCCTCCTCTCAAGTAACTAACAAATAATAGACCTGTTATTGATAACATTAACATTAAAAAAAGATTTGTATTAATCTGCTGATGTTAACTTTTAGTTGGGAAAAGTTGAGAACAATACTAGAATATAACAGACAGTCCACAAGCCTGAACTGATTAATGGTATCAAGACGGTTACACATTATTCCATAAGAAATGCTCACCATTTAAAATCAAAAATTATATAGAGAGGGAATTTGGCAAAAAAAAATCCTTAAATTTTAAATGCCAAATTCGTCCCTGAGGTAAAAAGACAAAAATACCCCTGACACTAACGACCTTTTTTAACTGGGTTAGTGAAAAGGACGAATTTGGCAAAAAAATCCAAACCTCAGGGAAGGAATTGCAAAAAAAAAAAAAAAACTTTTGTACTGGAGTAGCAAACTGGCTCAAACCTCAGGGACGAAAATGGCTATTAACTCTAATCTTATTTTTATTTACGTTTCAATCAATGTTTTATTTAAAATCATACTGTTCAAATATAATTATATTTTTACCGTGACAAACGAAACAAATTCTGCCCAAATAACATTAGTACCAGTACCAATATTCGTTTTTATGGCTTTAAATTGATGTAAATCAAGTGTTGATATTTAGGTATATCCTTTCCAATCCCCCACTTGTGGCTCAATGGTTGTCAGCTCAAATCTCCTTTGGGAGACTTTGAGTTCGATTCCCATAAGCTCCATTTGGGGGTATTGCCAAATGATGGTCGAAACTAGCCTACTTGTAGGTGCCATGTTCGATTCTGATGGCCCCCCGGTTTTCTACTACCATGCATTTACTCCAGAGAGGCTTGCCTCTTGTGGAGGGTGCAACATCTGTCAAGTGGCAGGTGGCGGGGAATTTTCCGGGTGGAAGCCTTAGTGCCCCTTATGCGCAGCCTCGACTCGCTTGTGGGCCGGCCACTCTCGTGTCAGCGTGGGCCCGGTTAAGACAACATAGTCTGATCATTGGAGAGTGGCTAAGGGACTCCCCTTCTAGAGATTGTGATGATCTCTACCACAACATAGAAAATTCGCCTAAAAAAAAGGTATATCCTTTCCAATTACTATAACAAACGGACCATACGACCCAATGTTTGTCGTAACACGAGAAGAATCCCACTAATTAATATTAATATTTATATTAATTTTAACATGGGGGTGGTCTTTAGTGGGCTAAAATATACATGTTTATTGTAAATTGATTGATACGAGCTCGGGTATAATAATAATCTATATAAATTCTAAATTATAAGTGAATAATTTGCTTTGTTTGAGGGCATCACATGGTCTGATTGGTTTGTGAACAACTAAATTGTAGTTGACCCACAAGAAATACTTATAATATAATTTTTTATTAATCAAATTTGAACCATCATTTGTTATTTGTTAATATGTTTATAACCGAACAACAACTCAAATTAACCGGAAAAAGTTTTGATTTAAACGAAAAAAAGATGCCAGAAGTTTTGGCTAACCGACCTATTAACCAAAACCGATTGGTTATGGTTTTTTGATGGCTTAATTGTTTGGTTTAAGACAATAACCGAACCGCACGTACCCATCTATGCTCACAGCTCACCTGTATCTTATAGTAGTGACAATATATTAAAGTAGCAATTCGAGGTGTGAAAAAATTGCTGATGTAGGTAATTCTTATATAATCTTTTAATGTGAAAATTACGTTAAGATGGCAGGCAGACGGGCAACAAGCTACGCCGACACCCTCGTAAGGAAATATAATTTTATATGGTCAACATTGTGAGATAATTGTTCACGTAAGCAAAAAAGTCTATTATATCCACACGGCCACACCACACTAATAGGAAAGTCACTTCGTGGTGTAATTGGGTCCCAAAGAAAGTTGCTATCGTCGCGTGGCGTGCGTTCCATGATAGGTTACCAACATTTGAAGCATTATCAAAGAGAAATATTCAAGTTGATTCAATTATATGCCGACTTTGTGATACTAATGAGGAGACGGTTGATCATTTGTTTACGGGGTGCCTGGTAGCTCTGCAGGTATGGCCGAATGTCTTCTCGTGGTGTCAAGTGCCGAATTTTTTCGCTTTCCATGTTCGGGATTTAATACTCTATTATAAGACGGCTAAAACAAATGCTCGGGAAAAGAAGGCGTTTCATGGGGTGGTTTTAGCTACTTTTTGGAGCTTATGGAAAGCGAGGAACGACTTGGTTCACAATCAAAAGGTCGTGGTAGTGCGGCATGTGTTTGAAGAAATAAAGATTATGAGTTACCTTTGGATTACAAATCGCGGGAAGATGCCGGATATGTCGTGAGACTCGTGGGGTAGATTTGACACGACCAAGATGGGATAGGCTCGGATTTCTTGTTGTTGTTTTTCTTGTTGTCGTGTTGTTTTTTCGGTTTTTTTGCTAGCATCTTGTTAGCGTTTTAATAATGTTTCGTTGGCCGTTCGAAAAAAAAAAAAGGAAAGTCACTTCGTAGCCTCAAATAATATAATATAGGTTGTTCTACCATCACATGTTAGCTCCCACTTTTAATTAATTATTTGACTATCATCACTTTCAACTTGCAACTTATTTTTTTCATTTTGTAACTTAATTTCTTTGTTACTTCTTGTTGTAAAACACCTATGAAATTGAATCAAGAACACAATTGTCGAAAGCTTCGAATTATTATTGATAATGGAAACGAAATACAAAAGAGAATTACCAAGAAAAAGACTCTAATACAAACGAATTGATGAGATCTATTTATAAGCCCTAATCCCTAATTGAACCGTTAAAGTCTGTTGAGACCTTTGAACTTGACAGGATTAGTCCTCCATCTCCATCAGACGTTCACTTATTAACCAGAACTATTATAAACTTTTGCACCTTGTCACAAATGGCCCCTCAAACTTTCTTGACCAAGTTTGACCTATTATTTGACTTTGATTTTGACTTAATATCTAACAATCTCCACCTTTAAGTCAACAATCAATCCAGCCATCTTGACAATCATCCAAACAACTGATCTTCAACATCAGCAGTTTCTGACCAAACTACTGATTCTAAACCCTTGTCCTCCAAACTACTGATCAACTGAACCATCAGTAGTTCTAACATCTGTTTTTCATCAGTACTTTCAAACCTCTGCTCTTCATCAGCTGTTTCCAACATCTGTTTCCCATCAGCAGTTTGCAAACAACTGCTACAAAACAACACCAAACAGCTGATTTTCTCAGCAGACTTTCCAAGGACCAAACTGCCCTTCCTGAACTTATCAGCTTCCCTTAAATCAATATCACCCAGATCTGACCCATGCTGCACAACTCTTTCCAACCTTGAGCAACATTCAAAAATCTGACAAACTTCAATGGATTTGACCCATTTCCAGCCTTTTACTCCTATTGACCCAGTAACATCACAGAATATGACCATTCTGCCCCTGCAACCCTTTTTCACATCTTCAACAAGTATCCACTGATCTTTAGAACCTCTAAGCACCAACCAAGCATTACCCTTGATCTCTACTGCTTCAATATCAGGCTCAACACTAGTCAAAAGATTAGCTGCATAAACTACTGACCAGTCCTTTTCAACACAGGACTGCCTTTCACCAAACCTCAACTGAGTCACATCTCCTGCACACTTACCAGGCAACTCCACCTCAACCTGAACATCACCACCTTGTGCAGCCTCCACCTCAGTCAAAACTCCTTTAATCCCTAGCACACACCTGCTAGTCTTGTACCTTGGCTTCATACATTCTAGACCACATATCCTAAATATTTTTAACACATCAGAATATCCCAAGAACATATCAACACCTGTCCTTGATTTCATCAACTCCACCTGTCTAGAACAACCAAGCACTTCCAAAACTCCACTTAGACACCAGTTCACTATCCCATCACACCTTTCACCATGAACTACCATTGATTGACCCTCACTAGAGACCTTTAACCTGTGGCTCAACTCCACCACAGTCTTGTACCTCTCTGAACTACTATCATGAACAACCCCATGACTATTCTTCCCAATCAATCCCTGTTCATCTGTGTGATCCATGAACTCTTTCTCACTAGGCATCATCACATGACCATCCAGAACATAAACATTACTCTCCTGTCTAGTTCCAGTCATGACAACCTCCTGATCATTCATGATCAAGACCTTACCATCTCTCAACCACACATGGTAACCTATCTTTTCTAAACAACCCAATGACAACAAACTTCTATTCAAATCAGGAACATACCTTACATCATGAACTTCAGCAATATCACCATTGTTCATCATGAATACCACTGTCCCAACCCCTTGAATCTTACAAGTTCTGCCATCACCCATCTTGACTTTACCAAGATAACCATATTTCAGATCCCTGAAATATCCCTGATCATATGTCATCCCAAAAGACCCACCTGAATCCAAGATCCATTTTTCTGAACAGAATTCTTCACTGGTCACTACAAGAACATCACAAACATCACATTCATCTGATGAATCACCTTCTTGTTGCCTGTGATTATCATACCTCTGTTCACCCTTTCTTTTCTTCAATTCAGGACAATCTCTCTTCAAATGATCTTCTGAGTTACAAACATAACACCTCCTCTTGAATCTTGATTCACCCTTGAACCTTGAATTCTTCTGATCAGCCTTCCCTCTCACAAACAATGCATCTCCACCATCTTCTACCACATCTGTTCTTCTTTTCAACTCTTTTGAATTCAGGGCAGCCAAGACTTCATCCATAGTCAATGTCTCCCTTCCATACATAAGAGTATCCACAAAATGCTCATACGAAGATGGCAATGATGTGAGAAATATGATGGCCTGATCTTCACCATCCAATTCAACCTCAATATTTTCAAGATCCAAGATAAGTTTATTAAACTCATCTGTATGTTCATCCAGTGTCTTACCAGGGCTCATCTAAAACGTATACAACTTCTTCTTGAGATATAACCTGTTAGCCAATGACTTGGTCATGTACAGGGTCTCAAGTTTTGCCCAAATACCAGCAGCAGACGTTTCTTTCGACACCTCCCTCAACACCCTGTCACCCAGACTCAATATGATCGAACTGTGAGCCTTTTCTAACATCTCCTTCTTCTCCTTATCTGTGAGATCACCAGGAATATGATCTTCACCCCTCAATGCATCAACAACACCGTTATGCACTAACAGGGCTCTCATCTTCATCCTCCACAGACTAAAATCGTTTCTCCCATCAAACTTCTCCAACTCGAACTTCGTCGTCACCATTCTTGATCTTATTACACGGATAACACAACCAATTTCACAGAATTAGAGCAACGAGGCTCTGATACCAATTGTTGTAAAACACCTATGAAATTGAATCAAGAACACAATTGTCGAAAGCTTCGAATTATTATTGATAATGGAAACGAAATACAAAAGAGAATTACCAAGAAAAAGACTCTAATACAAACGAATTGATGAGATCTATTTATAAGCCCTAATCCCTAATTGAACCGTTAAAGTCTGTTGAGACCTTTGAACTTGACAGGATTAGTCCTCCATCTCCATCAGACGTTCACTTATTAACCAGAACTATTATAAACTTTTGCACCTTGTCACAAATGGCCCCTCAAACTTTCTTGACCAAGTTTGACCTATTATTTGACTTTGATTTTGACTTAATATCTAACAATTAAACTAACTAAACTCTAACTCAGTTAGCTTCTTGCTAACGTGAAACTTTTTTTTAATGACGTGGCATGTTGTAAGTGATGTGGCAGCTGCTACATAGCAAAAACTAACTAGGTTAGGATTTAGTTAGTTTAAGAGTGACAGAGAAAAAGTAAGTTGTAACTTAGGAGTGGTGGTAATCACGTGGTTAGTTGGGAGTTGCAAAGACTAACATGTATGATGTGATAGTTGGGTTATTAAAATTCAATAACCCGATAATATATACACTAGCAACAGAAGTCTATCGATGATTTGATAGTTTTGTATGTAAGTGTATTTTTAAACAGGTTAATGAATTTTGATATACCAAAACTGAAATTACTCATCTTTTCTATATAAAATAGAGAACTTGTAATTTTCTATTAACACGTAATACTTATTCATGTCATTATCGTTTAGATTGAGTTATTAATAATAATCCAGCATAACTATGAAGGGTCATTGTCACAGCCAAAACCAGTTCATCTATTTGAAGTGGTTACTTATTACTACTACAATTATTGAGTCGTTATCTATCAATACCAACCATGAACCAACCCATGTGCATACTTTGCTTTTTCCTACATTATAAAACACCCAACATTTTTATAAAATTTGACAACTGAGATGTCATCTACCCAACCCAACATGTTTTTATTCCTCCTCTCAAATACTTCCATTCTTATCTTTCCACTCCATTGCCAGCCTACATTTGACCCCACAACTCATTTCAGTTTCTATCATAAAAAGATTATTATTTATTAATTATAATTTGTCCTACAAAATAATCATTTTGTTGTAAAATGGTAAGCGCCTGATACCTCTCTAGCAGATGTCACACGATAAAATCTAGCTTTTACATGTGTTTTTTCGTCTCGACTTATCCGACCCTAATAATCATTTTTAAATACGCGATCCAAGGCCGTACCTGAAAATCTCTGAAAATTCATGTACACTTAATGCGCAAGCCGCATTAAGTGTTAAATGAGTTACATAAAAAAAAAATATATATATACATATAGGTATTTTTTTCAAAAATTATGCCCACAAGATTTATGGACCCTGTCATGTTGGCCTCCTCGGATCTCCCCAAAGACGCCCCTGACGCGATCCCAAACACCCTCCAGAAAATGTTTTTTGAGTGAGTGAAAGCATAATGCATTGTGCATGTAAAGAACAAAAAATGAAGAAATTCAAGAAAACCTGTAAAGATTACAAATTTGACTATCTGTCCAACATATATATGTAAAAGAATGAACAAATTTAAAAGAGTGAAATGAGTAAATTTACATATTTTGATTAAAAAAAAAAAAAAAAAAAACTTAACCTATTTTAGCTACCGGCAATCTGTTGACCTGAATGTGTCTGCTAGTCCAGATGGTTTAGAGACAATGCTCGACTGCGTTTGATCGAACGAATCATCAAACATTCTTGAAGTACCTTCATCCGCCTGCCACCGTTGAAGAACTTGAGGAAGGCTCATATGGAGGTCAATGCCGTAGCTATCTTCTTCTTCGGATTGTGAAGGTTTCCATTGTTGTACTAGAGGACCCAACACGTTTACAGCATGACCCATGTCGGGTCTCTGATGTGGCTCGCGTGCAGTACAGTGGCCTGCTAGTTCAGCCACTTTGCAAATGCTTTCTAGTGTTTCTTCGTCTTCAGTGTCGAGAGTTTGGTCTATAGCTTTGGTTATGTTTTCTTTTGAGATAAGAACCCTTCTGAACCATGTCACCAAATGGCTTCTATCTTCTGGCATAGTCTCGTCTAGCGCTTTTCTGCCTGTTATTAGTTCCATTAGTACCACTCCAAACGCGTAAACATCCACTTTTGTAGTCACTCTTCCCGTAGCTGTTTGCATTCATAAAACGCGGTTAATATTCAGCAAATAATCAGAATCAATAATCAACAGTATCGAAAGAAAATGTATATAACCGTATATCATACTTACCAGCATATTCGGGTGCGAGATAACCAAAAGTTCCAGCCAACCGAGTCTCAACAGAATACTTTCCATCCGGGGCGTTTCTCACCAAACCAAAGTCTGCAACTTTAGCCCGCATATCATCACCAAGAAGAATGTTGGACGGCTTTAAATCTCTATGAATAAAACTTTGTTGCGCCAAACTATGCAAATACTCGACCCCCCTCCCAACATCCAAAGCAATTGACACGCGTTGTTTCCAGTTAAGCGGGATGGCTTTATGTTCCCTCCGGTCAAACAAGTGTTGACTTAAAGTTCCTTGTGGCATGTACTCATAGACCAAAAGCCTCTCGTTACCGTTGATACAGTATCCAAGAAGAGCGACAAGATGCCTGTGTCGAACTTTGGTTAGCACTGCAATTTCGGCTTGAAATTCTTTCAACCCTTTCGTTCCCATTACGCCCGACTCCATTCTTTTGACTGCTATTTTTGTCCCGTCGTGTAACTCCCCTTTGTAAACGACCCCAAATCCGCCTCTTCCTAAAACATTTTCTTCGCTGAAGCTGTTAGTGACTTCTCGAAGAAGTTGAATAGAAATTACAACGTTACCCCCTTCAAAAACCGACATTTCTGTATTGTCGCCGCTGCTTTGACTCTGTAACTCACTAACAACGTTATGAGTGTTCGAACTACCGCCCATCACACTAGCGTTAACTATCTGTTTACCGTTTTCAGGATCTTGAACTTTCCCAGGCTTTTGGTTTTTCTTCCTCGTATAACACTTATAACACACGAACAATATAATCACGACAAAAACAAGAACGCCAACAACAATCCCAACAACCATACCAGTTGAACCCGAACCTCCTTTCTCCGTCCCGTTTAAACCCCCACCCTTGTCACTAGAACCCGGCCCTGACCCAGGTATCCCACTAGACACATTTTGACCCAAAAAAAACATTACCCGTACGCATAAACTTAACCCGTGGCGGAAAAAACAGGTACCATACCTGAAAGATTATTATTCGACACGTCTAGAAGCTGAAGATCCGGCAACGAAGCCAAGCTCTCCGGTATCAACCCAACAAGCTCGTTATCATTCAACGATAAACTCCTCAACGAAGTCAAATTCGCAAACGCGGGCGAAATCGTCCCAGAAAACCGCTGCTTTCCGAAACTCACACTCGTCACATTCTTCCCGGACGAATCACAACCAACAAAAGTCCAACCATTGCAGGCATCATTCCCTTTCCAAGACTGCGCCAATGCCCATCGGATACCCAATCGCTGCAGCAACCGCCAACAGCGCATTCACCTGAGGATCACAAACCCCAGGCGTATCCAAACAAAAACTATTCGTATCGGTCCCTAATTCCGTCTTAACCCCAGTCTTAAACACAGGCAATGGCCCTTGCAACTCATTATTCTGCAAACTAACATTAGCCAACTTAGGCAAACCCATCAACGAATCGGGTACCAACCCGGTCAACTGATTATCCCTAACCTGCAAATCAAACAAAATCGTACAATTCGACAAATCCGGAATCGTTCCACTAAACTTATTAGCCTGTAACCACACTTGACTAATCTGGTTCATTAACCCAATCACACTAACCCCACCAGACAACCCTTGTAACTGATTATTCAACCACAAGTTCTGTATCTGTGACCCACCAAAAGTCAACGGTAAAACCCCAGTAAGATTATTATACGACAACCTTAAACTTTGCAAATTAAGCAAGGTATCGAATATGTCAGGTATAGAACCGATAATGTTAGCATTGCTAGCTTCAAATGATTGTAAATTACTGTTTTGGGTTAAGGACTGGGGTAAGAGCCATGGGGACAGATTAATATTATCAGAGATGCTAAAGGTTTGGAGGTTGGTGAGGTTATTGAAGAAGGTGGGTGGGATTGAAGTGAAGTTGTTGGAGTCTAGGAGGAGTGTTTGGAGGAGGGTTAGGTTGGAGAGGTTAGGGATGGGGCCGGCGATGGAGTTACGAGGGAGAGATAGGGTTTTGAGTTGGGTGAGTTGGTTGAGGGAAGGAGGGAGGGAGCCGGAGAGGGATTTGGAAGGGAGGTTGATGGAGGTGACGCGGTTGGAGTTGTCGCAGGTGATGCCGTCCCAGTTGCAGTAAGTGGTGGTGGTCCAGGAGGGTGGGGTGGAGGTTAGGGTGGTGGAGAGGGTGGACATTACGGCGGCGTCGTCGGCGGTGGTGGTGGTGAGGAAGAGGAGGAGGAGGATGGTGGTTGTTGTTAGGAGGAGGTAATGGTGATGAACCATTGTTATTGGTGGTGGTGGTGGAGATAACCGGTGGGATGGTGGCGGAAAGTGGGAAGTGTGGTTTGAAAGGAAATAATAATAATAGCGTGTTGGGTGTTGAGCTTAGCTTTTAACAGTTGGATATCGTTTTGAAAACGACCCTTAAGTTTGGGTGTTTTTACACATTTAGTAGTAGGGATGAGCAGATGGTGTCGAATACCGATCCCGATCCCGTCCCGTACTGAAATCGTACCGAACCGATACCGAATCGATGAGTTTCGGTTTCGGGATTGGTATCAACGTTGAGGGTTTTTCGGGATCGGTACTAGGCGGTATCGGGACGGGATTTTTTCGGTATTACCGAATTAATACCGAAATTGTATATACTGAATTAATACCTATGAATACCAATATATAATACCGAAAATAGTGTCTACCGAAAACCAATAAAAACTACAAGAATACAATCTAGACATCGCTTCTTTTTTTAAGGACAACAGTTAATTAAAGCTTCTTCATATTTATGCTTGTATACCAATGTGGAAAGCTCTTTCGTTGGATCCAATGGTGCTTCAATATACTGAAAAACACAATTATAGATATAAAATGTGATATATATAATAATAAACAATATATTACAAATTGACCTTCTCATAAAAACTGCTAATTGAGCCATTGCTTATTTGGGTTATCAATGCATTAACTGGTTCTCGGTTTGTCCTTGCAAGTGCAAGGGCTACTAAAAAAAATACCACCACTCAAGGTTTGAGTTATAGTTGATGCTGAATTAATGGCATCCTAAAAAAAAGCCATCACATGCTAACAAAACAATGGTTGTATTTCTTACTCTCAAAGCAATGGCTAAAGGAGAATGTGCAGACTCGATGGAGAATGTGCAGACTCGATTTGCTGCTGAGCTGTACTTGTATGTTCGATCATTAGTATAGAATAAACTTGATCAATATCGGTCGTATTCGGGCCTGCATTTCGGAACTGTTTTGAGGCTGGATGGGAGCTGTTTTGGCGCCTTTCGGAACTATTTTGGGCTTCTTTATTTTCGGTATTATACCGAAAATACCGGTCCCGATCAGTATTGGTACCGATACCGAACCGGTATATTCGGTATCGGGATTGGTATTGATTTTTGGCTACTTTCGGTATCGGTATTTTCGGGATCGGTATCGGTTCGGTACCGATCCCGTCCCGAGCTCATCCCTATTTAGTAGATGTTGATTGTTATGACTTATGAGTCATAACTTGGAGTTTATTATGTTTTTTTTATGGCGAATGATGTATCAATCATTGTGGCATAAGGTGTTGTGGTCAAAGTCGACTATTTGACCATCATCAGTCCCATGGCTCTTTCAAATGCGTGAAAACCCGAACTTCAGTCGTCCGAAGACATGACAATGGAATAATTGGTAAAACCTCGTCTCTCATCCGATTCGAACTGGCGTCACCCGTATTCCCTCTTCACCTGGATGTCGCAGAAAATAATGAGAAGAGTGGGAATCAAACCTGAATCACAAAGAACACTAAAGGGTTGTTTGGTTGATTAAGTGCTGAATCATTAAGATGGTCTGAATGGTTAAGAGCTGAATCATTCAGCATCCCTTATTAGCTAGCTTAATGGTTCAGCACTTAATCATTTCATTCAGATGCTGAAATAAAAGTCTGAATGCTGAATGATTCAGACCTGGCTGATTAAGAGGCTATCAAATAGCCCCTAAGTCTTTCTCCAACCACTCCACCACTACCTCATTGGATCAAGCTTATTATTTTGTTATGTACGTCTCTCAATTTATTAAGTTAAAAGGGCCATAAAAGTCAACGTGGACTTGATAATGAAATATCCGAGTCATTTTAGCTAGGGGTGTGAAAGGGTTGATGATTGAAAGGGACCGGTGGGAATAGAAGTGAAAAAAAAATTGGTTTGGGAACTGAAACCGCTACTAAAAAACCTTAAATCGAAACCGGACTAACATCGACACTAACCGGTACACAAACCAAAACCAGTACCGCTAAAAAGCAGTTTAAACTAAGAAAAACCAAAATCGAATCAAAATCGGTTTAAGGAAAAAAAAAAAAACATTTTTTTGCCATAAACAAGAATCTACTTTGTTTTTTAATTAAAATTCAATTTTCCTCTTTAAAAATCTAAAGTTAATAAAAATTAATTTTTATTTTAAAACGTTTGATACTAACTAGATGATATTAAATTTTACATAATAGCTTTTGTTTATTTATTGAGTTAAATGTCAATTTCGTCCGTGAGGTTTGGTCCAGTTTCCTGCTTCAGTCCAAAAAAAATTGCAATGGAACCCCTGAGGTTTGGATTTTCATGCTATTTTCGTCCATTTCACTAACTTGGTTAGAAACTGACGTTAAGTCGGGAATATTTTTGTCATTTTGCATAGTTAAATGAGAGGCATTTTTTACCTTTCTCATATGAGTAAATTACCAAAACCGTCCCTGTGGTTTGGGCAAAACAGTCCAAAAGCTGGACTATTTTGGCCTATTTTCTCAAAAGTCGGGGACTGTTCAAGTAATTTTTAAAAGATTGGGCTGGACTCTGGAGACGGAGTGACAAATTTGGCCAAACCACAGGGATTGTTTTGGTAATTTACTCTTCTCATATCCTCAACATCTCCCTCTTTTAAAACCCTATAAACAAAAACAAAATCAAAACAAAAAAACTCCACCCCCCCCCCCCCTCTTTCTCTAGGAACCTCATCAACACCACCAAATCCACCATCAACGTCATACACCACCACATGCAAACCCTAAATTGGTAGTTAACTCTAATTAATATCTGCAATTTATTTTGGAATGAGAAACGTCAAAAAAGTCAATAGATTGCTTTTTTAAGCGTTTCGTTTAATTTATTGTGAATATTGGTTGTATGGGTGGTAGATTTGTAATATTTTTGTGTTTCTAATCTTAAGTCTTTTAAATGCAATGAAATGATATTTAGTTCTATCTTTCAGGTAGATCTGGTCATAACTCCTGATTTTGTGTGGAAAGATTGTTGGCATGGTGCTGCTCAACGTTGGTGGATTCTTGTTGAGGTTCTGTTTTGCATTTACTAATCTATGCATGAAATGGCCAATTGATGTTGCATCTGGCTATATTCTTTAATCTAAGAAATGAGAGTATGGACGTTTAGATCACTAATGACTTACCAACGTTCGTCTCGAGAACACATTTAGTCATCATTAACATCATACACCACCACCTTCAAAACAGAGGATATTGTGGCATTGTGTGAAGAGAGGATAGTAATAGAGAGAGAAAGAGAGAGAGAGAGAGAGAGAAAGAGAGAGAGGTGGGTGGGGTGGGGTGGGGTGGGTTAGGGCTGCTTTTATTTAGGAAAAATAAAATAATTTTTATTAAAATTTCGTATTTTAATGAGAAGCTCTCATTTAATAAAATAAAATAAAATTTTAAATTGCAAGCAAAAGGATAAAATTACCACTGAATTAACGTCGTTTTTTAACCGAGCTAAGGGTTGTTTAGTAGCATCTTAATGACCATTCAGATGCTCCCTCTTAATAGTCTATATTCTTTGAATGGTTAAGAGCTGAATGGTTAAGAGGCAACCATTAAGATGTTACATCTTAGTCATTCATACTTAAGATTACACGTTAACCATTAAGAGACTATGAACTATTCAAATGTAGCCTTTTAGTGACCATTCAGAGCTACCAAACAGCCCCTTAGTGAAATGAACGGAAATAACAAGAAAATCCAAACCTCAAGGGTTCCATTACAAAAAAAAAAAAAAATTTATACTGAAACAGCAAACTAGACCAAAACTCATGACGAAATTGACATTTAACTCTTATTTATTTGAAAAAAAAAATATTATTTTTCTAATACACAACACACTTTTACTTTTTTTTTTATTCGCTTTTTTATTTTAAACTCTCGGTATTTTTACGCCATACGCCTAGACCCACGCTAGGCCAACAGTGAGCTTAGACTATAAGGAGTGGGGGCGGGAAAGAGGGGGATGAAGCGCCATGTGGCACTTGTGGGACTCTTGTGGGGGGAAAATAATTGTGGGGAGTGGAAGGGGGAGAAGAGGGGGAGAAGGAAATAATATTATATTGTGTTAAAGTTAAAAAAAAAAAAAAAAAAAAAAAACTGACCAATAGATCGCTGCCACCTCACCCCCACCCCAAGCCCCACGCCAGTGGATCCCCTCCCGCCCTCCGCCCCACGCCACCCTTCCCGCCTACCGGCGGCGGTGTCCCCCCCCCCCCCCCTTCCCGCCCCTCTCCCGCCCCCACTCCTGTCAGTCTTAGCGTTTTGATATTCTCTATACCCGTTTTTATTTATTCGAAGAAACTCTCTACAGAGTACAGTGGACTGGTATGGAGATACTCCTTCCTTCCATGACCATTGACCACAAAACCTTCCTCTGTAATAAAACCCTACTTTTCTCCAAACCCTTAACCACAAACCTTAAACCTACAAACCCCCAATTCTCCCATTCATCCAAACACCCTCCTTCGACACATTTCCCTCATCATAAAACCAACTCCAACAAACAAAACACACTCCAATCCAACGACCTCCATCGAAACTGGAGCCTTAAAAGAATATTATTCGAGAAGCTTAACCATAAAGACTCAAACCCAGTTCAGATTTTAGAAGAAGATGGAGATTGGACCAAAGAACTCTTCTGGGCTGTTGTTGGCTTCCTTAATCAAACCTCAAGATCAAACCAGATTCTTCAGGTTAAGTTTTCATTTCTTTTGGATTTTATCTGTTACTACTTACTAGGGCTGGAAACGAACCGAACGAGCAATTAATGAACGAGGTTTTATGTTAGTGTTTGTTACTAGGGCTGGAAACAAACCGAACGAGCACTTAACGAACGAGGTTTTATGTTCGTTAAGGAAATGAATGTGTTGGTGTTTGTTAATTTTAGGTACCGGACAAAAGCGAATGCATATAAACACAAACGAACACTTATGAACGGAAAGGAACACAGACGGACGTTTATGAATACTATTAAGCGTTTATGAATAGAAACGCACACAAACGGACATGTATTAAAATTTCAAATAAATCGAGTCTTTCGTTATAATAAAGATAATAGTAATCAAAATAAGTGAAGTAATACTGATATGTAATAATACATTAAGGGGGGACGGGGCGCCACCCGAATTGGCCACGGGTACCAACTACCAGCACGGTATCACCGCCGCCATACACGCTGGTAGTGGTCCCGTGGACCGTTTTGCTGGTGCTGTTTACCGTGCTGGTACCGTTGATTTCTTTTATTTTTGACTTTTTTATATACCTTTTTTTTGTGATTTCTTTTATTTTTACCATTTGTTTTATGTATATCTCTACCTTTTTTTAAACGGTTTGTTTAATAGGAACATTAAAGATAAATAAACATAAAAAACTAAAATTCATAACTATTAAACATAAAAAACTAAAAATAAAATACATTAAAAGAAATAAAAAAATTCTAGTAGCACCCCTTTTTGCCTAATATTTATTAGATTATGTATTAATTGGAATTTTCAAGTGGTTGAATAAAAAATAAAAGTTAGAAACCCTAATGAACTATGAACTATTGAACATAAACAAACACGTTAACTAACATAAATGAACGAACATGTCATGTTCATTTGAACGAAATTTTTTGTTCGCGTTCGTTCATTTGTTAAACAAACGAACTTCCCGCCAAACGGTACGCAAACTGTTACGTTGGCTTGTTTGCAACCCATTTGGGAAATTTGAGGTGTTGATATTGAAAATTTAATGTTTTGTATGTTGCACACCAGGTGTTTGATGAATGGTCTAGCCGAGATGAATCTCGAGTTAGCGTGTTTAATTACGAGAGAATTGTAAGGCTGTTGGTTGAGGAGGGACTGGTTGAAGTTGCTGTGTTGGCTATGAATGAGATGAAGGACATTCGGGGTCTGCGGCCATCATCAGAGATTTACAATTCGATTATCTACGGTTTTGTTAAAAATGGTAGGTTTGAAGATGTGTTGTTTCATCTTAAGGTGATGGAAGACAATGAAATGAAGCCACATGCATCAGTGTATAACATGGTAATTAAATTTTATGCAAAGGATGGTTTGTATGATGAAATGGCAAAATGCGTGAAGAGAATGGAATCGAACGGATGTTTCCCTGATCAGTCGACTTACAATTTGCTAATCAGAGAGTTTTCACGAGCTGGATTGATCAAGAGGATGGAAAGAACGTATAGGATTGTGATCTCAAAAAGGATGGATCTTGAAGCCTCTACAATGGTGTCAATGCTCGACGCGTATGCTAGTTTTGGGGATTTGGAGAAGATGGAGAAGGTTTATAGAATGGTTATGAGGACTAAACCGAGGGTTTGCTTGAAAGAAGATTTGGTTCGTAAAGTGGCTGCTGTTTATGTAGAAAATTACATGTTTTCTAAGTTAGATGACATGGGTATCAAACTTTATTCGAGAAGCGGAAACACTAACATTGTTTGGTGTTTAAGAATGCTTTCGCATGCTTGTCTTTTGAGCCGAATGGGTATGGAGTCTATCGTGCGTGAAATGGACTACAAGAAAGTTAAATGGAGTGTGACGATTGCAAACACAATGCTATGTGCATATGCCAAAATGAAAGATTTTAGACGCTTTAAGGATGTGATCTTGGAAATGGAAGCTCGAAATGTGAAACCTGACATTGTTACTTGTGGGATTGTGTATGATGCACATGGGTTAGGTTTCGGGTTTGGGTTTGATGAGTTGGATTATTGGAGAAAGATCGGATTTTTTCGGGGATGTTGTAGAGTTAAGAACTGACCCTTTGGTTCTTATTGCTTTTGGAAAGGGGGAATTTCTAAGGCTTGTTGAAGAAGTTGACCATACAAGGAGTCAAGTTAGGAGTTATGAGCATCTAATCGATTTGATTAAGCAGCATCAACAACGCATATGACGTCTTCTCAGGTAGATTTAGTGAATATCATCTTGACTTGATTAGGGGTGTAAACGAGTCAAGCCGAGCTTGCACCTGACTAAGCTTGAGTTCCGTTCGTTGAACTAAAAGAGAGCAGTTCAAGCTTGGCTTTTTTTTGAAGTCTGTGAATGTGTCTAAAGCCTTGTTTATTATTGAATATTTTTTCAGTGTGTATATATATACTTATGTTCCTACATATTTATATTGGCTCTATTGCCCTAAATATCTAAACTTTTGTTGTAGGCGTTTGAATGTCCAAACGTTCGATATTAATCTTTAAATATCCAGTTTATGTTATTAGTTTCCGAATATACAAATCTATAGGAAACTTAGATTTTGTAATTCCTTTCGTGTTTGGTAGTTAGCAATTTCAATGATCAATTTTTTTTTTTTACGTTGAAATAACCGCAAAACTCAAAAACCTAAATGACACACGAAAATGATTGAGAATAAGATTCTTGTGCACATTGATTGAGATCAAAGTGTTAATCACATACTTTACAAATAATAATATTAGATTATGATTTGTTAATACCCATTGTTCCATTCCTTGCTTGAACCTCTTAATGTGAAATGCTTTCTTTAGCATTAATTAGGCTTTATAAATGACTAAATGTTTGTGTTTATGTGAAGGAAAGAATAAGTGATTTGGAGGAAACATGACCTATACTCTATAATTAAGCATATATAGTCCTCCAAAATCCCTTTGATTTTGACTAACAAGCCATTAGTTTCTTCGGTACATATATAGTCACTTCTCATTTGATTGTTCACTCATGGCCATCGAAGAATCATGTCCAGGGGCGTTGAGAACAACATCCGTGTCACCACCTGCTCACTACATCCTCAACATTCAACAGTTTTCTTTGTTAACAAAACAAAGCGTCGAAAGATACGAATCAAATGAATTTAAAGCCATGGGCTACAAATGGTACGTTGTTTCTTTCTCACTTATCTTCCTAAATAAGTTCAGTAGTAATAAGGATAAGATTTGTTAACCGCGCAGGAAGTTAGTGATTCACCCAAATGGCAACAAGAGTAAAGATGCTGGAGAATTCGTGTCTGTATACCTAGCCATGGCAGACGCAACCTCTCTCCCACCTGGTTGGGAGGTCTATGCGACTTTTAGGCTCTTTTTACTTGATCAGAACAATGATAATTACATGACACTTGAAGGTAACTTCGGTTGATATGTATCATACATGAATAGTATATAACCACTTGCATGTGTCAGCCGAGTTTATGATTTATTATAGTTATTATTATTATTATTCGATTTATCATTTATCTTTAAGTTTGTTTGTTAGTCGCTATTCCATCTTTACTTTGAATATTATAATACTTAATGACGGTTTACCATTATTTGATTAGCTTTATCATTATACTTTTTATATATTCGAATTCGATACACATAATATATTATTCACCAGTATCGTTTTGCTCTTCATTTCGATTCTTTTAGCATGCAACTCTGCAAGTATATTACGGTGTTTTAAAAAGCGCGCTCTCGAGGCGCACCTAGGCGCAGATCATGGCGCCTTATGTAACCCTAGGCGCACTTCGTACAAAATGCGCAGGAAAAACGCAAAAAGCGCCCTAAAAGCGCACTAAAAGCGCGCTTTTCGTACACATGATGTTTTGTGCTTAAAATTGTTATACATGTAGCTAAAAAGGTTGTACATTTAAGTTAAATCATATATATACCTTATTTGTATCTATATTTTGAGTAAATACTGTTAAAAACCTATAGCATACATAAAAAAATTTATATAATCGTCTTGCGCCTCGCGTACGAAAAGCCCACCGCTTTTGCACTTTGCGCCTTGGTTTTAGACCTCGTCGCTTTTGTGCGCTTCGCGCTTTTTAAAACCAAGAATTACAATCAATATCCATATATGTTGGAACTTTAAAACTGCAGATGAAATGAGTGAAGGAAGACGATTTCATCGGTTGAGAACTGAGTGGGGCTTTGATAAGTTCATCAGTCTTAAAGAATTTGGTGATTCAAAAAACGGGTATCTTATTGGAGATAACTGTGTGTTTGGAGCCGAGGTGTTTGTGTCTAAAGAGACGAGCAAAGGCAAAACCGAGTCTTTGTCAATGGTAAAGGAAGCAGTTGGTTACAAACACACATGGAGAATCAGCAACTACTCAAATGTAAATGCAAACTGTGAAACTTCCAGCATATTCATTGCTGGGGGTCACAAATGGTAAGCAATAATAAAATTGCTCAATATAAGTTGATCAAGTTTATATTTCGGTTACCGTGAATTTGCGCAGGAAGATACTGTTATATCCTAATGGAGTTAGGGGTGTTGGTGGTGGCTATATATCTCTTAAGTTGGCTCTAGCTGATGTTGAGAGTCTTCCCTCTGGTACCAAGATACTTGCAGGATTTACGCTTCGTATCTGGGATCAGTTAAACGCAAAACATGACGAAAAGAAAGGTAACATCTCATCAGTCAGTTAATGATGCGTTGATGATCATATCACGAGCTCAAATTAAGTGAATCGTATATGATTTGCAGATAGTCACTGGTTCAGTGCTTCAAATTCGGAATGCGGTTGGCAAAGATTTATTTCACATGGCACATTCTTTAATACAAATAGAGGGTTGTTGTATAGAGATGTTTGTTATATAGAGGCAAATGTTGCCATCCATGGAGTGAGGACTGTCTTTGGATAGGTTTATTATTCAAGATTTGTGTAATGCAAGAATAAGGAAATTAAATGTGTTGTATTCATATTCATATGTTTCCACAAATGTATAAAACTCCACTTGAAATGCAAAGTGATCACTTTGGATGAGTTTCTTCAACTTGAAACTTTTATATAAACATAAGTTATAATTATAATAACAAGAGTTTAATTGTTAACCATGTTGCTCCTTTGTTGAAGTGACTCGAATTTAAGATGTGTTGAAAAAATGACAGTTGTACAGACACTTCACTCAAGCAAGATGTGCACATGTGATTAGAATTAGCCAATTAGGTTTTATGAGTTTATCAAGTGTTTAGCATTTAAAAAAATTTCTTGAAAAAAAAAACAATGTACTCTTTTTACGGTACACACATTTTGTCATTCACTTCATATTAGATTTGTTTATCCCAAGAACGAATTAGTGAGAAGGGAGATTTTTTTTTCTTTCTATAGGCGGATACAAAATGCGATTATTATTTTTGACAAGAATAAGGTACAAACATTGACCCATTAGGGGGTATAGCGGTCTCGGGTTATACAAGTTGGGCTAACAAGCAGCTCAGATAGAGCAGACTAAGAATTTTGGGTTGGTTTCGCGACGCCATCTACTGCAGTTTTTTTTTTTTTTTTTTAATTTAAGATATGATCTTTTGCTCTTTTAGCTCCATCAGGGGCATAATCACTCCAATATATAACCTTAAAGTTTAATACACAACCAACATACTATAATCTCATCAATAACTTACAAAACTGTCGAAATGTAAAATGTCCTTTAAGTGATCACAACTCGTCTCACTAATTTGCAGCCTCAAATAAATCACTCACGCAATGGTCCTGGCACGATTTATATTGCCAAAAACCCTTCATAGAACGATACGATTTGTTTCGATGCAAGGTTCATGTTGCAGAATAGATCACCCATTGAGTTTGAAAACTTTGTAAAGTGCTTAAGTTTGACTTTTTTGGGTCAAGAGGATTGTACTGCCAGCTTCTGTAGATGCTCAAAGAACACTTGGAGATTGACATCATCGGTGAAGATAACATCCATTCCAGCGGCTACTTCGTTATTGTAAGTTGCTGATGGGTTCAGCTTCGCCAATAAGAATCTAGCCTGTTTTATAACAACCATTCAGTCAAACATGTCATGTTTTTAGCGCAAGTCAAAACAGGTTGACCCGTAAACATGTTTTTGTTATTTTTAAATTTACTTTTGACGTGACCAGTTTTAAATGTTAAAAAGGGAACACAAATTGACCAACTAGTAAGTAAATGGCTTGACTTGCAATAAAAATAAAGATTTACGCATCATTCGATGCCATTTTATAGCTAAATGTATAAAAAGGGCAGAATAATAACCTGAGAACCATGTTGATCGCACACCACTAATCTTGGGACAGGGAACCGCTCATGTATTATCAGTTCAGCATCATCATGTGGAGCTTTCAATAACTGTGCAAATGCCTATCGAGAGAAATAAACGGTTAACAAATTAAGGGGTTACAATGCACATGGGAATATATAGAGATACGAGAGAACGTTATATGGCACACCTCATATGATTGCGTAAAGAAAGGTATGTAGACATAATTATCTCATGTCCAGTATAATATGGGAAATAGAAAAAAAAAGGGTATGTGGAGGAGACCCTCTGGCCCCTGGTATCCATATTGGATACCGATCATCCCACCCCACAAGGGTTATGATCCCGGCAAAATACCTCAAAGTGCTGCCCACAAGATTCGAACTTGTCTCCTCTCATGCCCAACACTTATCATTGGTAGTGGGTACCACTAGGCTATAAACCCATTGGTGGGAAATAGAAAGCGATTGATTAAACTAATGATAGGTAGATAGTTTACATCTTTTCTCAATTCAGTTTTGTTCATAGTTATCAAAGGCGCTAGGCGACTCAAGGCGCATAGGCCTCGACTGGGGCCTAGGCGCAAGACGCAAAAAAAGTGAGAGCTGGAGGAAAAAGATCACACTTAAATGAAAATAAATAAAAAATATATTATGTATTAGAATAATATTGTTCTTCAAATAAAATAAACAAATCCATCATATATAAGTTGTATAACATTTATATCATCTAATTTTATACCAAAGCTCTAAAATAGTGAAGATTAAATGTAATTTCAAAACTTGAAAGTTCTAAAAATTCTAAACAGGATCAGAACTTTGGATGAAAGTTGCTTAAGTCGGTATTGTGAAAGCTTATATTGTATAGAATATCAATAACTTTGAATTAAATAATTAAAAAAATAACAAATCAGTATTTAGAGTGCATGGAGAGCTGAAGGCAGGGCCTAGGAATCAGAAGCTCAATTAAAGGGCCTCAAAGGTTAAATAACTATGGTTTTGTCACAACTTATTACATGCTTCTCAAAGGTTAAAAAACCATCTTACCTATGCAGTTCTCGCAGTTCATTACTTAAAATTGGTTATGTATCGTATGCAGTTTTAAAAAAGCACACCTCGCGCAAAGCGCATCTAGACGCAAATCCGTGCGCCTTATGTAACACTAGGCGAGCAGTGTAGATACAAAAAGCGCAAGAAAAGCGCATGAAAAAAGCCCCCGAGGCGCGCGCTTTTCGTACACATGATGTTTTTGCGCTTAAAATTGTTATACATGTAGCTAAAAAGGTTGTACAATAAAGTTAAATCATATATATACCTTATTTATATCTATATTTTGAGTAAATAATGCTAAAAACCTATAGCATATATAAAAAAAATTATATAATCGTCTTGCGCCTCACGTACGAAAAGCCCACCGCTTTTGCGCTTTGCGCCTCGGTTTTAGACCTCGTCGCTTTTGTGCGCTTTGCGCTTTTTAAAACCAAGGTATCGAACATCCCTATGCTTCTCAAAATCTAATTATTTTGACCATAAATAACTAGAAAATCATAATCATGAACACTTTTACTTGAACATTGAAAACTGATTATTGCGACTTCAGTATAAAAGCACATCAAAACATCCCCTTGACTTACTTAGAACCAATCTTTCAAGAATTTCTAATGAACAAGAAATTAAAATAAAAAAAGAGAGATAACATACTTGATGTTCTGGCTGATTCTGGTAACCCAGGTTCCTCCATTGAGCTATAGTCATACCATGGAAAATAACTAAACTAAAATATGAATCTAGTAAAAGGATTCGATCAGGTGCGATGGATGCCACATCAAGCAATGCTGGTGTAGGAAGTGACTGAAATGAATATGATATTAATGAAGGTTGAATCATGACTGTAGCATTTGTAATGCTCTCTCGGTTTAGCATCATGCGAAAATAAGCAGTTTCATCTGGGCTGTTATTAAACACCTGCCACAAAAAGATGCATATAAATGAAAAGGGTAAAACGTTTGATAACGATTAAAGTCTACAAAATGCGTTAAGATAAGGCTATAATCCTAAATTTGGACATTAAATTTGGATGCGCAAACTTGTGTCTAAAAATGGGCCCCATTAGGGCCCACTCACACCTAACAGCCTAATCGATAGTAGAAGCCTGGTCCTACCGTTCTTTAATAATCATTATTTTATTTTAATCAATTGTTACTAATATATACACTCTTAATTTATAATTACAAAAAATGTATTGATTAAAAAAAATTCTTAAATTTTTTTATTTTATGAGAATAAATGGATATACATTTTTAAAATATATCTTAAATTATTTTAAGAAGCATAAAATAAAATTTTCACATTTAGTACATGGAAAAATATTTACTATATGTAAATACAAAATAACAAATATCTAAAAAACAACTTTGCGTAGTGGGTAAAGGAACCGCAAGGAACCTATCCTTAGGACCGCATATTCAAACCTAAACAGCCCTAGCACCGGGCTTTGTCCAAACCAGGCTGAACGGGCATTGGGTCTAATTGGCCTAAGGCTAAGGACACCAGACTTTTAGGCTCAGGCACAGACGTGTTTTAGGATCTCTAAGCTGAACGAAAAATGGCAACACATCTAAGTTTACCTGCACGAATTGTGATCTCCGAAGATTGAACATAAACTGAGGGAACAATGAGAAACAAGGATTTAAAGAAAATGAGGATGGATCATCTTTTCGGTAGTCACCAAATTTAGAACATAGACGAATGAGGTTCCTATCTAACCATCTTGTAGCATCAAATGTGTCCTGAAATTATTATCAATAATTTCCATCAATGATAAATGAAAATAATATAAAAGAGATAAAGGGAAACACTACATAATAAAGCAAAGAAATTGCCGAATCCCCACCTCGATCTCCATCTTATAAGAGGCTAATCTAGCCATTACTACAGCAGCAGTCTCTTGATCAAAACCTTGTATCAATTCCTGCAAAAGACATCTTTCAACTAATAGGTATCTAGATTAAGTTATATTAATCAATCAAAAATAAAATGATTTACAAAAAAATAGAAGAAAAAGAACGTCTCTGCTCAAAACGCATCCTTTTTAGACCAAAATTCTGTACACGTATACATGTTGCATGTTGATATGAAATATATACTTTGTATGTGACCATGTGAAACAAAATACATAAATATATTATATATTTGATAATGACCAATGTGTGTAAGCTTTATGTAGTTCTAAAAAACTAATGCATTATTAAGCAAAGTAAGATGCAGCTATAATATATTATCCACAACTTTTGGCTCATATTGTTTTAATAATAAGTTGTATAATGTATTTAGCTGCATCTTTACTGATTTACTATATATTAAAGCAACAAAAGAAAACTGGTTCTACTAGTTACCTCAGAAACAACAGAACTCTCAACCCATCTTCTAGTAATGGTAGTAACTCGTAATTTGGATTGCCCATCAGCAGTCTGGTAACTACACCAAAATTCATGAACGTAAGTATCAATTACACAAATTTCTTATGTGGATAAAATGTACTTTAACTTAGATAAACAATCTCTATTAAATATGAAGTATCCTACAACTTGCCCATTCCAGGAACTAAACACGTCTCTTCATTTGATACATATTTAGTAAAGAGATTGACTTCTAAAACCATCGTATTCAACTTCTAATTGCAAAAGAAAAAAAGAAAAAAAAAATTCCAAAGTAAAGAACACATTTTGGACAAACAGGAGATATGCAAAAGAAAAAAAGGTATAGCTTCCCATCATTTAGCCTACAATCACTCTTTCTTGCAATGTTTAGGGATTTTTTTAATATGCCTTTTAGAAGTTATTTTGTGATATTCATTAGTCAGTTGTCAAATAATATAAATTTCAAAAAACAAGCAATAGTATAGTGTTTAATGTGCTTCTGCTGATTGAATTTGTACTATTCAAATAATCAGATGTCCAGAGTTTGACAAATCTGATTATCTAAGAAACCAAACATAAATAAAATGACAAAAAAATTGACGTTATAGTGAAAAAAGAAGAGGCCTTTTGTTCAATGGGTGTAAAAGTCTCTCACAGTAGATTAGAAAATTAGTATATACCAGATAGGTAGTTATACTTTACACAATAAACTGATTATACGACCCAAAAATGTCCAGATAATCACAGTCAGTACTTTAGTAGAGATGAGTTGTGTAAGTGAACCTAATCACAATTTCCAGTGAATGTTATCTACAAATCTCAAACAGAAAAACACACATTAAGTCTCCTATTTTACCTTGTGACAGTTTGTATATACAACTGCGGATTTACATTGCCCGAAGGATCCTTGTCGCTCGATGAAATATCAAAGAAAACAGTCAAGCAGGTATCTTTGTCCAGTCCACACAATTTCCAAGCTGTCGTGTTCCCCTGACCAATCGTTGTGCTGGCAACAGCAGGTCCTTTCTGCAACGGGAGTGTCAGCAAATAGCAATTCAGAGAACTATTACTTGTTTTGATCAATAATAAATTTCTAATTCCAGCTAAGATTTAGCAACCGACCTTGTCCAAGGACGTGCAAGGTCCAATTATCCCCTGAATTTTAATATCCTTTGAACAGTTGATCTCGAGAGTGCCACTGATAATAAGGAAATAGTGATGAGTTTCTAAAGGATACAAAGTCATGCTATATTAGTATAAAAATATAACCTTTTGTCATCGAGCAAGATAATACTTACTTATGAGCAAGGCCAAGAGATTCTTCCCCTTTTTCAAAAACACGTTTGAACGAGTCCTTGAAAACTGAATGACCAAAACTTTCAGCAAGAACAACAAGGCCGCCAGTTCTTTCAATAACCACCTTCATCTCTGCAACCCCAACCTAAGAATATAGAAACTAAATTAGTAACTGATGTTTGGAAGTCAAATCGTCATTTTTAAGAAATCAGCTGCATACCATCTAAAAAACTATGTTATATATCTATTATTTTGTTCATTAACCTAATTTTTGAGACTATTACCATCACTCATCACTGTGTTACATATCCATTATTTTGTTCAAAAAATTGTTCTTTTTGGTCATTTTACGTATTCCTCGAACCATCAAAACACTCAAATAAAATACAACAAATTATCTGTTTTACAATTACAATTTACAAGCAACAAAAGCAAATCCAGACACTATCTCCTGCAGTCTATTCTTTTGTTCAAAAGATTATCCTTTTTGGTCATTTTACGCATTACTCAAACCATAAAAATATGTCAATATTCAAACAACCGATCATCCGTTTATTACAAGTACAAAAACAAAAGCACATCATTTTTGGCCTTTTTATTCGGATGATTTTCAGATTCTAATTACTCTCAATAAGGCATACTCATTTCCAAAATGAACATCAAAGGGGTGTTCAGAAAAACCGAAAACCAAATAAAAACCGTAACCGAAAAAACCGATCCGAACAATGAATTTGGTGTTTGGTTTGGTTTTTGGTTCTACATTTTCTTTAATTTGGTTTATTCGGATAACCGAATAAACCGGTAAGCTAATTAATTATTAAATAAAAATAATAATATTTAATAAGCCATATATATTGATGAGAAATAATTCTTAAAGCTGATTGAAAAAATCAGTTCATAGAGTTAGTTTGACGACTGATACACGAACGTCTTTGCAAAGAATCAATTATATGTGTCTCACTGCACATTATATTAATCAAAATTGGAGTTTACAAAAAAAAAAAGTAATAAACTTCTAATAAAACAGTGAATGCGGAGGATTCTGGTAGCCAAACTTTTAATTTGTTTGGCATTGTTATGATACATTTCTAATTTCTTTGATGTTTGTGTTTGTGTGTAAGACTATTTTCCGAATTTGTTTGTTTTATTTTGCTTTTAAACTTTCTTTTACAATATATTGCGTAATTTGATTTTTTGGTTTATATTTTCGGATTTCAGAACACAAAGGTATATAAGTTAGAGAAAAAAAACTTCGGTTCAATTTGGTTGAAAGCGGTTTGTTTGGTTTTAAAACCGAAACCAATTACCAACCCGAATTCAATTTGGTTGAATTTGATTCGGTTTACATATTCCTAATTTGGTTTGGTTTGGTTTTTGGTTTGGGGTACAAAATTTTGAGAACCGAATAAACCAAGTAAACCGTAAACCGAACAGATGAACACCGTTCAAACACCCTCAGATGAGAAAGAACAATGATAGAAGAGACGCGTCTTGCATAAAGAACTATTGACCTAATAGAAAATTTGGACAGTTTCATAAATCACAATACATGGTTGACATTAAGGATATATAACCACCATTATATATCTAAATCTACAAACAGATTAGAAGGATCTCAACATATTCAGTGGTGTACCTGATCAAGGGCAGAAGCAAAAAGGTCCAAGACATGACCCTGGTTGACCATCTGCTTGGCAAGTTCCTCATAGAACTGAACCGCCTTCCTAAAAAATGGTGCTGCGTCCTTGTCCAGATCTTTATGTGAACGAACCGGGTCCGATAAATCTTTAGATATAATCTGCCAAACCCCCAAAAAGTGGATGAAAAAATAAGATTTTCTCAGAAGTCGTGAAAGAAAATAATGATAAGATATTAAGATATGATCATCATAACCATCAAACACCAAAGCGAAAATCGATTACAAATATTTATAGTTACAAAGTTCAGTAATTTGTTCAACAAATTAAACAAGGGCTTATAAAGAACCAAAATTTATAAGCATTTTATCCAATCAAGTGTTTAAAATATAGAATAACCCAGATGATCCTTCCAAAAATGATAACATTAAACAATTTACAAGATCATGAAAATAATGGCAACAAATGAACAAATGCAAAGTACTAAGTAGACTATCAAATCTAGTAGCATAATTAAGTGAAAAAAAAGTTGCAAAATGTGCTTACAGAACCAGGGCCTTCTGTGCATGGACCGCCCACTAACGCCACTATTCTCGCACCGGTACCAGGCAAGCAAGCCCCAAGCAAACCCGCTGCAACGCTCAACGCAACACCAGTACACCTCAATGCACGATTCCCAGGCGCAACCGGCCACTGATCCGTACCTAACTCCTCCAAAAGCTGCATTACCACATCAATAAGCATCCATTTACATCCAATCACATCAAATTGTTTAAAACTCAAACCAAACTTACAGAATGAATAACATATGCTCCCTCAGAAGCAGGCAACAAAAACCGAGCAACCCCAGGATTCGGAAATCCTTGACCCGCCATCCCACCGCCAACTCTCCTTCCACCGGCAAACCCTGCACCCAATCCCAACTGCTCCAAAACCTGATCTTTACTCATCTCCTTCGACCCACGAAACACATACACCTTCGACATATCCGAATACCCCAACTCATGCACCTGCACTTGCGTCCCGAACGAAACAAACCCCACCAACGCATTCTCCGGCAAAAACTCAAGCGCCTGTTGCAACGCCGATCGCGCATACCCCATCTCCTCCTCAATCATACAAGTATCAAGCACAAACACATACACAGGCGGCGGAACAACCATATTATACCCATCAACATTACTATTAATAGCATATTCAATAGTTGTATATTGAGGATACAATTCAGCAGGGACATTAGTTTCAGATATACCTGCATAATGACCAGGAAAATGATTCCTTTGAAAACAAAAGGGACAGATCCAAATAAGAGCAGTGAAATCAACACGACAAAAAGGGTTTAAAACAGCAGAGCATGTCTTGCATCTTAAAGGGGAATAAGGGTTGGTGGGTATGAGGGAATGGGGACGGATCGGAGAGATAGAGGCGGCTAAAGGGATGACACACTTGCTGGCTTCGACTTTGGAATGGGGCCAGGCGTTCCAGGTCATGCGAACACCGTCGATGCCTTCAGGATCGTTGATGGGTGTGTCTGTGGTGGACATGGTGAAAGATCGGATCAAGATCGGAGCTTTATGAAGTGGGGTTTTGTGGGTTTGTAGGGAATTGGGTTGTGGATGAACCCTTTTGGGGGTTTGAGGATTGGTTGATGGATTGAAGTCAAAATTGGGAAGAAGGTAGAGAGGGTTGTAACTGTTTGTTTGCTGTTTGGTGAGGTTATGAACTTCAATGCTTGATGATCTTGTATTGGTTGGGTACTTTGAGTTTTGTATATTGGTACAACTAGATTAGTGTACATTTTAAACTTTATTAAATAAAAATAAATTTAAACATCATTAACAAAAAATTAAATATTTAATAAAACATGAACGTAAACAATAATTAAAATAAATTTTATAAGTCGGGAAAAAAACAACATATAATTCAAATACCATTTGAAATGTTAGATAATGGTGTTCGTTCCAAGTCACCTAAAAAGAAACAAATTCAATATAAGTTGAATTATTAAATTAAATGTGGGTTAAAGTTTAAGTAATTTTTTACGTTGATTGATTAAAATTGTGACAAATTACCAATTAAAGTGTCACCTTTTGATATATGCTTAAATTACTTAGACGTATCCTGTCTATATTAGAGGCAAAGAAAATTAAATAATTTAATTCAGAAATAAAAAGGTATGAACGATTAATGTATTAAAAATATAATTCAAGGCAATAATCTAATCCAATTCTAAGTCAACCGCTACAAACAACTTGCCGAAAAAATTAAAATGACATTTTGAATGTTAAACAAAATGCAAGTGAGATCATTTTACTACATATGACGTCAAGAAGAAGGTTTATTGTAGGAAGAAGTGGTTGTCATATTAACTTTATATGTGCAAGTTTTATGCTAATATATTATGCATTACTTTGAAGTTGTACTAAGATGATAAATTATTAGTTATATATTATATAAAACTTAGAATGCAATTACATCGTCAAATTTCCACTGCGGAGTTTATACCGCGAGGCGTGTGACATACCATGATCCCATAGCCATAAGTCATAAGAGCAACTCTAAATGCCAAAACCATTTAGTTCGTTTTCAAAAATATGGTTTAACGTTTAATCAAAAGTTTAAGTTGCGGAAGCGTAAACCAAACATAACCGTTTTAAGTTCTTGCGCAAAACAACGCGCCGATATGCAAAACCAAATAATGAATAAAGTATAAGTTTAATAATATTCAATATCCCATGACTCAATTATGCATGACCTACAGTGCTCCAAACCTAGCGATCTGTAAAAGCATGCTAGCGTGTGTCACATAAAGTTGGTGAGTTCACAAAGCAAAGTAAATGAGTAAGTAAATGCATATGTTTCCAAAACCATGTAACCGCTAATTCACCACATGCCAGAGGTAGCTAACCCACTCATGACAACTAAACACAGGCATATCGAACTGCTAAACAACGAGCTATCACAAAAGTGAGCAAAGTTCCTTGCATCATTGCCTATCAACAATGATAATAAATGTTAAGTTATAGTTCACACCCGTGCTCCCGCACGATGTGAGGTTTGTGAAACCTAATAGCGCTATCAACTAATAACCCGCTTGCCAACCCGGCAACTCATTCGGTATATAGAAGGACTTCAATGATAAAGTATGGTTTAGTTCATCAAGGACAAAGAATTGAATTAGTAAAACCCGATTCACCCTGTGAACCAAAGCACCCCAAAACCGGGGATGTAAAAGTAGTCCCAAACCGGACTATAAAAAGTTTTGAAAGTTCTCTCAAACCCGAGACGCATGCTTTTGAGAAAAGAGTAGTGAAACTCACCTTAGCTTGCTGATGTGTCGTAATTTTAACATATAAAACAGGCATAAACAGTCTCATAATAGGATGCAATTAGGCTTATATTATTGATATTTGATGCTTAAATCGTTCCTATTTGTATTTCTCTGGAAAATGAAGCTCTAAAACGGAAACGAAGGATTTCCGGGCAAAAACAAGAGATTTCTAAAGATACGAGATTATCAGCGGTTCACTGTATGTTTTGAAGACAATCCCGGGACTTAAACAACGATAAAACCAGTTCGGAAGTGACCCAGCACGCCCACGCACACTTGCGCGGAGGCCCTGCACGCTAGAAGACAACGCAACAAGCTTGGAGAGCAAGAAAACGTACTGGAGACACTTGCACGCCCATGCCACAGCACTTGGCACGCCCATTCTTAACTAAAATGTGTTCCCCAAGGCTTGAAATGACAAAATCTGACATTTTACTGATGAGCACGCCTGTGCCAACTCTTGGCACGCCCGTGTACAGACAAAGACAGAACTGCAGCAACAGAAAGTACCTGAGACAGTGTGCACGGCCGTGCCAACCTTTGGCACGCCCGTGCTGCCTCTGAAATCTCTATAAATAGCAAGCTAACCCCCACCATTTGTTCATCCCTTCGTGTGCTCTCTTGGGCCGACTACCAAACTTCTTCCAGAGATCTTAGGGTCTTGGGAGGCCTTTTGGTCCTCCTAACATCCCTCAATTGTTAGGCTTCGACCTACCTTGATTAGCTTGGCCAAGAAGAGGATAGTAGAGTAGTATGCAATAAACATCGAGGGTTGTGAGGATCATGAGAGAATACATATCACTTGGAGATGGAGAGCTTGTCTATAAGCAGCCATGATCCTTGTGTTGATCATTCTTATGGTTGTATCTTTATATTATTCACAAACCCGCTTCGATTTGTAGACTTTTTATTATTATTATTATTAGTTTATTTTTAGTTATTTGTTGTGTTATCTTCTTCTAATCTTTATTTGTTTATCTTTGTGACAGGTTTGAATGATGATTAACTTAATAACAACCTTAACTTAATTAATTAATGGTATAATCAGCTTCTGGTAGTCCCAAGCTAGATCCAAGGCGAGGAAACCGGTAGTGAGACAGATCCTTCGGGCTTTTGATATCCAAATCGGATTCTAAGCAATGGCTTCTGAAGTGGACCAGATCTGAGTGACACATTTCTGGTTCATACCAGATGATTGAGTGATCTTCTTGGCAAAGGATGGTTTCCCTACGGACGCACTAGTGATCTATTGTATCACACGTCTTTAGGATTATGTGCCGCCTTTGTTAAGGATTTCATTCAGCTCGGGAGGTTATGGTTGGGTAATTAATTTGTCATTCATCTAAACCAACTTAATATTTAACTGATCAATAAATAATAAGTGTCACTTAAAAGATAAATAAAATAAAGATTCTTTATCTAGTTCTCGTTAGTACAACGCCGTTAGCCAATGGGGGCCCGCCTTCCTAAGACAACCGTAAGAGAGATCTTTCGGCTTTGACCGTTAACCAATGGGGATACGAGGTTGCCACGATAAAGAGACCCTTTGGTACGGAACGCGAGAACTAAGGTGAGGTGTACGGTGTCCCTGGTTGGGAATGAAGCCTCCAATTTAAGAAGATGATAAGTTCGAGGACCCGAAGACTTGACCGCGGTTTGAGGAGCCCGCTATACGTGAGGCCCTGGCGAAGTACCTCAGGTAGACGCACACTGGAGAGGTTCTGCATTCTACTTAGTAGTCGCCTTCGCTTCTCTATAAAATAGTCAACACTTCAAGATCACTCTCGTCTTCCACACAATTAACTATCTTAAATTATTAATTTTAATATTAAACTTAACTACTTATGCGGAGGGTCCCGAGATGTGCATATCTATCTACTATTTTATCCCACCTTATCTTTTATAAAGCCTTTTTAAAGAACCCCTCCGTTTTATTTTTCTTTTTAAAACCCGATCGGTCAATTGATGAATGGTTGAGTAGGGGAAGGTGTGAACCTTGGAATACGATACTCAATACTTACCACCGAGACTATACTATGCACGTCAGGTTCTCTGCCTATGTGTTGGTTTTAGTTTCTAAAGTAATTATTGTTTACTTTATAAATTTAAAACTTTGTTAATGAGGGTTTAGTAAAATCAGTCTTTTCCCCAAACCACTGTTTTGGGATTGATAAATCAAAGTTTTTGCATCGGGGAAATTGACGCCTTTTTAATACTAAAACCAAACGAATCAAAGTTTTTGGCGCCGTTGCCGAGGAACACAATGGTTTCCAAAGAAAGACCCTAGTCACTTGATTGATCGATTTATTTTTCTTTTTCATTTTATTTTCGCTTTATTTTTCTTTTTGTTTTCGGTCTTCTTTATTTTTCTCTTTCATTTTATTTCTGCTTTATTTTCGATGATTGCGGTTGTTTCTAGTTTTTCTTTGCAGGTTTACTTCCGGATTGGCCACCTTGCAAAATTTCCGTGAAGGAAGACGAGACCACCAATTTCATCAACTTTTATTTTGGAGGGTTTTTATTTCTGCTTTCTTTTCGTTTGGAAGAGGTTTGTTGTACCGTGAGGATCGGTAGGTAAGTTTAGTTGAATGCGGAAAATGAGCTGGGTGAGATTTTTCGAAATTTTTTAAACTTAATATGTTTTTAGGACTTAAAGTTGGATTTTAAAATCAAGAACCGAACACCTTCCAATCCTCCCGGATGATGTTCTTGAGCCTTAGCAAGTGTTAGAAGGTTTATTTTTCGTATGGGGGCTGATATGGACGATTAGGGTTGTAATTATGAGAAGCATGGGGCTTAAGGTTGCTTAAATAGGCAATATTAGTCGGTTTCACGCACTGGGCCCGCCAAACGGCCGTTCGGTCTTAGTGAACAGTCGTTCACTTTGACACGGCCCGTTTCGGTAGGCCCAGTTCAGCGTATTGCATGTTTTATTCGATGTTTTCGTTATTTTGGACCATACCAAGCGTAACCCCATGTATTTAGACCCCAACCATCTTAACAGTTCATCGATTACGATTTTGATAACACGTTCGGTTTAAATTCACCACATAACAGTTTACATATATATTCACAGAAGCACGTAATTGCAATTAATATCAACAATTAATTCACAATTATCCATTTTCTCAATTCACCAACGTTCAGGGTTCGATACTCCTTATACGTAGTTCGGTAATTCCCCGAATTACCTTTCTATGCAGTTATTATCCTATAACTGTGCAACGTGTGACTCACCTAACTAACCCTTGTTAAGTAACATGCCATGAATGTAAGTAAAGTTAACTAGAGTTTAGTTAAAGTAGGAACCTGAAAATGCGGGGTGTCACAAGTTTATTAGTTGAACGATTGAAAATCCATTCAACATGTCTTTAAAGTTGGATGTTATAGTCAAAATTATGAAAGGGTTTTTTTTAATGGCCAAAGAATCAAACCCGAGCACTCTTGAGGCACCCACCAGAAAAATCGAGTACTTCGAGAGTAAGCCAAGTCGCCAAACACCAATTTTGGGGAAAACCTGGTACTCCATCCACACGTAGGCATGACAGTGAAAACACCGATAAAACTCATCGGGCTCAAGAATCGAACCCAGAATCCCTGGGTTTTCTATTATTGTCCACCAATGCCTCTACCACTGCACTATAGTGTTTTAGTTACGAAGAACAAGATGTTTCAACTCATTTTCAAGTATAAATACCAAGGTAAGCCTTGGTTAAAAAATGCACCAAACAACAAAACTCTCTAAAGTTCACTCATTCTTTCTATTTAATTAAATTCCAACAATTCTTAATCATTTTCGTCTCTTTTCTTAAGGTACAATTCGGGTGTTCATGTTCTCCCTGGTAATACATACCACTTAGGTTGTTGTACCCTGGGAACACAAACGAGTTTTCTTAGGAAACTTGGAATTTGTTTAAAGGGACTTGTGTCAGACATGATCTTCAGCCCCAAACAATTATGTTCTTCTACTTCTTCTTGTGTTTAGTTTAGTTAAAGCACTTGTAATTTATTGCTTTCTTTTTTATTCTTGTAATGTAATTTGTAATAAAAGTGCTTCTATTTGTTTTATATGTGAATGGTTCCTACATTAATTTTGTTGCTTAGTTGTTTTTCTCTTTACAAAAGAAAATGTTTGGTTTTTATTAAGGCAACCACACCTTTTCCTTTTAAGCCTCATATCTCTTACTAATATTATCATTCTTGGTTTGTATAGGGGGCAAATAGTAGCAAAGACATCGTTGATAGCCTTAGGTGGCTTTTGTGTTTTTTTGGTGCTAAAAGTTGTGATGATGAGGTTTTTCTCATCTCAGCCTTCATTTCATTTGAAAGTTGATATAACACATTTACATCGTTGCTTCTGTAATTTACAGTTATGTTGATGCTTCCAAGTAATGATGCTCGGTGCCATGATTTGATTCTTATAAATGTTTGTATTATGATATTCGTTTTAAACTCATTTGAGCCCAATGGAATTGTGCTACTCTTGGTAGGCGATAACGATGATGCATAATGCAACTCCGTTGCTACAGTTAAGTCTTATTCTTTTCAAATTGGCCACATGGTTTTTGTTTGGTACCATTAAGGCCATCGCGCCCCTCTACCTTTTACGTCGCATATTAGTGTTTTATCCTGAGCACAATACAATAAAGTTGATCTTGGTAGGCGATAATGATGAAAAATATTTGGAAAATTCGTTTTTAAGCGTGGAAGTCATTGTGGCAATGTGAATATCTTTTTTGTACTTCACATGGCAAATAGTATTTATCTGCAGCCACAATCATATATCATGTTTACATAACATACACCATAATGGGAAAATACTAATCGACTATAATATATCACATATTGTTAAACAGGTTCACGGGTACATGTTTCAGGTTTACCCACTAGACATAGTGCATACACATCACATGTCTATATCCTACTAATGGATACCCACTACCAACACCCACAGGTGAACTTTTGCAATTTTACCTACCTAAAGAATAAAATCATTTTTGACAAGAAGAAATTGTTGCAATTTTTTATAGGATGTTGCATACGGTAAACAATTTATTACGTATGAAATCACACATAATTAAAACTAGTGACGGAAAAAAAAAACCTGATAAACAAATAGCCAAGATTGATAATTGATGTATGTATTCCAATTGCGTTGAAGCAAAAGAAAGAACAACCCGAAATCAATTTTTAACATAAAATCATATTGTAAAAATATAAACAAGTGTAAATTGTTGTAACCAAAATTGATTCAGCAAAATCAATTACTTTTAAAGCCAACGGACCACCCATAACATTCTTGTTTCTATAATCTTTTCCAACAAGTGATCTTAATGGTTGTTCTATAAATATAAAACGTGTATACTTAGTGGAGAGGAATGTCTCTAAATTGGGTCTGGCCTAATGGTTTTAGGCCCAAAGGCATAAAAGCCCAAAGAAACCCTAAATGTTCACTATATAAAGGAGGCTTCACCTCTAAGAAATGGATCCTCTTCTTTTTACCTCAACCCTACTCATACTTACACTAAATGCTTAAGCTTATCAATGGCTGATGGAATACTTTTATGGTTTTGCAGATCTGGATAGAGATGGCAAAGACGAGGTGTGGTTAGATTATCTTCTCAGAAAGTTCACTCACATGTGGAAACATGATCCGAAACCATCCGACCAAGTTATGTTTATTCATTGGAGCCATTCGTGGGACCGACAACTAACCACACTTTGTTCTTTCTCTAATCCCACTTTCAAATCTGTGTTTTCTTAAAATCATTTATTTATAGATTTGTGTTCTTTGATATTTATACATGATTTCCACATCAATAACTTATAGATATGGCTCCTAAACAAGTTCTATACACATTTTGGGTCTATAACGTTGAGATGTGTTTAATCTACAATCCACATAAGGATTTAGATCTCAGGCTTCTCTATCATTTTTTTATATTTTATTTTGCTATGTAAGATTTCAGATCCACACCTCAAAATCACAATATGATGTTAATTTTTCCCTACACGTAAAATTACGAGACGGAGGGTGATTACAAACATTTTCACGTTGTTTCCATGTATGTGATTTTTGTGAGTTTGCACCGGAGAAATCAAGTTTGAAAGCAACTAAAAAGGAGGTACATCCCATGCTGGCATGCTACTAATAGTACAATCCATAAAACATCAATTATTTTTTTCTTTTTAGATTTTTTTTTTTTTTTTTTTTTTTTTGCATTTTGCAAACACATTAATAAGAGCATACATGATACAACTAAGGGTTCATCTTAAACGTTGTTTTTGTCAAACTATATGGACACTTCAACATTTTTCTTCACACAAACTTTGTTTAGTCAACGTACGTTTTCTGAATTTTGCACGCATGTTAAATGTGCCTTTAATGACCTCACAAGGAACCGTTACGACACCTTCAATGTTGTCAAACAATTCCTTTCTAATACCCCTAGCTTTCACCATGTTATTACTAACATAATCAGTAACCGTTGTCAATACACACTACATCGTAGTAAACCCAACTGTCTTCCCTACCGCATGAATCACCTGAACTCGCACTCTGCTTAACACCATACGATCCTTGAGTTGTTCGTAGAGTGAACTCACTATCGTCCAACAAGACCAGGATCAATCCTGATTGCAGGTCTTTCAAAAAATAATAATTGTACCTAGAAGGAGCAAAAGGATCAGAAACGGTGGTTGCACCAACAATGATGACTTCCTGGTGTCAATGAAGCATTTGGATTATTTCTTTGTGGTTTTTTTACCAGTTTGTTGCTTCTCTGGTTCCATTGGAATAGTGTAGGGTTTTTGTTGTCTGGATTTTTGAACGTGATGGATTTTGTGTGACATTTGCATGTTTCCTAGATTTTGATGTATTTACATTTTTAGTCATAGTACTTTAGTCGTTTTGAATTCTAATAAAAGTTGAATTTTGTTAATCATTACATCTATGTTTGGTTGTACTTCGTTATTAATCGTAAAATTGTATTGAATCGTAACTTAAGCATGTTGTGTTTGGACGTTTAAGCTGTAATGCCCATCTATTTTCTAAAAGCCTATTAAAAATGTCATATTCATATAATTATTATTATTTTTAATATTATAGTCATCGACAATAATATATATCGTTAACTGGAATTATATTCGTATTTGTTAAACAAATTAAAACAATTATTCTATTATTTCGATTCTTAGAGCTAATAATAAAACGCTTGCGAATAAAATACAATAGATAACTAAAAGTTTAGTCGACGCTTTTCAATCTAACATACATATATAAACATTGTAAAATATATAGTCCAAATACTTGTTTTAAGTCGGATTATATAAATATAATACGATAAATATTTATTATTAAATAAGAAATTATTTAATTTATAATGTTTTATTACTTATTTAAATATATTTTAGCCCATTATTTATTAAAAGGGGAAATGGAATCTAATAATCCCAACTTTGGGGGGTTGGAAGGCAGCAGTCCTAACTTGAAACTTGTACCACAGCAGTCCCAACTTGTCAACCATTTTATTTGGTTGGTCCCAGACTAACCTTAGTTAGTTTTTCCAGTTAAGTGCCACGTAGGCATCCCACGTGGCAGTCCTACGTGGCAAGAATGGTGTATCTGTCAAACCCTAGCTTATAAACCCTAAACAACCCTAAACGATAACAATGGCTGAAGAAATCTCGATTAAGCTATGGTATGGTGGCACCTTCGTTTCTCATGCTTCAAGACTAAGATATTGTGGCGGTGAACAAGAAACAATCAGGTTAGATATTGATCATGTTTCGTATTTTGAAATCGTTGATTATGTAATGAAAACATGTTCATATGTATCGAAAGATTTCATCATGTATTACAAGTTACTTAATGTAACATCGCGAAATTTTTCCCCAAATTTTAATATAAACGCCCCTATTTTCGTTACGTTTCATACAAACGTGCCTAAGTCTCCATTACCCTAACTCATAATTTATATATATATACTTATATATATGTATATATATAAATGTTAATAATAATAATAATAATAATGATAATAAAAATACCCACATTTTAAATCTAAACCTATTATCAAACCCAAACCATATCAACCCATCCCTTTTGAAACCCACAAGTCAGCCCAACAGCTAGCCCAGAAGTCGGCCCAGATCAGGCCAAGCCCACCCCATTTCTGTTTAAACAAAAAAAAAAAAAAATGCTTCCCACCGGACTCGAACCCGAGCCGGCCAGGGAACACACACAAGCATGAACCAACTGGGCTACGGCTCATTGTTGGTTTAATCAGGACGCTTAACATATATATACACACACTGACTTCTCCTTTTCCCTTTCCCTTGTCGCGAAACAGCAGCAGCAGATGAAGAATTTCATTTTTTTTTCTTTCTTTTCTTTTTTGACCATTCATTTGACTTCATTAACGTACAATAACCAAGGTTTGACTCGTAAACGTGATTTCCGGCCCTCATCGAGTTAGCATACTACCAATTAGCCATTAATTCTTACCAATTTGATCCATGGCCGCGTCAACGATTAATTCATGGTCAACCATTACCAAAACGAACACCAACTCATTATACTATAAATTGAACTCTTCTGGACTCCCTACAATCACCGAACAACCTTTCCCAATCTCCAATTCCTCACAAAAATTCTCTGTTCTTGGCAATTGATCGTGTTTGTTGACTTCGAAGTTGACCCATCCAATCAGTATTAAAACGAGATTGTAAGTTTAATTTTGATGTGGGAATTGTTAATCGGAACCTACACAGCGTTTACCCTATGCTTAATTAGATTAACATTGGGTAAATCGTTCGATTGGGAAATCTAGGGTTCGTGAGTATGAATTTGGGGATAAAACTGATTTTTCATTGTGTATTTATTTTATTAAAACAGATTTAAATCACAACCACAGGCCTAGGCCAAGCGGTTGTGACTGATAATTATAACCTTTGCCAGCCGGGTTCGAGTCCCAGCTTGGGCACCCATTTTCCACTTATTTTTTTTAACAAGTCAATTATATATATATATATATATATATATTTCATTTAAACTTGTAAATTCATTTTTAATCATTAAAACCTTGTTATAAATTCTAAAAAAATTATTTTTAACAAATCTGATGTCAAAGTTTCATCTACAATTTTTACTTTTCTGAAATTCATTTATTTAATATTTATAATAATTAAATCAAGTTTATTCTATATTATTTATAAAAATCTATAAAAATATCAAAACGATCTTATAAATTTCCACAAAAATTATCCTAAGTTTTTATAACTTTAAACTTTTCAGAAATGATTTTTATTTCTGAAAAATCATTTATTTAGTATTTTTAATCATTTTTTGTTAGTTTTAAACATAATTAAATCATAATAAATCCAATTTTTAATATTTTTGCACCAAAATTTTATACAAATTATTTCTGATCATTTAGAACAGAAATAAAATTTTTAAACTTATAATTCTTTAAATTTTAGTATTTTTAATATTAAAGTTAAGGTTTGACATTTTGTAATAAATAGATTTAATAATCTATTTTAAAGAAAATAATTTATAAAAATTATTTTTGTACTTTAAACACATTCTTGTGACCATCCTAGATTTAACATTTATAAAAAGATTTTTAGTTATTTATTTACTAAATTTCTCTCAATTGGCGAATATTTTTAATATTAATCAAACGAGCAATTATCCCCAATTCGAAGCCCTAGAACTTATACATTTGTAGACTTGATAGACTTAGACATATTTATTACTTCATTTTAGGGCGATACTTGATACATTTGGTCAACACATTTCTCAACAGATATAACATTTTACCAAGGTGAGTTTTACATAGCCCCTTTTCTATTTATCACCGTTTTTGGGGTGAAACATGTTACCACATCATTTATGCAATTCAATCATCAATGTGTCTATGTGTTTTCTATGTTGCATTATGTCTTGAGCATGATTAGAGTAAGCACCATTCTAGCATAATCATTAACTCCGTACAAGCCGGCGGTAAACATTGATAGATCTATTGGACTGACAATCCCACCCGGATACGTGCCTCCTACAAAGGTAGCGTGGGTGTTTGTTATCGTATAACATATTCAATTGGACCATGAGCGTATGGTATGTATCATATTATAACAGTCATCAGGGTTGATTATGCATTCGATTTATTTCTAGTATGTTCTCACATATGGACTAGATTGACATGACACATGAATTGCACAGCATTTTTATTCAATCATCAAAAACCTATGTAATTCTCACCAACTTTTGTTGACCCAAAATATTTTCAACTTAACATGTTTCAGGTTCTATTTGCTTGAAGATTTGATTTGATGCTTGAAGATATGTGTATAGTTTTATTCAATTTGATGTACAAATTCTAGAACAATTGTATGTAATGTATTTAAATCAATTATTGAAATTTTGTTATTTACCATGAGCTACTGAACAATCATCAATACGTGACATCCCGATGTTTCCGCCATCGGTTGGGGTGTTACAGATTGGTATCAGAGCCATGGTTATAGGGAATTAGGTTATTAGAAAAATAATCTAGTCTATAACCATAGGATTTAACAAGTACTTGCTTCTTTTACTTGCTATTCTCTATCTTCCTCCTACTTCTTATCCCTACTTTCATCCCTACAAGAAGGTTGCGCTCCGTCAGTGGATCTACTCTTAGACTAATAGGACAAATTCCTCAGGTTTCACCTAAACCCCCTTGAGATCTCGTCGAAGTTCTAAATTTTAATAACGAACACGTGCAATCTGGAAGGGTGAACGCCTGTATTCTGAGTCTTCTGTCTAGGCTGGCATTGCGCATATATCCCAATCAGACGAGGGACCCGGATGCCTACCTGGGAATTCTCGGGATGAGTGTTCACTTATAGGCTAAAGCATGTCTTCATATGTTATTAGAATCTGGAATCTTTGATAAGTCAACGTTTTCATTTATTTGTTTTAATTAATGAATAAATGATTACATTCCTTATATCACCTCATTCATTTCATGCCACATTGAACCTTCATTGTGTCCCTTAGAGATCATGTCTCCACGTTGCAGCACTCGCAATAACAGTGGTGAAAACCAAGAGGAAAGTAACAACAACCACAACACCAACCACAACAACAACAAAAACAACAAAGGTGTTGATGCCCAACTGGCTGCGATTATTTCCCAACAAATGGCGCAACAAATCACAACTCTGGTTTCTAACTTGTTGGCTCAAGTCATCCCAATGAATGGGAACGGCAATGGAAATGGAAATGGTGATGGAAATCACATAAAGAACGGGACCTTAGTTCGGAAAGGCGAGAAAACAAGTATTGTGGCCGCGGTAACTACCGAGAACCAGAAGCACAAGACCAGGGATCCTAATGTAAACCTCACTACACAAGCTTCTAACAAGAAACCCTATACAAGAAACTTTCCATTGTGTAACACATGCAATCGACATCACCCCACTGTTTCAATGTGTCGCCTGTGCACCAATTGTGGTAGGTATGGCCATCTGGTCAACACATGTCGTGAGACCCCAAACCCTAATACCAACCAACCAACCAACCCTGCTCAGGTTGCTAATCTTGATCGTCCTGGTAAATACAACTATGGTCAATGCTATGAATGTGGAAACCCAAATCACTTCCGTAATCGATGCCCTAAACTAAACAGAGATCAAGACCCTCCAGCTACTTAACAACAAGTCCCACCATTTGAATGTTGTTTGCTTTTAATTCTTTGTATTGACACTTTATGGATTCAAGTAATAAATTCAAGTATTATCATAACATCTGTGTGCATGCTTGTTTGAATGTGCTATATCTATAATCATACTTGCTTACTTGTACAACAATTAGTTGACTACCAAACAATCTACTTAACGATTGGTAGAGGTCATCATGTCTTTCCAACAGTCGGGAGAGGCCCTACCACCTGCTCAACGACTGGTGGAGACTATCAGACCTGCTCAACAATCGGAAGAGCCATAGAAGGACGCAAAACCCTAATGTAAGGTAAGTTGGTGATTACGGTCCGGAACGTAATCGTGAATTTACAGGTACGTTAAGGTGGTGTGGAATTCTACCAAGATTTTCGGTAGTTAACCAAATGTAAACTCTAGATATCTAGTAGTTCATTTAGTAAATCAACTCACACGTAACACGCCTCCTATCCACGCTATTCGAGACAGGTTACTCTATTCATTGTCATGCACTAACATAAAATTCTTCAAGTCACACTCGTCCTAATTTTTATCCAACCCCCTTCAACCCTGGTTTTCTCTTAACTTCGGGACGAAGTTCCTAAAAGTAAGGGAGACTGTAACATCGCGAAATTTTTCCCCAAATTTTAATATAAACGCCCCTATTTTCGTTACGTTTCATACAAACGTGACTAAGTCTCCATTACCCTAACTCATAATTTATATATATATACTTATATATATGTATATATATAAATGTTAATAATAATAATAATAATAATAATGATAATAAAAATACCCACATTTTAAATCTAAACCTATTATCAAACCCAAACCATATCAACCCATCCCTTTTGGAACCCACAAGTCAGCCCAACAGCTAGCCCAGAAGTCGGCCCAAATCAGGCCAAGCCCACCCCATTTCTGTTTAAACAAAAAAAAAAAATGCTTCCCACCGGACTCGAACCCGAGCCGGCCAGGGAACACACACAAGCATGAACCAACTGGGCTACGGCTCATTGTTGGTTTAATCAGGACGCTTAACATATATATACACACACTGACTTCTCCTTTTCCCTTTCCCTTGTCGCGAAACAGCAGCAACAGATGAAGAATTTCATTTTTTTTCTTTCTTTTCTTTTTTGACCATTCATTTGACTTCATTAACGTACAATAACCAAGGTTTGACTCGTAAACGTGATTTCCGGCCCTCATCGAGTTAGCATACTACCAATTAGCCATTAATTCTTACCAATTTGATCCATGGCCGCGTCAACGATTAATTCATGGTCAACCATTACCAAAACGAACACCAACTCATTATACTATAAATTGAACTCTTCTGGACTCCCTACAATCACCGAACAACCTTTCCCAATCTCCAATTCCTCACAAAAATTCTCTGTTCTTGGCAATTGATCGTGTTTGTTGACTTCGAAGTTGACCCATCAAATCAGTATTAAAACGAGATTGTAAGTTTAATTTTGATGTGGGAATTGTTAATCGGAACCTACACAGCGTTTACCCTATGCTTAATTAGATTAACATTGGGTAAATCGTTCGATTGGGAAATCTAGGGTTCGTGAGTATGAATTTGGGGATAAAACTGATTTTTCATTGTGTATTTATTTTATTAAAACAGATTTAAATCACAACCACAGGCCTAGGCCAAGCGGTTGTGACTGATAATTATAACCTTTGCCAGCCGGGTTCGAGTCCCAGCTTGGGCACCCATTTTCCACTTATTTTTTTTAACAAGTCAATTATATATATATATATATATATATTTCATTTAAACTTGTAAATTCATTTTTAATCATTAAAACCTTGTTATAAATTCTAAAAAAAATTATTTTTAACAAATCTGATGTCAAAGTTTCATCTACAATTTTTACTTTTCTGAAATTCATTTATTTAATATTTATAATAATTAAATCAAGTTTATTCTATTTTATTTATAAAAATCTATAAAAATATCAAAACGATCTTATAAATTTCCACAAAAATTATCCTAAGTTTTTATAACTTTAAACTTTTCAGAAATGATTTTTATTTCTGAAAAATCATTTATTTAGTATTTTTAATCATTTTTTGTTAGTTTTAAACATAATTAAATCATAATAAATCCAATTTTTAATATTTTTGCACCAAAATTTTATACAAATTATTTCTGATCATTTAGAACAGAAATAAAATTTTTAAACTTATAATTCTTTAAATTTTATTATTTTTAATATTAAAGTTAAGGTTTGACATTTTGTAATAAATAGATTTAATAATCTATTTTAAAGAAAATAATTTTATAAAAATTATTTTTGTACTTTAAACACATTCTTGTGACCATCCTAGATTTAACATTTATAAAAAGATTTTTAGTTATTTATTTACTAAATTTCTCTCAATTGGCGAATATTTTTAATATTAATCAAACGAGCAATTATCCCCAATTCGAAGCCCTAGAACTTATACATTTGTAGACTTGATAGACTTAGACATATTTATTACTTCATTTTAGGGCGATACTTGATACATTTGGTCAACACATTTCTCAACAGATATAACATTTTACCAAGGTGAGTTTTACATAGCCCCTTTTCTATTTATCACCGTTTTTGGGGTGAAACATGTTACCACATCATTTATGCAATTCAATCATCAATGTGTCTATGTGTTTTCTATGTTGCATTATGTCTTGAGCATGATTAGAGTAAGCACCATTCTAGCATAATCATTAACTCCGTACAAGCCGGCGGTAAACATTGATAGATCTATTGGACTGACAATCCCACCCGGATACGTGCCTCCTACAAAGGTAGCGTGGGTGTTTGTTATCGTATAACATATTCAATTGGACCATGAGCGTATGGTATGTATCATATTATAACAGTCATCAGGGTTGATTATGCATTCGATTTATTTCTAGTATGTTCTCACATATGGACTAGATTGACATGACACATGAATTGCACAGCATTTTTATTCAATCATCAAAAACCTATGTAATTCTCACCAACTTTTGTTGACCCAAAATATTTTCAACTTAACATGTTTCAGGTTCTATTTGCTTGAAGATATGTGTATAGTTTTATTCAATTTGATGTACAAATTCTAGAACAATTGTATGTAATGTATTTAAATCAATTATTGAAATTTTGTTATTTACCATGAGCTACTGAACAATCATCAATACGTGACATCCCGATGTTTCCGCCATCGGTTGGGGTGTTACACTTAACAATGGTGGTTTGAAGCTATTAACAATTGATTCTGATGTTATGGACATGGTGAAGGCATTTAGAAATGTTGATGAAACTGTGAATGTGTATGTGCAATGTGGCCCCATTAGCAAACCTCCTTCTACACCCTGTACACCCTGTAAAAATCCTTCATTGACCAGCTCACCCAACTCACTGATTAGCCCAATCAGAAGCCCATTTGGAAGCCCATTAATCCCACTAGTCAGCCCACTTAAAAACCCTAGTCAACCACTTGCAACTCCTGATGTAGTTAATGAGCAAAACATGCCTAGTTGTAAGAAAAAGTTAGATGCTTTAAATGAGGTTGAGAAAGGAAAGTTAATATCTTTAGATGAACCACCTGCCAAGAAGAAAAGGCTTCAAATTTTTAAAGATGAAATAGAATCAGAGGAGGGGTTTAGTTCAGGTTTTGATGATTCAAGGGATGAGACTTATAAAGTTAATAAAGATTATGAAGAATCAAGTTCTGATGTGGTAAGTGTTTATGGGACAGAAGAAGAGGATGATGAACAGGATGATGAACAGGATGATGCATTAGATGGAGATCATTATGGGTCAGAAGGGGAAGATGAAGAATGGAGACAATTGTAACATTTCATGTTTATTAATCGTACGTTACGGAATAAAACGACAAATTCTATTTAATTATTTTGTGGCATATTTTTTTTAAGCCTAATGCAATGATATACATATTCATACATACACATATATATATATATATATTTTATATATATAAAAGTTAACAATAATAATAATAAGTTGTCCAAAACAAACACAATTGTGAACCAGCCTATCGTCCATGTTGTCCCAAACTCCTTAGACCAGCCCAACAGAGCCCACACAAGGTCCAAACCCAAGCCCAACCCAACCTGAGGCCCAAACCCTTCCTTTGTCTGACCTTAAATAAAAAAGATATATTCTTGTCTAAGACGGGAATCGAACCCGGACCACGCTCATACACACACACGGACACAACCAACCGGGCTGGCCATCTGTTTGGTGATAAACCCAGTTGCACCTTATACTTATGCACGCTTAAAATCCTCACAGTTGACAAGAAAAGTCAACTGTGGGATTCCTTGGTGTGCAATCCATGGAATTAACGCGTGTTTGATATATTTTTGGCAAGCTCGTGCTATAACCGGCCCAATCCAACACATATACACAACAATTACACGGCAATCGTTGCCCTAATCATCTATTGAACGCGTTTTATAAAAAGGAAAGTCAAACCATCTAATTAACCCTAACCCTAATCCTCTAGTATAAATTGAGGCTTTCTGGACCTTGTATAATCGCTCACAACTCTCTCTCAATCTCAACATCTCTCTAATTCACTCTGTAATTGGTTTAATTGCTCGTGGTTGACTTTCTCTTTGACCCGATCATATACATCAATCAAGCACTGTAAGTATGATTAAGATTGTGGGTTATACTCATCGGCGATCAGACAACATTAGCCCTAACAATAATCGGGCTATAGTTGTCTGATTTGCTCAATTGTTAATCTAGGGTTCATCACGTTTTGATTTGGGGATAAAACTGGAATTGCATATGATATTTATTTATTTCAAATCAAAGGATAACACAACCACCGGCCTAGGCCAAGTGGTTGTGACCCTTGTTTGGCTCTGAGGTCACCCGGGTTCGAGTCCCGGCACTGACCGAGTTTTTACACTCTTTTCCCTTCTTTTCTTTTTAACAATACAATTAACTATATATATATATTAAATCCTTTAAATCTTTTAAAATTCTTTTTAAATACCAAAACTATTTTATAAACTCTAAAAAAATTATAATTACTTAATCTGATATAAAAGTGTTATTTACAATTTTTATTTTTCAGAAATTCTTTTATTTAATATTTATAATAATTAAATCATTTTATTACTATTATATTTATAAAAATCCATTATTATATCAAAACAGTTTTATTAAATTCCACAAAAATTATCCTAACTTTTTATAAAGTTAAACTTTACTGAAATAATTTTTAATTCAGTAAAATCATTTATTTATTATTTTTAATCAATTTTTGTAAGATTTAATCATATTTAATTCATAATAAATCCAATTTTCATCATTTTTGCACCAAAATTTTATACAAATTATTTTTAATCATTTAGATCAGAATTATGATTTTTAAAATAAGATTTCTTTAATTTTTGTATTTCTGATTATTAAAGTTAATAATTGGCTAATTATAAATAAATAGATTTAAAAATCTATTTTAAATGAAATAATTTTATAAAAATTATTTTATTGCTTCAAACACTTTAATGTGCTCACTCAAAATTCAAATTTTATAAAAAGACTATTTTCATTAATTATCCAATTTTCTTTATTTAATTAACATTTTTTTTAAATTAAATTTAACAATTGATTATCCCCAAGTCGAAACCCTAGGATACACATATTAGTTATTAGACTTAGACTTATTTTATATATTACCTCATTATAGGGTAATATTTGGAATCACTTTGGGCAACACAATTATCATATCTTTTTCAACAAGTTAACATTTACTAAGGTGAGTTTACATAGCCCCTTTTCTCTTTTACATTTTTTTGGGGTGAAACATGTTTAAACATTTTATACTACCATTTACTCATATTTACTTGTGATTCAATTACATCATCATACTATCAATTGACTGTAACAAAAAGACACAGTACAATCATTAACAATGATCAAGCCGCCTGTTTAGATTATAGCGCTATAGGTCTGACAAACCCATCCCACCCGCATAGACTCAGGGATGATCGATAACAGTAATAACATTTAACTAACTTGCGAGTTAGTCATCAGTCGACACAAGGTTTGGTTGTACAAAGACGCATTGCTACATGTCGGTATCATACTCTATCATCATACAACTTTGAATGTTGTACAAACTATCGTTATCATTTATTTTCACAAACCTATGTATTCTCACCAACAATTGTTGACCCAAAATATTTTCAACTTAACATGTTTCAGGTTCTACTTGTTTGGAAGATTTGCTTGAAGATACGTGCATAGTTTCATTCGATTTGATGTATGAAGTCTTGTAGAATCATTGTATGTAAATAAATTAAATCATTTAATGAAATCTGATATTCATCATGAGCTACTGAACAATCATCAATACGTGGCACCCCGATGTTTCCGCCATCGGTTGGGGTGTTACAGATTGGTATCAGAGCCATGGTTATAGGGAATTAGGTTATTAGAAAAATAATCTAGTCTATAACCATAGGATTTAACCGGTACTTGCTTCTTTTGTTTGCTATACTCTACCTCCCTCCTACTTCACATCCCTACCTTCATCCTTACAAGAAGGTTGCTCTCCATCAGTGGATCTACTCATAGACTAATAGGACAAAATCCCCAGGTTTAACCTGAACCACCTTGAGATCTCGTCGAAGTTCTAGATTTTAATAACGAACACGTGCAATCTGGAAGGGTGAACGCCTGTATTCTGAGTCTTCTGTCTAGGCTGGCATTGCGCATATATCCCAATCAGACGAGGGACCCGGATGCCTACCTGGGAATTCTCGGGATGAGTGTTCACTTATAGGCTAAAGCACGTCTTCATGTGTTATTTGAATTTAGAATCTTTGATAAGTCAACGTTTTCGTTTATTCGTTTTAATTAATGAATAAATGATTACATTCCTTATATAATCTCATTCATTTCATTGTGTCTATTACAGATCATGCCTCCTCGTCGCAGCACTCGCAACAGCAACGGTGAGAACCACGAAGAAGGTGGTGATAACCATAACCACAACCATGACCAAGCTCCTAACCACAACAACAATGGGGTCGATGCTCAACTGGCTGCGATCATTTCTCAACAAATGGCGCAGCAAATCGCAACTCTGGTTCCCAACTTACTTGCCCAGGTCATCCAATTGAATGGGAATGGTCACAACAACGGGAACGGGAATGGCAATGGCAATGGCAATGGTAATGGACCCCAAGCTTGCACCCTCAAACATTTCAACTCTTGTAACCCTCCAAAGTTCAGCGGTGAAGAAGGAGCTACTGGACTTCTCCAATGGTTTGAGGGTATTGAAAATACCTTCATCAACAGTGAGTGCCCCAACAATTTCAAGGTTCGTTACGCCATGAGTGTTCTCCATAAACGAGCACTCACATGGTGGAATGAGGAAAAGCGTACTCGTGGGGCCGAAGTTGCTTTTACTATGACATGGGACCAAGTCAAGGAGGTCATGAAGGAAGAGTTTTGTCCTCGCAATGAAGTTAAGAAACTTGAGGATGAATTCCACACCCTTGCTCAGGATAGTGGGGAAAACCTTGCTTATAATACCCGCTTTCACGAGCTCAGCCTGTTATTGCCTCATAAAGTCACTCCGCTACCGGTAGCCATCGAAAAGTATATCGGTGGTTTGCCTATGCAGATTCAAGACACGGTATGGGGAAGGAACCCTGCTACCCTTGAAGAAGCCAAACGTTTAGCAGCTACCTTAACCGATAATCACGTAAAGAACGGGACCTTAGTTCGGAAAGGCAATAAAACAAGTATTGTAGCCGCGGTAACTACTGAGAATCAGAAGCGTAAGGCCAAGGATCCTGATGTCAACCTCACTACACAAGCTTCTAACAAGAAACCTTATACAGGAAACCATCCATTGTGCAACACATGCAACCGACATCATCCCACTACTTCAGCATGTCGCTTGTGCACCAATTGTGGTAGGTATGGCCATCTAGTTAATACATGTCGCGAGACCCCAAATCCTAATGCCAACCAGCCCATCAACCCTGCTCAGGCTGTTAATCCTAATCGATACAACTATGGTCAATGTTATGAATGTGGAGACCCAAATCACTTCCGTAACCGATGCCCTAAACTGAACAGAGATCAAGACCCTCCAGCTACCTAACCGCAAGACTCACCATTTGACTATTGGTTATTTTTTTTTATGTATTGACGTTATTCGATTCGAGTAATAAAATTCAAGTATTATCATAACATCTGTGTGCATGTTTGTCTGAATGTGAACTAATTGCTATATCTATAATCACACTTGCTTGTAAAACAATTAGTTAACTACCAAACAACCAACTTAACGATTGGTAGAGGTCACCATGTCTTTCCAACAGTCGGGAGAGGCCCTACCACCTGAACGACTGGCGGGGACTATCAGACCTGCTCAACAATCGGTAAAGTCATAAAAGGACGCAAAACCCTAACGTAAGGTAAATTGGTAATTACGGTCCGGAACGTAATCATGAATTTACAGGTACGTTAAGATAGTGTGAAATTTTATCAAGGTTTCTGGTAATTGACCAATTGCAAACCTGGTGTTTCTCTTAACTTCGGGACGAAGTTCCTAAAAGTAGGGGAGACTGTAACATTTCATGTTTATTAATCGTACGTTACGGAATAAAACGACAAATTCTATTTAATTATTTTGTGGCATATTTTTTTTAAGCCTAATGCAATGATATACATATTCATACATACACATATATATATATATACATTTTATATATATAAAAGTTAACAATAATAATAATAAGTTGTCCAAAACAAACACAATTGTGAACCAGCCTATCGTCCATGTTGTCCCAAACTCCTTAGACCAGCCCAACAGAGCCCACACAAGGTCCAAACCCAAGCCCAACCCAACCTGAGGCCCAAACCCTTCCTTTGTCTGACCTTAAATAAAAAAGATATATTCTTGTCTAAGACGGGAATCGAACCCGGACCACGCTCATACACACACACGGACACAACCAACCGGGCTGGCCATCTGTTTGGTGATAAACCCAGTTGCACCTTATACTTATGCACGCTTAAAATCCTCACAGTTGACAAGAAAAGTCAACTGTGGGATTCCTTGGTGTGCAATCCATGGAATTAACGCGTGTTTGATATATTTTTGGCAAGCTCGTGCTATAACCGGCCCAATCCAACACATATACACAACAATTACACGGCAATCGTTGCCCTAATCATCTATTGAACGCGTTTTATAAAAAGGAAAGTCAAACCATCTAATTAACCCTAACCCTAATCCTCTAGTATAAATTGAGGCTTTCTGGACCTTGTATAATCGCTCACAACTCTCTCTCAATCTCAACATCTCTCTAATTCACTCTGTAATTGGTTTAATTGCTCGTGGTTGACTTTCTCTTTGACCCGATCATATACATCAATCAAGCACTGTAAGTATGATTAAGATTGTGGGTTATACTCATCGGCGATCAGACAACATTAGCCCTAACAATAATCGGGCTATAGTTGTCTGATTTGCTCAATTGTTAATCTAGGGTTCATCACGTTTTGATTTGGGGATAAAACTGGAATTGCATATGATATTTATTTATTTCAAATCAAAGGATAACACAACCACCGGCCTAGGCCAAGTGGTTGTGACCTTGTTTGGCTCTGAGGTCACCCGGGTTCGAGTCCCGGCACTGACCGAGTTTTTACACTCTTTTCCCTTCTTTTCTTTTTAACAATACAATTAACTATATATATATATTAAATCCTTTAAATCTTTTAAAATTCTTTTTAAATACCAAAACTATTTTATAAACTCTAAAAAAATTATAATTACTTAATCTGATATAAAAGTGTTATTTACAATTTTTATTTTTCAGAAATTCTTTTATTTAATATTTATAATAATTAAATCATTTTATTACTATTATATTTATAAAAATCCATTATTATATCAAAACAGTTTTATTAAATTCCACAAAAATTATCCTAACTTTTTATAAAGTTAAACTTTACTGAAATAATTTTTAATTCAGTAAAATCATTTATTTATTATTTTTAATCAATTTTTGTAAGATTTAATCATATTTAATTCATAATAAATCCAATTTTCATCATTTTTGCACCAAAATTTTATACAAATTATTTTTAATCATTTAGATCAGAATTATGATTTTTAAAATAAGATTTCTTTAATTTTTGTATTTCTGATTATTAAAGTTAATAATTGGCTAATTATAAATAAATAGATTTAAAAATCTATTTTAAATGAAATAATTTTATAAAAATTATTTTATTGCTTCAAACACTTTAATGTGCTCACTCAAAATTCAAATTTTATAAAAAGACTATTTTCATTAATTATCCAATTTTCTTTATTTAATTAACATTTTTTTTAAATTAAATTTAACAATTGATTATCCCCAAGTCGAAACCCTAGGATACACATATTAGTTATTAGACTTAGACTTATTTTATATATTACCTCATTATAGGGTAATATTTGGAATCACTTTGGGCAACACAATTATCATATCTTTTTCAACAAGTTAACATTTACTAAGGTGAGTTTACATAGCCCCTTTTCTCTTTTACATTTTTTTGGGGTGAAACATGTTTAAACATTTTATACTACCATTTACTCATATTTACTTGTGATTCAATTACATCATCATACTATCAATTGACTGTAACAAAAAGACACAGTACAATCATTAACAATGATCAAGCCGCCTGTTTAGATTATAGCGCTATAGGTCTGACAAACCCATCCCACCCGCATAGACTCAGGGATGATCGATAACAGTAATAACATTTAACTAACTTGCGAGTTAGTCATCAGTCGACACAAGGTTTGGTTGTACAAAGACGCATTGCTACATGTCGGTATCATACTCTATCATCATACAACTTTGAATGTTGTACAAACTATCGTTATCATTTATTTTCACAAACCTATGTATTCTCACCAACAATTGTTGACCCAAAATATTTTCAACTTAACATGTTTCAGGTTCTACTTGTTTGGAAGATTTGCTTGAAGATACGTGCATAGTTTCATTCGATTTGATGTATGAAGTCTTGTAGAATCATTGTATGTAAATAAATTAAATCATTTAATGAAATCTGATATTCATCATGAGCTACTGAACAATCATCAATACGTGGCACCCCGATGTTTCCGCCATCGGTTGGGGTGTTACAACAATCCTAGTTGAACATCAAGAAGGTGAACATAGAACATGATGAAACAACAAATAAGTTGTTACAACTATGTTTGCATGCAAATGATATTGAAGTACAAGGGACTGGTAATAAACAGGCTGTTGATGGACATAGTAGCTATGAAGACTCAGAAGGGGATGTAAAGACACCTGGTGATATGTGACATCCGTCACCCTCGTCTTTCGTCAAATTGACAATAATAGCCCTTCAAATATTTCCATTATAGTCCCTGTAAGTTCGTCGTTTTCAAATTTAATTTTAGAGCGAACAAAAAAAATTATCATTTATATTTATTATGGTTCGGGTATAAGTTTTAATCAAATACGTATCTTGAAACGTCTACGCAATGGATGTTATAAAAATTTCAAGTTTTATAAAGATTTGGAAACTTTTAAGTTAAGTCAAGTTAACTTAGTTAATTCTTTTATAAAGAAAAATTAACCTTTTTATACTAAAAATTAACCTAGTTAAATTAGAGGGACTAGTTTTGCCAAATCTTTAAAGTTTTAAAACAAACATTTCCCTCTCTGAAACTCAAAACCGGTTTTCCGGCGGGTGGATTCCGGCCACCGGAGTTCTTTTCCGGCAACTTTGTTTCTAGGTTCTTAACGCGTCTTAGAAGCTTTAAATCGGGTCTTTATGATTCTCCATCATTGTGTAACTGAATCAAACATAAATACCTCGCAATTAACATGTTTAAACGAGTTGAATTCGTGATTATTGGGCGTTGAAACCGTCGAGTTATTATGGCTTCAAACCATACGGTTTCAAGTCTGCATCGTATAAATTGGCTCTACCTTCTCGTATCTGCATCGAACCTCATTGAAAACCCACAAAAAAACCCATTCTTTCTGCGTCTAAAAACCTTGAAATCGGGTCTTCTTCAGTCGGTTATAAAGCCTTATACTTCGAACCTTAAACGCGATGTAAGTCTTTTTTTCTCTATGCCATTTTGATCCTTAATCGTTCCTTTATATTAGCCCTATGGTCTCAGGTGGCTAACCCAACGAATTCGGGTCAATTGGAAATGGGGTTAGGGTTAGGGTTTAGTTGTATTTGGGGAAGAAGAAGATATATTGGAAATCATATTTATAATATTTGTTTCTAAATAAAATCAACAAATACATTTATGGTGTAGTGGTTGATTTTACTTGAGATGAAACAAAGGACCAGGGTTCGAGTCCCTTGGTCTGTTCCTTATTTCTTTTTGGAAAGCCTTATTCAGAATTCTATCTTGTATATAAACTTAGAATATTCATAATAAATTCATTTTTGCTCCAAAAATTATAAAAATTTAGGAGTAGCTTCTTGAAACCTGATAGAAAATTACCCCACTTTTATTTTCTGGAAAATGTTTTATTTTTATATTTTTATTGAATTAAATTGTTTTAATCATATTTAATTGATTAAAAATTCATTTTTAATGATTTTAATCTCAAACTTTTTGTGAAACTATTTCTAATCAATATGAACTAAAATAAAAATATTTGGTTCAGAAAACATTTATTTTTATTAATTTTCCTATTTTTAATCAATTAAACATGATTTAATCTCATTAAATCAGTTTTAAATATAAATAAGTTTATAAAAATTATGGGAAAATTATTTTCATTAATTTACATCAGAAAACATCTATTTTCTATAAATATAGCATTTTTGGATCATGTCTTGAATTATTAGTCTTATTTATGTTAATTAGACATATTAATAATTTATTTATTTATACTAATTAATATCTATTTTATAAATATTTTTCTTATAAAATAGAAATATTATTATGATGGAAAGTCTTAGTTATTATTTGTTGAATCGTTGTGTCACTCATAATTATTTATTTATACATTTATGATTATTGTAATTATTTAGTTAAAGTAATTAATCATATTACTTTGTCTTAATTATTCAAACATATTTTTATCTAAATATTCAATTGATAATAATTATATTACCTTAACCACATTTACAAACTTTGGTATATTATTTTAATATACAACTTTTATATTAATTCAACTTATCATAAAAACTCTAACTCCCCAAATCGACTTAGCAAACCCTAATGCCTTAGACCCTATATTCTTTAGACTCTTAGACATTTCCTTATTAGTACTCTTATACATTATAGGTTGGATTCTTCGGAATTCCCATTACTTATCTCACGACCGCTTAAGTGGATTTTGATCGCTTTCGCAAACTGTGAGTATATCTTTCCCCTTTTTACTGTTTTACTATTTTGGGGTGACTCATGTACTTACTATCAAGTTTCTATTTCTTTTACTAAATGCAATTCTCATGTGTGTTTGCTTTATGTTAATTTGTGTGTCTATGAGTTGTCAAAATCATTAACCTTTGAGGGCCTGACATTTCAATGAATAGTACTATGGTATATACCCTTGTGATTCTGTTGAGAGTCCTTGTCATTGCTATGTATTACATTACTACTAGCGCATACTATATATATCTGCTTTTCTTTACATAGGGTTGATTTTGAACGGATATTACTTATTACATAATTGCAAATGGTACCGCACATGAATTGCTAAACACTTTTCCTACTACATTTATTCAAACAGGGTATGCTCACCAATACATTTTGTATTGACCAAATCATTTTTCGTACATGTTTCAGGTTCTTATGTGATTACTTTCAAGCGTTTGGAACATAGACTTAGATTGAGATCACTGTATCTTAGTTTAGATTGCTAGTCGTAACTATTGTATTACTTCTAATGTAATAAATTATTAAATTCATTGTATTCAAATTTACATTTCTAGTCCATGAGCTATTGAACAATCGTCACTACGTGACACCTCGATGTTTCCGCCATCGGTTGGGGTGTTACAGATTGGTATCAGAGCCATGGTTATAGGGAATTAGGTTATTAGAATGCCTTTTAGCCTAGTCTATAACTAAGCTTATTTTCGCGAGTCCTCTCGTGTATATTCCTCTTTAATCTTATATTTTCTTTCTAAGTATTTTTGATATGATTATTTCCCGTTGTTCTTTCGATATTTTGCTTGGCGAAGAAGACACTCGTATTTCACAAACGAAACGATATCATCAAGTTAGGAGTGGTATCCATACCTTGGTGATTAGTTTCACTCCTTTATATGTTATTTATCTTAGGAATATATCTTTGAGATAGGAGTGACATCCACACCTCAAAGAGTGATTCCTTCAAAAAGAAACTTAACCACTAAGCCGGGAGTGATATCCTTAACTTAGTGATTGGTTTCATTCCACAATCGTTTTCAATTTTGAAATACATCTTTGAGTTAGGAGTGAAATCCACATCTCAAGGATCTATTTCTACATCTCGTTGATTATGAATTTTCTTAAATATTGGTAATCTATTACATACTTTAGTCTTATCATTCACGTCATTTTAAATCATGGTCTTTTAAAGCACATTAAAATTACACATAGTTCATGAAATGGTTTCATTTTGCATTTTACAAACTTGTACTGCATGTTTTAAAGGACAAATGTAACCCTTTGTTTTCATATGACATAACCAATATATACTTTCGAAAGAAACTAGCAACTAATAATAAGCCTTAAAACATTTTTCAAACACATGAAAATGTGTATTCGTGAAGATTTTTCAAATGAACCTGTTTTGAATCTAAAACACTCATCGACTTCTAAAAAGTTATCCCCATGCATTACTATTATCCTTTCAACTATATCACAAAGTTCGAGCAAACTACGTTTTTGATAAACGGAAAGTTATCTTATTACACTCGCACTCTTTCAGTCGCAAAACTTTTGGCCTAACAAAATATTGGACATATCCTTATCAGAATGTCACTAATTGTCTTTTATCATATAGTGCATATATGTAAAACTAACTAAATTTAAAACCTTATATTAGTAGACTATACGTCTGTTCTGCATACTCTCACTTATCGTAAAATTCATTATTTTATTCTTACACCATTTTATTCATAGTTATTTCTAACACATTATTTGTGATTATTTTCACATTACCTATTTGCATTAATTCAACTCGTTTACTTTCATTTTGTGCAATTGTGCGATTTACTCGATTTATGTTATACTATTCTTTCAGTCGAATTTTTTTTACTTATATACCTACTTGAACGCATATTTGGTATGCACATTTTCTTTCCTGTTTTGAGCAAAACCCTGTTATACATACATTATTTTTGTCCATCATCATGGTCAATGAACATACTAGTTGATAACTCGTATGAGATCTAAGCCAGTGCCCACATACGACTCGGATTAGAGTATTTATTTAATCTGAGGGGAACGGTGTAAATCTCGGAGTTTATCAATATGAGTGTTTAGAGCCCAACGATGTGAACAGAAGTTACCGGTTAAGGGTGAACCCGAAAGGGAAGAACCTCTAACCATATCTATTACTTACCTGTTACTCTCATTACGGTTAAAGGGTAAACCCGAAAGGGAAGGACCTCTAACCATGACATTGTTTCATTGCAGTATCAATTACTTAGCATATTGGTTGCACACATTTATTTCATGTTAGGGTTATGGAAAAGCATAACACCCTAGTGTAAGGTAAATCGATGATTACGGTCCGGAACGCAATCATGGGCTTACAGGTACATGAGGGTGGTGTGTGATTCTATTTAGGTTGTTGGTAGACAATCATTACGAGTCCAAAGTATCGGGAGTGTGGTGGGTTAGCTGTGGTACACCCTATATAAGCATAAATGATACTGCGGGAGCGGACTAGGAGTCTGACCAAGAACTTACACATTAACCATTACTACCTCTTCATTAGATCGTTGACTAATAGCTAGTATTTTCAATAAGAACATTTTACATAAGTTTCAATTAGTTTTATTGGAGCTTTTCTTGTTGACCACCTCTTCAGAAACCCTTAAACTTTGTATACTCTTACACTCTCTGTTAGTCAAAATCCTGTTGCCTGTCTTTAATAAAGTTCGGGCAGAAACCTTTCCTAAAGTAGGGGAGACTACATTCATTAATACCCCTGCCCTCACACGTTACATATTCTCAAAACCTTTCTCATTTAAACTCTTAACTTTCTAACTTCGAGTCAACTGTCAAGGATTTTGAAACTTTTACTTTGAGTATTAGACTACTATTTTAAATTTTTGACGAATCATAAACGATGAAATTCTCTTTTAAAAACCTAGTTGACTTTTACAACGCCTTTTGTTTCATAGTAACCTCCACTTGAAAGAAATTTCGAGACGAAATTTTCTAAAGTAAGGGAGACTGTGAAATCCGTCACCCTCGTCTTTCGTCAAATTGACAATAATAGCCCTTCAAATATTTCCATTATAGTCCCTGTAAGTTCGTCGTTTTCAAATTTAATTTTAGAGCGAACAAAAAAAATTATCATTTATATTTATTATGGTTCGGGTATAAGTTTTAATCAAATACGTATCTTGAAACGTCTACGCAATGGATGTTATAAAAATTTCAAGTTTTATAAAGATTTGGAAACTTTTAAGTTAAGTCAAGTTAACTTAGTTAATTCTTTTATAAAGAAAAATTAACCTTTTTATACAAAAAATTAACCTAGTTAAATTAGAGGGACTAGTTTTGCCAAATCTTTAAAGTTTTAAAACAAACATTTCCCTCTCTGAAACTCAAAACCGGTTTTCCGGCGGGTGGATTCCGGCCACCGGAGTTCTTTTCCGGCAACTTTGTTTCTAGGTTTTTAATGCGTCTTAGAAGCTTTAAATCAGGTCTTTATGATTCTCCATCATTGTGTAACTGAATCAAACATAAATACCTCGCAATTAACATGTTTAAACGAGTTGAATTCGTGATTATCGGGCGTTGAAACAGTCGAGTTATTATGGCTTCAAACCATACGGTTTCAAGTCTGCATCGTATAAATTGGCTCTACCTTCTCGTATCTGCATCGAACCTCATTGAAAACCCACAAAAAAACCCATTCTTTCTGCGTCTAAAAACCTTGAAATCGGGTCTTCTTCAGTCGGTTATAAAGCCTTATACTTCGAACCTTAAACGCGATGTAAGTCTTTTTTTCTCTATGCCATTTTGATCCTTAATCGTTCCTTTATATTAGCCCTATGGTCTCAGGTGGCTAACCCAACGAATTCGGGTCAATTGGAAATGGGGTTAGGGTTAGGGTTTAGTTGTATTTGGGGAAGAAGAAGATATATTGGAAATCATATTTATAATATTTGTTTCTAAATAAAATCAACAAATACATTTATGGTGTAGTGGTTGATTTTACTTGAGATGAAACAAAGGACCAGGGTTCGAGTCCCTTGGTCTGTTCCTTATTTCTTTTTGGAAAGCCTTATTCAGAATTCTATCTTGTATATATATATGTTTTTTTTTTCATTTATAAAATGTATATAAACTTAGAATATTCATAATAAATTCATTTTTGCTCCAAAAATTATAAAAATTTAGGAGTAGCTTCTTGAAACCTGATAGAAAATTACCCCACTTTTATTTTCTGGAAAATGTTTTATTTTTATATTTTTATTGAATTAAATTGTTTTAATCATATTTAATTGATTAAAAATTCATTTTTAATGATTTTAATCTCAAACTTTTTGTGAAACTATTTCTAATCAATATGAACTAAAAAAAAATATTTGGTTCAGAAAACATTTATTTTTATTAATTTTCCTATTTTTAATCAATTAAACATGATTTAATCTCATTAAATCAGTTTTAAATATAAATAAGTTTATAAAAATTATGGGAAAATTATTTTCATTAATTTACCTCAGAAAGCATCTATTTTCTATAAATATAGCATTTTTGGATCATGTCTTGAATTATTAGTCTTATTTATGTTAATTAGACATATTAATAATTTATTTATTTATACTAATTAATATCTATTTTATAAATATTTTTCTTATAAAATAGAAATATTATTATGATGGAAAGTCTTAGTTATTATTTGTTGAATCGTTGTGTCACTCATAATTATTTATTTATACATTTATGATTATTGTAATTATTTAGTTAAAGTAATTAATCATATTACTTTGTCTTAATTATTCAAACATATTTTTATCTAAATATTCAATTGGTAATAATCATATTACCTTAACCACATTTACAAACTTTGGTATATTATTTTAATATACAACTTTTATATTAATTCAACTTATCATAAAAACTCTAACTCCCCAAATCGACTTAGCAAACCCTAATGCCTTAGACCCTATATACTTTTGACTCTTAGACATTTCCTTATTAGTACTCTTATACATTATAGGTTGGATTCTTCGTAATTCTCATTACTTATCGCACGACCGCTTAAGTGGATTTTGATCGCTTTCGCAAACTGTGAGTATATCTTTCCACTTTTTACTGTTTTACTATTTTGGGGTGACTCATGTACTTACTATCAAGTTTCTATTTCTTTTACTAAATGCAATTCTCATGTGTGTTTGCTTTATGTTAATTTGTGTGTTTATGACTTGTCAAAATCATTAACCTTTGAGGGCCTGGCATTTCAATGAATAGTACTATGGTATATACCCTTGTGATTCTGTTGAGAGTCCTTGTCATTGCTATGTATTACATTACTACTAGCGCATACTATATATATCTGCTTTTCTTTACATAGGGTTGATTTTGAACGGATATTACTTATTACATAATTGCAAATGGTACCGCACATGAATTGCTAAACACTTTTCCTACTACATTTATTCAAACAGGGTATGCTCACCAATACATTTTGCATTGACCAAATCATTTTTCGTACATGTTTCAGGTTCTTATCTGATTACTTTCAAGCGTTTGGAACATAGACTTAGATTGAGATCACTGTATCTTAGTTTAGATTGCTAGTCGTAACTATTGTATTACTTCTAATGTAATAAATTATTAAATTCAATGTATTCAAATTTACATTTCTAGTTCATGAGCTATTGAACAATCGTCACTACGTGACACCTCGATGTTTCCGCCATCGGTTGGGGTGTTACATGATAGTTCTGATGATGACATTTTAGGCAAGAAGTATTCTCCAAGTGTTCCTGTTGTGACTGATCACACTGACTGGAGAAAGTGGACTTGGGTGGTTGGTACAAGATTCCCAAGCAGGGATGCTTTTAAACAAGCTGTCAAAAAGTGTGCTGTTGCAAATGGTAAGAATGTAGTTGTTTCTGTTAGTAACAAGAATAGGGGAGGTCGTATAGGTATTACTTGTGTTAATGATTGTCCATTCAATATTTATTGTTCTTTCCATGAAGATAAAAATTGTTACATAGTAAAAAAGGCAATAAACAAGCACAATTGTCAAAAAAATATGAAGAAAAATAGGCAGTTAAGTTACACATTCATAGCCAATGAATTTGTGACATCCGTCACTTTTATCACTATTATTATATATATATATACATTTTATTTTTTTTTTATTTCGCACCTCCTATCTTGTACGTCACATTTTATCTTAATAATAATAATAATAATAATAATAATAAAAATAATAATAATAATAGGCAATAATGTTGGTCTAGTCCAACCATCCTTGAAACCCAACCATTTCTTTTGTTGTATGTGTTACTGAGCCCAACCCCTTGAGCCCACCAAAGCTAAGCCCATCAGCGAAGCCCACAAGCCTGCCTCCCCTTTCCCTTATCTGCCAAAAAATAAAAAATAAAAAAAATACAACTCTGTTGTTGCCAAGGCTCGAACCCGAGCCGGCTCCAACACAACACAAACGCACCACCAACTGAGCTATAGCTCATACCTGCTACAAATCCAACCCATATTATATAAAAACCCACAAACCCCAAACTTTCTTCTTTCCCCTTGTCTGTTTGAGCAGCAGCGACCAACACAACAACTCGGTCAACTCTTTGACCAGTCAATTGAAGCCGTGATTTTGGAACAATAATTATCACATATTACCTTATACTGAATGACTAACCAATACATATTAAACCTATGCATAATCATCGCGATTAACAAGCTCCAATCCTTCCTAATTAATCAATTCTCACGCGTATTAGTAAAACCATGGTCAAACCCTTCCTAAACAACGAATCAGGCATGAACCTATAAATTGAACACTCCTCCTTGTCCTAATTGTACCGAAAAACACCTCTCCACTTCCAATTTCTGTTTAAAACCTCTGTGCAAGCATCAATCGCTCGTGTTTGACTATTCTGTTGACCGGGCTTATAAACGTGAATTCGTAATTGTAAGTCGTGTTTTTCTTGTGGGTTTTGATCTTCAGCATACACACAACAATAACCCTATGATTAATTGGGTTATTGTTGTGTAATTTGATTAATTATAAAACTAGGGTTCTTAGTATAGATTTGGGGAAGATGATACAACTTACTGTGTATTTAAAAGATTTCGAAATCATACTTAGTTCAAATCTGATTTACAGATCAAGTGGTATGTCTGAGGTGTTTGTTCAGACCCGATCACGGGTTCGAGTCCCACCATAAACAAACATTTTTTTTTGTTGTTATCCTTTATACCTATATTATCTTCATTTTTTTAAAAATCATTTTAAAATACTAAAACTATTTTATAAATTCTACAAAATTTATTTTATGTTATTCCAATGATAAACTTTGCTGTCCAATTTTTAGTTTTTCAAAAATAATTTATTTAATATATATTATAAATATTACAAGTTTATTCATTTAAAATTATAAAATTCCATTAAAATATCAAAACAATTTTATAAATTCCCACAAAAATTATTCTGAGTTTATATAATGATAAACTTTTCTGAAATGATTTTTAATTCTGAAAAATCATTTATTAATATTTTAATCAATTTTTGTTAGTTTTAATCATAAATAAATCATAATAAATTCATTTTTCAATATTTTTGTATCAAAATTTTACATAAATTATTTCTATTGATTTGGAACAGAAATACTATTTTTAATTTAAAAATTCTTTAATTTTAATATTTTTAAATATTAAAGTTATATTTTGACAAATTGAGATAAATAGATTTAACATTTTAATTATAAGAAAATAATTTTATAAAAATTATTTTCATACATAAAACCTTATAATGTGACCATTTTTAATCTAAAATTTACAAAAAAAAAACTTTTGTTCATTTATCGAATTTCTCCTATTTATTAAACATTTTTACTTATTAATCAAACGATTACATATCCCCAATTCGAAGCCCTAGAAAATACTTATAGACCAAATAGACTTAGACTTATTTGTTACATTATACATAGGGTGATACTTGGCAACGTTGGATTATACTTACACAAGACTTACCACCTTGCTAAGGTGAGTATTACTTATTCCCTTTTTCGCTTTTACAACTTTTGGGGTGATTCATGCACAAGTATACAAAACTTTCGTATTCATTTACACATACATTTTATTCATTTACAATTCATATACGTGTCTTGTTTATCTTGGTGCTTATGCTTGAACATGAACGTAGCTTACATACAAAATCATACATTTAGACATAACTTATGTTATGGTGCTCTTTACACTCAGACGTAACTTATGTTACGGTGCTCATTTAGACGTAACTTATGTTACGGTGCTCATTTAGACATAACTTATGTTATGGTGCTCTTTTAGACTCACACGTGTTGAGGTGCTCATTATCAATTTCATTGTACAGACTTTACATTTGATCTTTGTCTTGTTTGGTTACTTGCGTGTTTACATAATGCCTTGGTGATACTAGACACATGAATTGTACTACTTTTCAAACTTATACTATATGTACAAAACTAAGTAGTACTCACCAACATCATATGTTGACAAAATTATTTTCGTGCATGTTTCAGGATAAGCTGCTTGACGCTTCACATAGGACCTTGGACTTAGTTTAAATCAATCAATTATCTTTATTTATGTTGTCTTGTATTCAATTTCATATATTGTAAAACAATATTCAATAATCAAATATTTACATTTTAGTACCATGAGTTTTTGAACAATCGTCACTACGTGGCACCTCGATGATTCCGCCATCGGTTGGGGTGTTACAGATTGGTATCAGAGCCATGGTTATAGGGAATTAGGTTATTAGATAAAATGGCCTAGACTATAACCGAACTTCAACTTTCATGCATTATATTTCCTAAATTACCTTACCCCTCATTTCCCTCTACTTTCCTTCCTCTATCTTCTCTTCTTCTCTATTTCTCCTCATCTTTCATCTTGGTGCATAGAGATGGTGTCCTACAAGGAGTGGAAAGCCTACATCATCATGGAACGGGAGTAGTACCTTTCATGAAGACACTCTTAGGCATAATGCCTACTCTTATTTTTGCTCCTTCAAAGTTGTTGAACTTTAATGAGTGTGATAAGGACACGTGCAATCTGGAAGGGTGGACGCCTGTACACTGGGTTTTCTGACATAGGCAAGCATAGCGCATAAATCCATTTACGGACCTGTTATGCTTACCTGGGGATTCCTGGAGTGAGTGTCCACTTATAGGCTAAAGCATGTCTTCTTTGATCACCATTGGGTTCAATTCCTTTGAAAAGTCAACGTTCTTGTTGGGCTTTACAGCTAGGCAAGGGCACTCCAAGCATTTATGCAAGTTTTTCAATAATACTCTCTCGTTTCATATACAATATTCTGTATTTCATGATTTCCATATATTGCTTACAAGTTCATACTTTCATAAACATCTGTACGGTTATACACTTGCATTTTCTAATCTCATGATTATTCATTGACTACCTCATAGATGTCTGCTCGCCGCATGCTCCGTGATGCCCGCCGACGCCCTGTTCATCCTTCTGGACAACGTTCTGACCGTCGCCTCGCATCTTTAGTCGCTGAGCAAATTGCTGCGGTGATCCCAAACCTTGTCAGTGAGATAACCCAGAATAGTAACAGTGCCAACACAGGGAGCACGACTCAATTTCGGTGCACTTTCAAACACTTTAACTCCTGCAACCCCACAAAATTTACTGGTGAAGAGGGTGCTACCGGCCTCCTCCAATGGTTTGAAAGTATGGAGAGCACCTTTGTGAACAGCGAGTGTCCTGATGAACTCCGCGTTCGCTATGCTACTAGTGTCCTTCAAAAGGGGGCACTAACCTGGTGGAATGGCGAAAAGCGCAATCGGGGCGCTGATGTGGCATTATCTTTGTCTTGGGCTGAAGTTAAGGAACTCATGATCGCCAAATTCTGCCCTAGGAACGAAATCAGGAAACTGGAGGAAGAGTTCCATGGACTGAAACAAGACAGTGGTGAGAATCTTGCGTATAATACTCGATATCACGAACTTAGCATACTGGTTCCACACATGGTCACCCCGGACTCTCGAGCAATCGAAAAATATATCGAGGGATTACCTGACCTGATACAAGACGTAGTCACTGGGAGCAAATCTATTACGGTGGAGGAAGCCATCCAGCTTGCAGCCACTTTAACAGACAAACACGTAAGGAAAGGAAACTTGGTTAGGAAGGGCACCAAGACGTCTGCCGAGAAAACCACCCATGTTGTTGAACAATCTAAGACTGTTTTAGCAAAGGCCGCCACTACTACTTCGAACTCTAAGAAACGAATGGGCGATAACCAGAACCATGCTGTGGTTGATCCGGTGACTCAACCCCCTATCAAGAAAGCCTACACGGGAATCCATCCTCAATGCAACACTTGCAAATATCATCACCCTGCAAATCTTCCATGTCGTCAATGCACTAGATGTGGAAGGTTTGGGCATTTCGTCACTACATGTCGTGTAACGTTTAGGACACAAGATAATCATCAAACAGCTGCCCAGGAACCACTACAGATTACTAACGGTCGGGCGTGTTATCATTGTAGAGACCCTAACCACATGCGACCTCAATGCCCTAAGTTGAATAATGTAAACCTGGTGGCACATGGACGAGCTTTCAATATCAATATCAACGAAGCAGACGGTCAGGATGACGATAATCCCACTGGTTAAGCCATGGATGGAATCTTCCTAAGACTCGGGAATCCAACACTTGCGTTTTCATTTTCTTGATCCTATTATCATTTTGTATCCAATTTTGTGGCACTCATTAGCGTACAACATCTAGAAATTTCCTTGCATACTATTGTGTACGAACACAGATTGGAAATTTATCATATTCGGTTACGTTTATTTTATATCGTATAAGTTTCAGACTCTACCTTACATTTTATTGGAACATTTGGACTTGAATCCTATGAAAACCAAACTACTAAAAACTCGATACTTGATCCTACAGAGCTTTTCTAAAAACATCATGGTTTGATATATAAAACTTGATTTTTCCCTTAATCTGACTATCCATTGAACATTTAATTATTCATGATACTCGTAAACTATTTATAGGCCACTAAGATAACACTTACACTTAATGGTTGTAGTACTTACAAACTTGCTTGCATGTGTGTATTATCCACGCAACTCAGATAAACATTTCATTTAAAGGGCTCCTCGGACGAGTGGTAGCCCATACTTAAATACTGTTATGCTTACAAGTCATTGCAAACCAATGCAATTGACCTCATTATTACATGGCCTCATTTCATTGATAACATCTCATTGTAACTCAACGTGTTTGTTGTGTCATCTGCTTGTGAAACTTATTTGCTTTAATGTGTGCTAGATTAGGATCATAGAAGGACATTAAACCCTAATGTAAGGTAAATTGATGATTCTGGTCCGGAACGTAATCATGAATTTACAGGTGCGTTAGGGTAGTGTGAAATTCTATTAGAGTTTTTGGTAGTCGTCCAGTACGTTTTCAAGGTATCAAAGGTGTGGTGGGTTAGCTGCAGTACACCCTGTATACAAACACTAATGATGCATTGAAAGTGAGACTGGAAGTCGGACCAGGAACAAACTCTAGTTACTTGGTAGTTCATTTGGTCTTTTATAATCAATCAACTCATACATTTATTTTAGGATTCATAAAACTTGAAGTTTAGTGCTTTACTAGATTCTTATTCTCCTTACTATTTGAGACGAACATAATCCAAAATCCTTAACTCACACCTATCAAACCTCTTATCCAAAATCATTCAAATTTTCCAAATCCCGGTTATCTTGATTTCTACCCAAGCATCCATAACCTTATGTTTCTAATAACTTCGGGACGAAGTTTCTAAAAGTAGGGGATGCTGTGACATCCGTCACTTTTATCACTATTATTATATATATATACATTTTATTTTTTTTTTATTTCGCACCTCCTATCTTGTACGTCACATTTTATCTTAATAATAATAATAATAATAATAATAATAATAATAATAATAGGCAATAATGTTGGTCTAGTCCAACCATCCTTGAAACCCAACCATTTCTTTTGTTGTATGTGTTACTGAGCCCAACCCCTTGAGCCCGCCAAAGCTAAGCCCATCAGCGAAGCCCACAAGCCTGCCTCCCCTTTCCCTTATCTGCCAAAAAAAAAAAATACAACTCTGTTGTTACCAAGGCTTGAACCCGAGCCGGCTCCAACACAACACAAACGCACCACCAACTGAGCTATGGCTCATACCTGCTACAAATCCAACCCATATTATATAAAAACCCACAAACCCCAAACTTTCTTCTTTCCCCTTGTCTGTTCGAGCAGCAGCGACCAACACAACAACTCGGTCAACTCTTTGACCAGTCAATTGAAGCCGTGATTTTGGAACAATAATTATCACATATTACCTTATACTGAATGACTAACCAATACATATTAAACCTATGCATAATCATCGCGATTAACAAGCTCCAATCCTTCCTAATTGATCAATTCTCACGCGTATTAGTAAAACCATGGTCAAACCCTTCCTAAACAACGAATCAGGCATGAACCTATAAATTGAACACTCCTCCTTGTCCTAATTGTACCGAAAAACACCTCTCCACTTCCAATTTCTGTTTAAAACCTCTGTGAAAGCATCAATCGCTCGTGTTTGACTATTCTGTTGACCGGGCTTATAAACGTGAATTCGTAATTGTAAGTCGTGTTTTTCTTGTGGGTTTTGATCTTCAGCATACACACAACAATAACCCTATGATTAATTGGGTTATTGTTGTGTAATTTGATTAATTATAAAACTAGGGTTCTTAGTATAGATTTGGGGAAGATGATACAACTTACTGTGTATTTAAAAGATTTCGAAATCATACTTAGTTCAAATCTGATTTACAGATCAAGTGGTATGTCTGAGGTGTTTGTTCAGACCCGATCACAGGTTCGAGTCCCACCATAAACAAACATTTTTTTTTTGTTGTTATCCTTTATACCTATATTATCTTCATTTTTTAAAAAATCATTTTAAAATACTAAAACTATTTTATAAATTCTACAAAATTTATTTTATGTTATTCCAATGATAAACTTTGATGTCCAATTTTTAGTTTTTCAAAAATAATTTATTTAATATATATTATAAATATTACAAGTTTATTCATTTAAAATTATAAAATTCCATTAAAATATCAAAACAATTTTATAAATTCCCACAAAAATTATTCTGAGTTTATATAATGATAAACTTTTCTGAAATGATTTTTAATTCTGAAAAATCATTTATTAATATTTTTAATCAATTTTTGTTAGTTTTAATCATAAATAAATCATAATAAATTCATTTTTCAATATTTTTGTATCAAAATTTTACATAAATTATTTCTATTCATTTGGAACAGAAATACTATTTTTAATTTAAAAATTCTTTAATTTTAATATTTTTAAATATTAAAGTTATATTTTGACAAATTGAGATAAATAGATTTAACATTTTAATTATAAGAAAATAATTTTATAAAAATTATTTTCATACATAAAACCTTATAATGTGACCATTTTTAATCTAAAATTTACAAAAAAAACTTTTGTTCATTTATCGAATTTCTCCTATTTATTAAACATTTTTACTTATTAATCAAACGATTACATATCCCCAATTCGAAGCCCTAGAAAATACTTATAGACCAAATAGACTTAGACTTATTTGTTACATTATACATAGGGTGATACTTGGCAACGTTGGATTATACTTACACAAGACTTACCACCTTGCTAAGGTGAGTATTACTTATCCCCTTTTTCGCTTTTACAACTTTTGGGGTGATTCATGCACAAGTATACAAAACTTTCGTATTCATTCACACATACATTTTATTCATTTACAATTCATATACGTGTCTTGTTTATCTTGGTGCTTATGCTTGAACATGAACGTAGCTTACATACAAAATCATACATTTAGACATAACTTATGTTATGGTGCTCTTTACACTCAGACGTAACTTATGTTACGGTGCTCATTTAGACGTAACTTATGTTACGGTGCTCATTTAGACATAACTTATGTTATGGTGCTCTTTTAGACTCACACGTGTTGAGGTGCTCATTATCAATTTCATTGTACAGACTTTACATTTGATCTTTGTCTTGTTTGGTTACTTGCGTGTTTACATAATGCCTTGGTGATACTAGACACATGAATTGTACTACTTTTCAAACTTATACTATATGTACAAAACTAAGTAGTACTCACCAACATCATATGTTGACAAAATTATTTTCGTGCATGTTTCAGGATAAGCTGCTTGACGCTTCACATGGGACCTTGGACTTAGTTTAAATCAATCAATTATCTTTATTTATGTTATCTTGTATTCAATTTCATATATTGTAAAACAATATTCAATAATCAAATATTTACATTTTAGTACCATGAGTTTTTGAACAATCGTCACTACGTGGCACCTCGATGATTCCGCCATTGGTTGGGGTGTTACAGAATTCTTACCTGTGTTTCAATGTAAACCACATTGGTCTGCTAAGGATATTCAACTTGCTGTGAAAGAAAACTACAAGGTGTTGATAAGTAAGTGGTTTGCATACAAGGCTAAAAGCTATGCACACAGTCAGTTGTATGGGTCAATGAAAGAACATTACTGCAAACTAGGATCCTATTTAGAGGCTTTAAGAATAGCAAATCCTAGTTCCACATTTGAGTTGATGACTGTACCACCTGGATACATAAATGCAGATTCTAGTGCAACTTGTGATAGTTTTTTTAGGCTGTTTGTGTGTTTTGATGGGTTGAACAAAGGATTTTTAGCAGGCTGCAGGAAGGTGTTGTGTCTAGATGGGTGCTTTCTGAAAACATTTTTGGGAGGTATGTTATTGGCTGTAGTAGGTAGGGATGCAAATGATAAGATGTATCCACTTGCTTGGGCGGTGGTAGAAGGAGAAAACAATGATAGTTGGACATGGTTCATGGAACAGTTAAGGAGATGCTTACAAGTTGTTGATGGTGGAAAGGAATGGACATTGTTATCAGATCAACAAAAGGTAACATCATCTACTTTTATAACTGAAACACTAATAGGCAGTTAATTCTAACACATAATGTATTGTTTTGTAGGGTTTGCTTAATGTTGTAGCTATGTTCTGGCCTGAAGCTGAGCATAGAAATTGTGCCAGACACATATATGCCAACTGGCATAAAAAGCATAAAAGTGATGAGTTGAAGGAGGTTTTCTGGACAGCTGTCAGAGCATACAATGAGGCTGATTACAAAAATGCCTTGAAAGAGATGAAAAACTTGTCTACTGAAGCTGTTGATGACTTTCTAAAACAAAATCCCAAGTGTTTTTCAAGATGCTTTCTCAAGACACACACTAGGTGTGATGTTATAGTCAACAACATGGCAGAAACATTTAATGGGTTTATTGTGCAGTCTAGACAGAAGCATCTTATAAGCATGTTGGAGGACATCAGGGTGCAAATAATGACAAGGTTAGTAAACCAGAAAAGGGAGATGGAAAGATAGGAGGGGCAGGGGAAAGTCAACAAGAGGAGGGTCAAGTCAAAGTAGGGGTGGAAAGTCAGACAAGGGGGTTGGTTTCTGGTTTCCAGACTTTATGCATGAATGAAGGATGTTTGAATGTTAAAGGGTTATGACTGTTAAGCTTATGCCTGTTTTATGTAGTTGTTTATGACTTCTATGTAGTTGTTAACTTATGACTGTTTTATGTAGTTGTTTATGACTGTTTATGTATTTTGAATCTAGTGTTTTTAATGTTTTATGAATGTTTGGTGTTTGAAGCCTATTTGAAGTTTGTTTGTGTGTTTGTGTTTTGACCCATTAACAAAACAGCCTATTTGAGGTTTGTTTGTGTTTTGACCCATTAACAAAACAGATTTGCAGCCTATTTTGAAGTTTGTTTGTGTGTTGACCCATTAACAAACCTGTTTTCACCCATACACATTATACTTTGAGTTTTGACCCATTAACTCATTGAACTATGCATACACATTCAAGTTCTGTTTTCACCCATACACATTATACTTTGTGTTTTGACCCATTAAACCATTCAACTTTCTGTTTTCACCCATACACATTATACTTAGTGTTTTGACCCATTAACTCATTCATACACATTCAAGATCCATTTTCATTTCATTCAAACCAACAGTTACATAACAAAAGACAATAACATGCAAAACATTACATAACAGAATACAAGAACCACAAATAATACTCCTAACACATATCCTGCATTCCATGAACGAGATTTGAGTAGCTGCACTTTGAGATGCTTGTTTTCATCATCCAAGATTCTGTTTTGCAATTGCAGGTTTTCAATCTTCAATTGTTTAATTGTAGGGCATCTAACCTGTTGATTAAGCATCTTCTCCAAATCATCTTTACATAAGAAGAAATCGCAATTTTGTTTCTACAACAAAACAATCCAATCAAAACATATCAATGTTATTGAAACAAACAAAATGTAATTACTTACTGGCCATAACCGACACCCATAAAATTCCTTGCCAATTCGTGAGTTGTTTCGTTTAACCACTCGTATGATTGCAGGTATGTCGTGATGACAATAAACCTGCCCATCCAAATTGTCACACCACGCCTATGGCGGAAACACGTGGCGCGACGGTTCAAGAGGATTAAGCCAAGATTAATGCAAACCACAATGTTAATTAAACAACGGGTATTTATTCGACGTTGAAAATCATGTCAAATTATTCATACATAATCTTAAAATTGTTTTTGAAATAAATAGGGAGGCTCCTCCCTATATCCCGAAGTCCTTGGGATAGAGAGATGAGACCCCTTCATGACATCCAACGCCCGACTTGGAGATTCCCCCGACCCTGCTTGCCACGTTAACCTTCATCAGTCAATTACCTGAAAGATATGTTTAAAAATCGTCAATATATAAATATTGGTGAGTTCACAGGTTTTGTTTTTAATAAACTTTATCTCATGGGATATCCTTGTTATGACATTTATAGGAGTTGCAAAGTCCTACAATTTTACTTGAGCCTATAACCAAACCAAGACAATTAATAATGCCCCCGCCCCAAGTCGTTACTCGGTATTCCTACGACTTGATTTCAGAATACGTGCACCCCAGGCATACGCCGATGCAAAATCGACGCTATCGATTAGGGGTGGGCCTTGTCAGGCACCAATAGTACTATCCAAATATTCCTTTGGTTTCACTTTCCTGAATTAATTATTATATTGGGGAGGTCTCAACCCCGAGTGGCGATCACAACTCAAGTGTCCAACCCGTCAAACGAATCCCAACATATCTTTCCCCCGTAAAAACGTTAAATAGTTTAAAAATGGGGCCGTGAGACTCACCTGTAACCGTGCTCGGCTCAAAGAAGAAAATAGTAAAGTTTGTGATCCCGCACCTACAAATGTTTCTAGGCGTATAAGTCACTACACCTATAGTGTATGTGCCTTGGCAAGTTGTAACAACCCTGGCTGATGTGGCCGGGTCGTCGGGTCGGGTTATCGGAGTTACACAGCGGAATCCAGGGTAATAACAGTCTTGTAGTCTTCCAGGATCCACGTCATCATATCTGTTGGGTTACCTGAACACATGTCAAAAATAGTTTCTGTCAACATAAAGTTGGTGAGGTCGCGTATTTTATAAAGTGAATGGCCAGTTCGTTTATTGATAATTCTTTTATAACAATCTTTTATAAATATGCTTTACGATTCTATTTCTGGAGGGGAACTATATATTCTATTAATTCGATTATATGTCTATTATTCCGATTATATTCTATAAGTTGCCATTCCTGTCTATGGTATCACTCTGCTTGTGATAATATATGATTATTTCTACCCTCTACTCGGGTAAAACTGGTTCTTGTCCTCTAGTTGGACAAGAAAGGAAATGGCGATACCGTCCAGTACTGTCCTTGTGTTTCTATTGCCCCTTTATATAACTTCTATTATTAATGGTTCTTTTGTGTAAAGCATTATGTTTTCTTATAAGTGACATGTATTTCCCCGAAAACACTTAACAAAACAGTAAAAGTGGGGAGTTCACGATACTCACTTGTTTGCGTTATATCTTCAGCTAATCTTCTTATTACAATTATATTTCATATATATATTGATACGTTTTACGCGTGGGACTTGTTAGATTGTAATACTTAGGATATATATCATATATACAATTTATATATATGGAATCCGGTATATATTAGATAGTCCTAAACTCGGGGTTTGGTCAATCTAGGCAAAAAGAAATAAAGCTGGCCTTTACAGCTTGGCACGCGAACCTAAAAGAACTCTAGACATAACTTACCCGAGTCTAGTATATCGTTTTATATATCGAATCTTATATATAAACATATATATTTTATATATGTTTATTATTCTCTTATTATTATTATCAAGTCCGTACGTTATCCGTATTATATATATATATATATATTCGTATAATTCTAATAATATTCCTCGTCTAGTTATTGGACCGGGTTCTATTCTGGTTGTTGACCGAGTCACTGAGTCGACTCGGCGACGACTCGTATCCTTCCAATTCAATGATCGGTACCTCGTAATCAATATAATCACCGTGTTAATAATAGATTATAAGATCGTGACCAATCCACCAATAGGAAATAGTGACCGAATCTTACCGAATTGTTATCGGAACATAGTCGGGAGTTGACCGGGATTTAACCGGGTGTCGGACCCGTCATCCGTATTTGGTACCTATAATAATCAACATAACACTATGTCAATAATCATAACCAATCAAGATATACACCCATATGTTTTGAAGGATGACTGGTAGTTCACGAGTTCTGCTTAGAACCAAAGGGTAGTTTCAAGGAAATTATCGAGTACCAGTCATGAACCGGAGGGCGAGTCGTATCGAGGTTTATCACGAAACAAAGAGAGTAGTTATCGGATACAGATCAAGATTATAAAGATGGTTCTCCGGCTTATTATTGTATACCAAAAAGGGTTTCCGATGACAGTCACCGGTTCCGGTGACTGTCCGGTTTGTTACCGATCAGAAGGGAAGGTTACAGGTTTGTTTATCCGGAACGGAAGCTAAACAAGAGGGGTTATCAGCGGTGACAGTCACCATATCGGTGACTGTCCGGTTAGTTATTCCGGAACAGAGAGCCAAAACAAGGTACCGGTTCTTTTAACTAAAACAGAGAGACGAAAGGACAGGTTATCGGGTTGGGTATAGTTCGGGGCTCGAGGATGGTGATGCGGATATGTAAGGATTCAAGCGGCTCACAACACAGAGATGGTACCGATTATTGAAAAGCTTACCGAAGCAGGAGAAGAAAAGGGCCGGTGGCAGCGGCGAGCAGCGATGATGGCCGGAGGTCGAAGCAGCGGTGGTCGGAGAGGAGGCGGCAATCGCCGGCCATATTTCTCCGGTTGATGCTGCTGCTGCGTTGCCTGTCTTCACACACTTTGTGTGTATAACAATTGCACAGAGAGAGAGAGCGACGAGATGAGAGAGGGGTGGTTTATATAGAAGGATTAAATAGAGGGTGTTTGGCTACGGGGATAATATCTGGAACTCGCGATAATTGGTAACGAGTATAACAATAGAATAATAGGCGTTTGGCAGCGGGTTAATAACAGATAAGGAGCGTTTAACCGCGATAATAATAATTCAATAATTATTATTTATATGTTCGGTTGAAACGGTTGATCGCGAGATTCGAACCTGAATATTTAATTTAGTAATCGGTGGTTAGGTCCGACCCGACCCGTTTAAGAGACACGTAAGGTGACGTAACACTTCGAGACTTCGAGGTGTTACAATCTCCCCCCCTTAGGAAATTTCGTCCCCGAAATTTGAATGATCTTGTCCTTTATATTCTTAATCTATAAGAACGTTACAATTAGAACGAAATACTTGTCATCTAAACATGATTGGCTCTCATGGTTTGCGAGGAAATCGATCTTGTATTAATCCAATATTAGAAATGTCAATCTGTACGACTACATCTTGATCATATTTCTAATTACGTTTTAACCTTTCTTGCTATAGTCATATTATTTCAGATACATGGATTATTTGTATGATTTCGATATGACTATTAAAGGTTCTCGTATTGATACTATATTTCCATCGTTTGATATTCGGATTCATTTACAATGATGGATTCTAGATAGTTCTTAGGAGATAGATACGGAAGTCCCTTCGTTATCACGACTTGAACGGGATCCGAGCTACTACCTCTTTTATTCGAACTTTAGAATTAACCATCATTGTAATTCCGTTTCTTAAAGAGTAGGGATAACCTTGGTAACTATCGGATTATTTCTTATGAATTCTATCCTTCGAATTCCATCTATATGGTTGATCTCTAGGTTATCTCTATTCGTGGATATACTTAGGAGGTTTCTCATATCATTAGACGCATCTTATCTGAATTTTAAAAATACCGGAAAAGACTAATTCATTGATGATTGAGATTTCTCTTAAATCATCTATAATAGTCTTACTGACTATTTCATTGATGATTAACTGCATTGTGTCTAATACATATTATTTGACTTTTCTCAGTGTATCATCGTGAATGAGGTCTTTCACAATTCTACAGTCAATATATGTAAATTTATCTTTATAGTCTTTGAATCTACTGGTAACAGTCGTTGTTACGATTCTTTGACTTAAGATTCTTATAGCAATGCATCGATTATTCTTTCTCAAAATCATGATTATCCTTAGTGATTCCTATACTTATTGTATAACTATTTCTGTAAAATTCTTTCTTAATTCTAGTTCGGGATTCGATACACTCTCGGTAAAATATTTCTTATAAAATTTCTAGTCGTTTTCGTACGACTTATATTCTAATTCTGATAATTATATTTCTTGGCATATCGGATGCCTTTCTATTTTTCAGACATATCGAATGTCTTTTTAATTTATAGTTCTTATTTTTCGATTTATATTCTTTTATTTATCTATTTATATTCTTTTATATCCAAGCAAATACTGATAATATCTATAGCACACACTATAAATTCAGTATTTCTATAATATATGTTTGCTTGGAATAATTCCTTTTTATTTATATATTCGATTGAAGTTTATACTTTTAGTGTCTGAAAACACTTTCCGATAAACTTATATATATAGGCAATCTATCATAGATTCTTAATCCAATTTATTATAAGCGAGGCTTATTTCGTTTGGATTTTCGTATAGATAGTTCTTGCCAGAACAGTGATTTCTTAAATGATCTCTCGCAGCCTTTAACCCGGAATAGGAATTCCGTTATTCCCTGGGCCAGAGAGTTTCACTGGAAAAATGAGCATAACTCTATTCATTTTTCGTTTTCACTTCGATTATACCTTGCGAATCTCTACGCGATTTCGCTTGGTATCAATTATATTTCGATATATTCGTTGGATTCTACCATTTCTGGTTTCCGAATCCATATATATTTTTATCTATTATATTCTTGGAATTTTAACAATTCTTTTATCACTTCTTAAATTTCAAACTTGGTAACACTTGACCGTTTTACCAATTTGATTATACTATAACTCACGTGAGTTTTTATACGAAGTGACTGCGAAGGATTGTTCGTTGTAGTATATATCCTCATAAAGAATCCTGTGACTTAGTGGCAAATGTCCGGATATACCTTCTGTAAGGGTCCGGATATCCTTTGCCCTAGGGATTCCGCATAGGATATATAACTAGCTTTGGTTGGCAATCAAAAATCAATATATTGATTCCTTTGATTCATAGAATTTAACCAATCGATGGTTTTTATTCTGCGAATCTATTCCTAGTCGTATTTCACAAAGAAATTTCAACTAGATTGCCAATGATATGGTCGTATTCTCCACATACGATATGCTGATAGTTCGGATTTATATTTCTTCTTATTATTTATTTTCTTATTATTTCTCTTAATATGTTCGCGACTCAACATACTGTGATCTTGATAAACTCCTACTCGAATGTTCCTGTGCCTGTGGCGTTCATAATTATGTTTGCAACCATAATTATTATTCCACCTCACCTAACATTCCGGTATTCGTTTATTTTAATCACAATAGGTATGTGTCCCTTACATATTATTTCGATATTCTGTTCTTCATTTTCTTTTGAGTTTGAAATTATCTTATTCGAGATAAAACTTGTTGATCTAAGTCTAACGAAATAGACTGTCAATCGTTCAAGAATTTGTTCGTGTCAGAAGATATTCAATATAACAATCCAATCTTTTTAATATCCCTGACTTGTTCAAGTCGTAGGATAAAGACGGTATTTATATTGTCATATAATCGAGCGAGTAAGAATTCGGTTCGTCCGACAGATACCAGCGTATGTTGATTACGGAATTTCGAGAATAATATTTTTGTCCAAATATTATTTAATTCTGGAAGGGATCGAGGAGGACCTCTAACCGAGATTTTTATATAATTACAGAGATGGGTTTAGATTATAAAACGGAATATGTATAATATGTATTATCGTTTATATTGGAATAATATCGAGGTATTTATACGATCGAATATACGTACGAAATTATACGGAAAAAGGCTCTGGATATATATATATATATACACGAATACGAATTTGATAAATAAATTTCTATGAAAATAACATTATATACGGTAGAAAATATGTTTCGGTAGAATAATACGGTCGTGGTTCTTTTATATAAAAACTTTTAGGAATAATTTATAATAACATTACTGATTCGAGTTTTATAATAATATTCGTTTTCAAAATAAACTTAATGATTCAAAAAGGGTTATGGCGAAAGTTTTCTTAATGTCTGAATTCTTAAATTTGTAATAAACCAATTTCTTATTATAGATTGATAAAACTAACGTAGATTTCTCAAAATACTGAGATCAAAACTTTAAGGTTTAACGGATAAATTTAGATAAAACCTGAGATAGATTCTGGGGTTTTTCAAAGATTATTAATACTTAATTTGCTAAAAAATATTAACGGATTTTCTCAATCCTTTTGAATAAATTGTTATTTAAAAATCGGGGTATATATTTTTTTTTTTTACAAAAATCGAAATACTGGTTTCGTATAAAAATAGTAATGACTAAGTATAAAATTAATAAACTTCATAGTTATACTGAAAAGATTTAAAACATTTTAAATAATCGCGGAATATATTTAACCTTTAATTAAATAATCGAAGAAAATTCTTTAAAAACACGATATTTATATGTTTCGAGTATATCAGATTTTATAAAAATTTCGGAAATTACGGTACAAAAATAATATTTCTGGAAACTCGAGCATAGGAATGTTCAAGTTTGAGCGTAATATTCGTATTCTTGTTTATAATTATTGGAATAAATAACCGTGAGGTTAACGTTCTGACTAAAATTTCGGAGAAATGCGACGAATGATTATAATCAACGAGTTTTCTAGAGAGTGAAATACGATTTCTAAACTCTCGTATAAGTCGATTAAAATATCGAAGAATACTTTTGTACTTTTTATATCTATTTGTATATATATATACTTCTAAAATTTCTGTCATTTCTTATTTATATCGGAATTTATTTTCTGATTTCCTTTAATATATCTGGTTTCTTTTCTATATATTATTTCTCATTTGTTGTGGCCTTTATTTCCTGTAAGATTTTCCAGTAATTAATGTGCATATAAATTCACAACTATGTACAGAATTGTCAATTTATCCCACATAATCATTCTAGTAATATCCTGTGGTGGATTCGTTTTAATTTCGAGTATACTGTTATGGTTCTCACCAATTTTATAATGGTTTGACATTTAGGTACCCAAAAATTTACTCGCCTGATATTTTCTTTACTAATCCTGACATCCTAAATATTTCTAATTTATTTTTCTATACAACATTTCTTTTTAGAAAAATATTCTGGTAGATCCCGGATGACTAAAGACTTCAAAACTGTTATTAGTGCCGCTCTGATACCAACTGTAACAACCCTGGCTGATGTGGCCGGGTTGTCGGGTCGGGTTATCGGAGTTACACAGCGGAATCCAGGGTAATAACAGTCTTGTAGTCTTCCAGGATCCACGTCATCATATCTGTTGGGTTACCTGAACACATGTCAAAAATAGTTTCTGTCAACATAAAGTTGGTGAGGTCGCGTATTTTATAAAGTGAATGGCCAGTTCGTTTATTGATAATTCTTTTATAACAATCTTTTATAAATATGCTTTACGATTCTATTTCTGGAGGGGAACTATATATTCTATTAATTCGATTATATGTCTATTATTCCGATTATATTCTATAAGTTGCCATTCCTGTCTATGGTATCACTCTGCTTGTGATAATATATGATTATTTCTACCCTCTACTCGGGTAAAACTGGTTCTTGTCCTCTAGTTGGACAAGAAAGGAAATGGCGATACCGTCCAGTACTGTCCTTGTGTTTCTATTGCCCCTTTATATAACTTCTATTATTAATGGTTCTTTTGTGTAAAGCATTATGTTTTCTTATAAGTGACATGTATTTCCCCGAAAACACTTAACAAAACAGTAAAAGTGGGGAGTTCACGATACTCACTTGTTTGCGTTATATCTTCAGCTAATCTTCTTATTACAATTATATTTCATATATATATTGATACGTTTTACGCGTGGGACTTGTTAGATTGTAATACTTAGGATATATATCATATATACAATTTATATATATGGAATCCGGTATATATTAGATAGTCCTAAACTCGGGGTTTGGTCAATCTAGGCAAAAAGAAATAAAGTTGGCCTTTACAGCTTGGCACGCGAACCTAAAAGAACTCTAGACATAACTTACCCGAGTCTAGTATATCGTTTTATATATCGAATCTTATATATAAACATATATATTTTATATATGTTTATTATTCTCTTATTATTATTATCAAGTCCGTACGTTATCCGTATTATATATATATATATATATATTCGTATAATTCTAATAATATTCCTCGTCTAGTTATTGGACCGGGTTCTATTCCGGTTGTTGACCGAGTCACTGAGTCGACTCGGCGACGACTCGTATCCTTCCAATTCAATGATCGGTACCTCGTAATCAATATAATCACCGTGTTAATAATAGATTATAAGATCGTGACCAATCCACCAATAGGAAATAGTGACCGAATCTTACCGAATTGTTATCGGAACATAGTCGGGAGTTGACCGGGATTTAACCGGGTGTCGGACCCGTCATCCGTATTTGGTACCTATAATAATCAACATAACACTATGTCAATAATCATAACCAATCAAGATATACACCCATATGTTTTGAAGGATGACTGGTAGTTCACGAGTTCTGCTTAGAACCAAAGGGTAGTTTCAAGGAAATTATCGAGTACCAGTCATGAACCGGAGGGCGAGTCGTATCGAGGTTTATCACGAAACAAAGAGAGTAGTTATCGGATACAGATCAAGATTATAAAGATGGTTCTCCGGCTTATTATTGTATACCAAAAAGGGTTTCCGATGACAGTCACCGGTTCCGGTGACTGTCCGGTTTGTTACCGATCAGAAGGGAAGGTTACAGGTTTGTTTATCCGGAACGGAAGCTAAACAAGAGGGGTTATCAGCGGTGACAGTCACCATATCGGTGACTGTCCGGTTAGTTATTCCGGAACAGAGAGCCAAAACAAGGTACCGGTTCTTTTAACTGAAACAGAGAGACGAAAGGACAGGTTATCGGGTTGGGTATAGTTCGGGGCTCGAGGATGGTGATGCGGATATGTAAGGATTCAAGCGGCTCACAACACAGAGATGGTACCGATTATTGAAAAGCTTACCGAAGCAGGAGAAGAAAAGGGCCGGTGGCGGCGGCGAGCAGCGATGATGGCCGGAGGTCGAAGCAGCGGTGGTCGGAGAGGAGGCGGCAATCGCCGGCCATATTTCTCCGGTTGATGCTGCTGCTGCGTTGCCTGTCTTCACACACTTTGTGTGTATAACAATTGCACAGAGAGAGAGAGCGACGAGATGAGAGAGGGGTGGTTTATATAGAAGGATTAAATAGAGGGTGTTTGGCTACGGGGATAATATCTGGAACTCGCGATAATTGGTAACGAGTATAACAATAGAATAATAGGCGTTTGGCAGCGGGTTAATAACAGATAAGGAGCGTTTAACCGCGATAATAATAATTCAATAATTATTATTTATATGTTCGGTTGAAACGGTTGATCGCGAGATTCGAACCTGAATATTTAATTTAGTAATCGGGTGGTTAGGTCCGACCCGACCCGTTTAAGAGACACGTAAGGTGACGTAACACTTCGAGACTTCGAGGTGTTACACAAGTTGTACACCCAACTTCCCGACCACGTCTTTATCCCAATTCCCGTTTAATAGTTTTGTATCCTAGGTTCAATGGCGATGGATTACCCTTTCCTTGTAAGTCGTATATTATTCTTATTAATATTCTTTGTGACTTGTACACTATTATTCTCGACACGATTCTACCCAACGTATAACTATTTTCCCATTTATATAATTATACTTTGGATCGTTTCGCTCGATATAATGTGATTTCTTTTATCCGACCCGACTCACTTTGCCACATATTTATTTTCCCATTCAAATAAATATGCTAAGTTCTTGTCGTTTGGTGACATATTCTTAACGCCCGACTAGACTCGCCACACCGTACATTTATTTTCCCATTTAAATAAATGTACTAGGATCTTGTCGGTATTCACACGTTCGTAGATATATTTCACCTACTCGTCTCGGTTTTCCTTCTCGCATATCTATTTTCCCATTCAAATAGATATACTAGAATTTCGTCGAAAACGGGCATATGTACATATACCATCGCGTGGATACTACTTGTTAAGTTCATGTGTCGTTTAGCGTTTTTAATTCGTTACGTTGTGTTTTCCTTTCCCACGAATATTCTTTCTACACTTAGGAAAGTGTTACGCATGTTTCACCCTTGTTATATATATTTTATCTCTTAAAATATATATATATTTTTTCATCTTGCCGTAATGGCATTTTTCTCATATGTCCGTTTACGTTAGCTCATGTAACTAAGTTCGTTAGTTAGCGTTTTTCATATTCGCTTCCATTGCGCGTTTTTATGGAAAATATACTTTGTATGTTTAGCCCAACTTGTCCAACTTGTAACCCAAAAATGTTTCCGATACTTTTATATTCCCATTTATATAAAAGTATCCATTTTTGTACAAGTTTTTCCCAAGTCTTCACTATTATTTTATAAAATCTTATTTTTATAAAATCCTTGTGTTACTTCTTTTATTTTTATAAAACTTCCATCTTTTATAAAAATGCTTCTTTTAGTTACACACAAATAAGTTTCTCATGATTGTCAAAAACTACACTTGGAAAGCTATTATTTATGCTTTTGACACCGAACTCTTTGTTAATGCATTTTTGGACTAAAGTTTCTAAAATACATATTTTAGTCCCTTGACTTTCCAAGTTCTAATATTTGTCCTTTAACTTATATTTGTTGCATTTTTCATTTCATCTTGCAAGGTTAGTATTTCTCTTCCATTTTAGTGGACTTTGAAGACCCATTTTCTTAATGCTTGATTGTTTTTACTTCATTCCACTTTTAATAATCTTATAGTCCATCCTAGATGTTATTAACATGTTTGTCTCATATTTTTCTCCAAACTATCAACTTTTCACTTATTCAAGTGAGTGGACTTTGAATATGAAACTTTTTCACCTATGATTATCTAACCCATTTTAATCTATTTTTGTCATTAACTTATCATCTTATGATGATTAAAATCATCTTCCATCACATTCAAGTCCTTCTCATTAATCATGATCAAATCACCCATTAACTCAAGTGTATGTTCATTTCATCATATTATCCCCAAATATTACATTTATTAATATAAATCCAAGATTCATTTATGTTATTATTATTCTTCCATTTTTAATCTAACAAAACACATTATCTCTATAAAATCCATTTTATTACCCATCAATGTACAACTTGCTTTCAAAAGCACAAAACATGAACATCTAAGAATAAAACAAGGTAATACTTACTACTAGCTCAAGGCTAGGGAAGACAAAAACCTTGGATTTGGGTGGGGTTTAGTGTGCTCTTCCAAGTGATTAAGCTCCAAGCTCTTGAAACACACAATGGGGTTTTGAGAGATGAAGATTTAGAGATGATTTGGAGATGTAAAACTTGAAAAGAAAATGTGTATGGGGGGGTATAAGCTACGGCCCAAGGGAAGAAGAAGAAGAAATCTTTGGCTTTTTGATTCAAGTATGCTTCACTAGATTGTTTATAACATCCCTTCCAAATCTTTCCAAGATCACCTAATATCTTTCTTAGATTATGTAAGATCAAGTGGGGATTATGTAGGATATGGGAAGATTTGTGGAAGATTATCAAGAGGGTGTTTGGGCCGAGTTTAAGAGAGAGAGGGAGAGTGATTAGCTAATTTTTTTTACCCAATGCAATTACATGCATTAATATCATTATGTATCTTTCTAATCATTGAGTTTTTAAGGAGGTGAAAGGTTAAAGGAGATTATTAAGAGTTTTACTCCTTGGGTGGGCCCCCTAGGCCGGCCCCTTGGTCTCTTGGGTGGGGTCCACCTTGCTAAATATTGTCCAATATTATGTTTAAGTCACTTGGTTCGGGTACCGTCCGGGTATTCTTGGGTTTTTAACCGTGTGTCACCCGAATATTAAAATACCATTAATATTCCTTAAATTTTGCCCAGTTAAATTACTGATAATTTATTTCAGCTTTTGCCGGGTGAAATTACGTGTTACGCGCGTATCGGGTGCGGTACGCGCACTTTATTCGTTTCCGGAAGATTTGTACAATAAGCTTTCACGTATGGCTTTGGGTTTCCAAAACTCATTATATTTAGTGAAAATATTATTTATTTTATATTCCGGGTGTCCGGGGTTCGTTTCGCTTATTAAATTTTTACCGGGTAATCGCCAGTGTCCATACCGGATAGATTTGCTTGCGCACGATCCTATCATGCTTTGTCATTAAACTTATGCATTCCTATGCATTATTTGGGAACTTCTATCTTTCTAAGGCCTCAGTTAAACAATCAGCACATAATTATGTTTAATTACGTCAATCGCGTTTAATTAATTAGTACAGAATTACCATAATTTTGCCGGTTGTTACACAAATCGATCTTGAACTTCTTATTAAGGCTTTTGTTTGATGAGGATGAAGACGACGAGTTCATGTTTAGTGTCAAAGAGTTGATTGCTATTGTTTAGGTTTGAAAATTAGGGTTCTTCATTTTGGGGTTCTTGTCTGATGAATAATGTTTGGGGGTGAAATGATTTTGGGTTTTGATCGAGAGAGAGGGAAGGGTATATGTTGAGATTATTAGATTTTGTGGGACCCACTTTTTTTTTAAAGAAAAATAATTATATTTGATTAAAACATGTGGATAATGGGGCCCACCTCGTTTTTTGACAGATACACCATTCTTGCCACGTGGGATGCCTACGTGACACTTAACTGGAAACACTAACTGAGGTTAGTCTGGGACCAACCAAATAGAATGGTTGACAAGTTAGGACTGTTGTGGTACAAGTTTCAAGTTAGGACTGCTGCCTTCCAACCCCCTAAAGTTGGGATTATTAGATTCCATTTCCCCTTATTAAAATAATGAAATTTCTAATGTCATAAAGTTTATCAGAAAACATAATATATATATAAAACTAAATCAAGTTTTATGACAAACTTAAACCTACGCAGCCCAATCCATACATGGCCACATGAATCCAATTTTTTTTAGTTATTAATTAGTTTAATATTTGAACAACTTGTATAGTATTTAAAAGAATATAACCAAACAAAGCTAACAATGCACATGCGCAAGTTGCCTGAACCTAGATGCACGCTCCATGCCATTATCACGCATTTAAAGCTTACAAATGTCAGCTAATTAATGATTTTAGTAACCAACACTAACACACGCCTACATCAAAACCAATTCCATTCAATTCCTAGGTGTCGCCATAAATTGAAACGTGTGAGAATCTCAAAAGCCTAGCCCTCCTTATAAGTTCCAATAATCTTTCCTCCATTCTTCCTTCGTACTCCTCCACACGCATACACACATGCCAATCAGCCATGCTCCTATGTTCCGATTATCACCCAAGCACTACAATCCACTTACCCTTGCTCCACGCTGGTCATCGGTGACGCGGTAGCACCCATTTAGCAGCAACAATGTTAGTGGTGCTCTATTCTCTTTAGATTCCCTCCTTGTTGTTTCGTACCATGCCCCGTCCCCACTCCTTGATCTGACCATGGTTGTAGCAGTAATCTATTGCGGGCCATTGCTGACAGAAAGTAGATGTCGGGTGTTGGTTTCGGTTAAGAGACAACAGAGGACACACCGAAAAGAAGGTTCAGTTATGGATGGTTCATGCACCGTTGGTGACTGTGGTCGTTGGCGAAGTTGGTTCGGCTACAGTAACAGTGGCATTCGGTTTGTTTGCTTAGCTACCATACCAGAACGTTGGAACTTCCAGCAAGATGCAAGAATATACAAACCTGATGTATGTGTTCTTATTATTTGATTAAACTTTATAGTGCTTTATCTCTTTATTTAAAGTTATTGAATTAAGTTAATCAGAACTATGAATGATTAATCTGACCATACAAAGCTTACATCAACCATGTTGAAAAATGCCAACTTTAACTTGCTTTTAAAAGAGTTATCTTATAAGCATGGTTTGAGAACTTTGTATTACAACCAAAACCTTAACTTAATATTATGTGTGTAAACACTAATTACGATTAAACAATTGATCATGATTCAAGTTGCTTTGAAGTTTAAAACTTTTAGAATAAATGATCAGTGAGATAATCACTTTTTGAGTTCATAAAACAATAAGAAAGTTAATTATAATAAAAAGGTTAAATCAAAAGTTATCTACGGCTATAAACAAACATATATAGATACTAAAGCATCATTCCTAATTTACTTAGGTGCAAACATAATTCATTGCGCTTCGTTGAATTTCTTTTGCAAGTTCATCACAACTAAGGCGAGTTTATACTTGTCCCTTTTTTTACTCTTTTTTCACTTTTTGGGTGTAAACATGTATCATATGCAAAACACACTAATGCTTTCATAAACACACATGTTCAATCTATTAAACATACTTATATGCTACTTGCCATGCTTATGATTCTTAGATACTTGGACATAAATCATTAACTATTATTAGCCCACTCAACATGTATAGCGCTATAGGACTAGCACACCGCCCCCTTTATGGGTCATTGTTAAGATTTAAACGGCCTAACATGAATATGTTAGGTATACGCTGTGGTACTCGCAGGTTTGAGTTATGTCTTTTGTATGATATGTATGTGCAATGCTATAGTATGAGATTTGAGTAAATCATTCTAAAATACTATGTATGTAAACCAAAACTAGTATGCTCACCAATACTTTATGTGTTGACGGATATTTTATACATGTTGCAGGAAAAGCTTGATGAGACGATACAAGAAACATCACTTAGGATTCGGCCTTAGAAACAAACGAAACAATCTTTATTTTACTTCATGTTTAAGTTAATGTATTTTTCTCATGAACAAATTGTATACTTGTTGAATCTTAGATACGAATGAAATCTATTTTAATCTATTATCACAATTTAGTGTTATGAAGTCTTTGAACAATCTATCACAAGTCTCACCTCGATGTTTCCGTCATCGGTTGGGTGTGACAGATTTTTAGTCATAGTACTTTAGTCGTTTTGAATTCTAATAAAAGTTGAATTTTGTTGATCGTTACATCTTTGTTTGGTTGTACTTCGTTATTAATCGTAAACTTGTATTGAATCGTAACTTAAGCATGTTGTGTTTGGACGTTTAAGCGAATCTTATCATTTTAAATTTAATTGTGATTTTTTATAAATTCAAACGCAAATAAAGTTATCAAAAGAATTTGGGAAAACGTTAAAGTGTTAAGTTAGTAAGTTATAAAACATAAAGAATATTATATAAATTTATAGAAAAGTTATAAAGAAATTGAGTTTGTAAGTTTTTAAAACATTTTGGTTAACGTAAAGTAACCTTAGTTAACTTCTATTAAGAAAAAATCTAACCAAATCACAAGAAACCAACCAAACTAACTACAGGGGTTGAAAGTGTCAAAAGGGAAAGTTGTTTTTGAATTAACCCAACCGTGCCCACATACCTGCAGCGTCGGTGTGTTTGGCCGGAATCCGGCAAGCTTCGGCGAGTTCAATTATCAACTTTTAAAGCTTTTTAATCATCCCACTTATTTCCTATACGTTTCTCCACTTGATACTAATGAATTCCCATCATAAAATCGGCATTTAACGCGTTTTTAATTGAGACTGAAGTCGAATTATTGTATGAAACGACTGGAATCTTAAAAACCATTTAAACGCCTATTTTTCTCGAACAACCATATAAATCGACCTTTCAGTCATTTTCAGCACCATTCCACGATCCAAACCCACATAAAACTCTCACGGAATCATCTTTGAAAGCCTCGAAATTCTTGGTTTATATTCGGACTTTTTCTTCTTCTTTCGATCATAAATCGGCATTGTAAGTGTTTATTTCTTGTGTCGTTTTATCGTTTAACTATAATTTAAGCAAAAATTAAGTAAAGTTTAAGGAATTAAAGTATAACTAAGATGAGGTATCAAAGTGTAAATTGTTTGAATGACTATTTTACCTCATTTTAAAGTTGTTAATGAAAATAAAGTTCTTAATTTTTAGATATCTTAAACTACCATTATCTCATATATTATAACATAGTATAGATATATGCTTGTGTGAAGTGATCTCAGCCCATAAGGCCATAAGCGAAAAAACAATGTCAATGATATTAAACTAGCAGGAACCCGCACGTTGCAGCGGAGCTGCACGTTGATTTGAAGTGTAGTCAAAATGGTGAGGAAAGTAAAGTAAAGTGACAATCTATGTTGGTTGGTTAGAGTACCTAAGTAATAATATGTTATGTGTGAGCCCCTACGTATGTGTGTGATACAAAATCCGTTTATCCGAGCAAGAGATTGTAGTGTGAACCTGTGCATTGCAGCGGAATCAAAATTTACAATTTTCAGCGGTTGGAGTCTCGATGCTCTTTTGGCGACATGCCTTAAACACCTATTATATATGCGTATTACGAAAATTGTAAGAACAAAAAACATCGATTATGTAGACATAAAGGCATTCCTTACTTGTTAAACAACCAAAATCATTAAGTAATTGTTAACATAATCGAAAAAAGTTAAACAAACAAAATCATTCCAACAAAAGTTAAGCTATGGACAATCCTCTACTTGTTTGTTATCGAAGCCCTTTTTATCATATCGAACATCCATTCTCATATGAGCCCTTATTGCATCATCTTTTAATTTTAAAGTCCTTTTAACAACTATCATGAATAGCAAAGCTTCATCATGGAAGTCATTTTCTACTACACATTTGATATTGTTATCTTGTGTAAACCTCAAGTCACCAATATTAAAAATTAAAAGGCTGCATCTAACACTCGGATTTCTGGAAGATAATCCCTTTCTATTCTAACCTCTTCAGTAGAAACATCGTAGTACCAGCTTCTGAAATTTTGCAGACATTGAAAAAGTTATTTGGGAATCTTAATTCTTCTCACAACTTTAGCCGGATTAATATGTAACCCCATATATTTTCGCTTCCCAGTTAAGGGGTCAATATTTTTTTTACATCAATCTTCGAGTGACCTATGGTTTAAACACCTTAAACTTTGAAAAAACATTCTTTTCTAATCAAATTTTAACAAACCGTGCTCCATAATCATTTGAAGGATTGGTAAATTTCAACTTGCTCAAATTACGGATATTCCAGCTAGGAGGAGTTTGTAGCTCAATTTTAATTTTGAAATAATGAATACATTCGTTCTTTCTTTTAACCACAAATATCTTTTTGTCACTGTCAAACTTCCAATATACAATATTTTCGGTTGGGTGTTGTTTTGTGGTCGTAGGTGGTCGTGGGGTTGTTGGAAGCCGGTAGTTGTACTACGGGTCGAAACAGAGGTGGTTGTGGTTTTATTGCTAGACTTCTGCCTACAAGAACATGGTCAGAAATAGGGAGGGTCGAGGGAAACAAGTTTGGGTCGTGGGTTTTTAGGTCTTTAAACATACGTGTTCCGATCAATTTCAATTTAGTTGCTTTGATGATGATTGAATCACATTAACTAGGTTGAATTGAGTGGTTAGTTACAAGTTAACGATTGGCCGACCATTTCTCTTTTCCACATCGTTTCCCTTTTCTCTAACAATGTGCTGATATATGAGGTAAGATGAATGACATATTTCTTTTCTTGTGTTATTCATATTTTATATTTCTATTATTATTATTATTATTATTATTATTATTATTATTATTATATGTTTATTTATTTGGATATGTGAAATATCATATAAACTCTCTTTTATTTTTTCTTTTTGTGCATTTAATCAATAGAATAATTATTTAGGCCAGCCGGGGTGGTCCGTGATGGCCACCCCGTGATGGCCGCGATACACCGGCCCGCCCAAAAATTTAACGGCCGCGATAAGGATTTTCGTGATACATATCACGCTGGCTAAAAGTGAACGTTGGATAAAAAGTGAATGTTGGCCAACGGTCTTTTGACCGTTTAATTTATAAAAAAAAAAAAACTTTTTTTTTCCATTCACTATATATACATATCAATACAAAATCAAAATACCACACAATCAAAACAACACACAATCAAACATATACAATCAAAAAAATTTTGAAGGATCTAGCAAGAAACAATTGGCTACCAAACGAAAGTTTAGGCCAAAGGTTCGGCCTAGCTTAGGCGAACCGGCTCGATATCATGAAGACGCACCACCAACCCCACAACCTATACACCAATCCTATCAAAACCAAAGTTTTCAAAACCTTATGTTTCAAACCCAACAATTCTCGCTTCCAAACCAATATCCACTCCACTACCCTCAACCCAACATGCCAACCCAAATCGCATCCGAAGTGTTTCAAGCACCTCCCGATCCAGCGAACTATACGGTCCAAGATTCTGAGGAAGATGATGATGATGAATATGAAGAAGAGGTAGAGGAAGAGGAAGAGGAAGAAGAAGAAGAGGAGATACCGGTGCAAGCAGCAAGAGGAAGAGGAAGAGAAACAGGAAAAGGAAGAAGAGGAGGAGATACCGGGCCAAAAGAAAGAATTCCCTCGTCGCAAGAAGAAGAAATGGCGTTGACCAAGTCGTTTTTACATATTTTCGCGGACAAACGCGTCGGAAATCAACAACCATCCGACACCTTTTGGCTGCGAGTGAAGGCCCACTTTGAAAAACTTGTCGGTATGACGAGAAGGCGGATGGATCAAATAACCAGTAAATGGAGCGATTTACTAGAAAAAAATGAGTAAATTCAACACCCTCTGCGTCACAGAGGTATATATTATTGTATTTTTTTATAAATCGTTTACTTTATATTTTTTTAAAAATCGTTTACTTTATATTTTTTTTAGAAACGTCTTTGGCCAAGTGGGTCGTCGGATGTGGACATCATACGTGCGGCCCTCAACGATTATCAGCGGATGTACGTTAGGAATGGTTTTAATTCGTTGGACTCTTGGGAAGTTGCAAGAGTCCATTCGAAGTGGGTTCCCCTTGATATTCCGGAGTTAACCGGACTTGGGCCGACCGGCCCTCGTGGAGGAATGGGACGGGGAAGGGGAAGGAGTGGTCTTCTAAAAAACGATCTAAAACCTCCGACTCAGTAAAATGTACACCATCAACGGACAGGCTGTCTACCAACATGCCCGAGCTTAATTTAAATGATGAATTTCCTGACCCCGATGACGAAACTACCTCGACAAGAACTACGGCTCGAAGGAAGAGTGTCGATTCGTCAAGTGGCAAAGGCAAAGAGCCTTGGGTGGAGGCGATGACCGAATACAAGTCGGCAAAGATGGTGGAAATTGATGAGAATCAGGAAAGGCGTAAGCATTTGGCGGACTTGAAAATACAAAGAGAGAACACCTACATGAAACACTTGTCCGAAATTGAAAAAAATAAAGACTTGAAGGTGTTGAAGGAGTCGCACGAGGACGCCGAAGAACCATACAAGTCGATTCTCATCGAACGAAAACGTGAAATTTGCCACAAGTGGGGTTGGGCTTATAACTTTTAGTTTTTTTTCTTCGCTTTTTTATGTTTATTTTTCTATTTTTTTTATGTTTTTAGGTTTATTTTTATGTTTTTTATTTAATGTATTTTTTAATGTAATGTTTTTTTAGTTAATGTAATTTTTTTAATTTAAATGTAATGTTTTTAAACTATTTTTTTAAAAAAAAATTTAGTGATGAAATGTGATGAAAAGTACACACCACTAGGGATGAGCATATAAGGCCGAATATCGATCCCGTCCCGTCCCGATCCCGATACCGTATCGAACCGATACCGAACCGAGGGGTTTCGGGATCGGTATCGATACCCATATTTATGGATTTTCGGTTTCGGTATTATCGGTATCGGTACGGGATCGGTATTGTAAGGTAAAATACCGATACCATACCGGTACCGAACCGATATTGTACCGTACCGTATGTGTTCGGTATCGGTATTGGTTTTTTGAACTTTTTGGTATCGGTATTGTCAGGATCGGTATCGATTCGGTACCGATACCGTCCCGTGCTCATCCTTACACACCACCCCTTGTATTTAGTGATGAATGTGATAGAATATGATAAAATGAGGTTGAAAAATCTGATTGGGTGTGATAGTGTGATAAATTTGATGAAAATGTGACCACCCCTTGTGGCCTTAATTGTTGTATTAAATTTGTCTTGTCAATTTAATAAAATTACAATTTTACCCATATAGATAAATATAAAATGTCTCTTTTACCTACCTAAAACCTATTAGATAGAAGCATAGATATAGATAATCAATTTGTTATAGAAAAAAAGATATAGTTTTTTTTGAACGGCCAACTAAAGAATCGCCGGGTACTCTTGTACGCGGTCCCCATTGGCAAATGGAAGCCCACAGACTCGGAGCCGAACTCACGAGCTTCGTGGCGGCCCAACCCGTACGCACGAGAGCCCATAGCCTACCCGTGTGCCAGTTCCAGGGAAAACCCGGCCCGCATACCTGCCCGAAAGCACGACGGTAGCGAACCGGTAAAACCTGGCTGGCTCAGGAGTCGAACCCATGACCACAAGGGTCAAGTGTCTCTCTCTCATCACCTGATACCACTCCACCAAGGGCGGGTAAAAAAAAAAAGGATATGGTATACGACACAAATTGAATTTCTATGGTCAACCCAATACACACTTGGCCAGTTCGATCAATCAATGGTTCAAATTTATTTGTATGTATTGAACAAGTTGATTTTATTTCAAGTTTCATGTCAACACGTGTTAAATATGCAAGGCCATATACATAAGAAAATGTTAATTATTTGTCTTTAGATATATGTCTAGTAGTTGTGAAAACTTAAGATAAATGAAAATTAAAAGTAATTTGAAAATGTTTTATATTTGTTATTGCCTTATTGGGTGAAAAAAGGTTTATGTAATGTTAGTCAAATAATATGCATTTTTTATTATTCTACGGAATCCTTAATTGTCTTACATGCATTTTTGTTTTTCCTTCTTCTACGCAAATTACCATGCTCGAGAAAAGGGACATGAGAGAGAGCTAGAGACATAAAAATGTGTATGAAGTAGTGGATATAATTAAATAGAGTATAAGTTATATATCAAATTATGTTCGTAGTAAGCATTTATTGGATTTGGTTTGTAATTTGATTATGTATCAACGACACGTTTACCCTATCAGGTTGGGGTGTTACAGGTAAGTTATATCATTTACTTCAAAATAGATTCATTTTTTCCTTGGTAAGGTCTTTTTAAGTTATAATGACTTCACATATCGTGTTAAACCAATAGAATATAGTACACGAAAAAAAACATATTTTTTAACTAAAAAACATATGATGTTATGACCATAACTTCCACCATCATGACCAAAAATTTATCAAGTGAACATTGTGGAATTTTCTATTACAGAATAATGAGTTGACACGGTAACGCCATTTATCGTGTTTGTTTTAGTCGTGGTTTTTCAACTTAGTCAAATGCGTTGAGAATAAATATAAGTTCTTCGATTGATACCATACCACTGCTGAGACAAGGTTGAAGGCACATGTGTTGGTCCTTGTTTCTCAATGTATAATTATGGGAACGAAAACATTTAACTTTATATATTGTTAGTTTTGATACACTCGTCTAATCTTTATTACATAACACGTAGTTAAAAGGCACCAACAATACAAAAGTTAGAACATGTAGAGTCAACATACAAGTAATTCAATAAGATGACTTTAGTTGTCTGCATATAACAAATAACATTTGGCTACATTGATCATGAGCTGTCAATATGATCGATATATTTACACTATGTTCTCTCCAAAACTAAGTTTATGTGAAAAGACCAAGACTTCCACAAACAATAAATTCGCGTAAATTTGAACGTGTAATAAGCATTAAAATTTGTTATTAAGAAAACTTTATAGCTATCAACGTATAAGATAGATAGCTTTTAGATACACTAACCAGTATGACTAATTCTATAATATTTACACTTACGTCGGGGTGTGGAATAAAGTCTATAGAGGTTTTATTGGGTCAGCATGTAGGTTTTTGGGCAACTAACAATAATGCCCTCTTTAACATTAATGTGGTGGTTTGGCGCCCCTTTAAATAAAAACTAAAAATAATTGATTGGTTGAAAAAAATTAGACCTCGCCAAATTATGTTTTAGCAGCCGTTGCATCGCCGTAGAGGGTTTTTAGCAACTTTTTTTGGTGTGTGAGGGGTTGTTGAGGCGCTAAACACCAAAATCCAACAAGTAACAAACACAAGACACAATTTTGATAATAATAATAATAGTATCAATAATAATAATAATAGTAATGATAATAATAATAATAATAATAATAATAATAATAATAATAATAATAATAATAATAATAATAATAATAATAACATACAATTAGCAGATTTAAAAAAAGAAAGGGTTATTCTATTTGCACCCTACTTATTTTCTAATTACACCATACTCTATATCATTAATTATAGTTGACTAGTTTAGGCTTTTTTTTTTTTTTTGAACATTAACTTTCATTAAACCGGCAAGCACTAAAAAAACGAGAACCGCCAACGTTACAAAATCATATACAACGGAAACTTTGTCCAATCCTTCCAAACTATACATTTGAATTTAGATCTATTTTTCAACCATAAAAACGCCTTTGACTTAATTTCAGCAATAACCTCCATAACCTTTAAATCTTTGCCTTGAAACACTTTCATATTACGCGCATTCCATATCATCGCCGAAGTAATCATGACAATTCCTCTAATAATTTTCTTTCGCCATTTCCCACCATGAACATTTTTATATAACATCATCAAGTCATTGTAATCATATGCAAAAATCGGATCTAACCTGCACCATTTGCCAATTGCCGTCCACACCCCGAAAGCAAAGCCACAGCCGATAAACAAGTGTCTCACATTCTCTGCAGCAGAATTACACATAGGGCACGAGTCGTCATCAATAATAATTCTGCGTCTAACCAAAGCATCCCTCGTAGGAATTCTGTCCAGATTGGTACGCCACGCATGAAGATTGATCTTTAAAGGAACCCAGGACTCCCATTTAAATTTCGCTCCATACGTCCCATCTCTATCTGCAATCAGACGATTTTTGCAGTCGGCCACTGAGAAAACCGTATCAACTCCTGGCCCCCATACCCATTTGTCCCTATTATCAGACAGTTTGCACTCCATGAGCATTCTTTCCAAGTCTTGATACTCGGATATTTCCGCCACAGTATTAGGACACCTATGCCACTCTCCTTTAAAGACAATTCCTCCTCTGTCAACAAAGATTCTGTCCTTCACTTTACATCGTTTATCCTTTTCAATCTTATATAATCCGGGCCATCTAATTTTCAGAATTGTCTCCCCAAACCATACATCGTGCCAAAATCTAAGTTGATCCCCACTCCCCAGTTTACCCTTAATGAAGTTCAGAATAGGCTTGCCTTGAATCATTTGTCTCTCCAAAGCCGTGACCAGCGATTTCCATGTCCCTATCACCGATTTTTTAACCGGTAACTGGCTCCATAAACCTCTTCCACCATGAATGAGGATGATGATATTTCGCCACATTGACTCCGTTTCTGTAACAAACCTCCAGCCCCACTTGGCTAAAAGGGCTATATTTACATCTCTCAATCTTGCAACCCCTAGGCCACCATCTTTCTTAGGAGCCGTAACCAAGTCCCAAGACACCCAGTGTACTTTTTTGATGTCCTCTGTTCCCGACCATAAAAAATTCCGCATCAGCATTTCAATTTGGTCCAAAACCTGTATCGGGGCTTTATAAATGGATAGGTAATAAATTGGGAGGCTAGATAACACCGATTTAATGAGTGTTAATCTACCTCCCATAGATAACGTGCTCGCCTTCCAAGACGTGAGCCTACTCTTAACCGTATCAATCACATTCGACCAGTTACAACACCTACCCATGTTTGCGCCAACCCGAATCCCCAAATACTCAAAGGGGAGCGCTCCCATCCTACATCCAACTACATCAGCCATAGCCTGCACTTCAGCATCATCAACACCTATCCCATATAAGAATGACTTCTTCAAGTTTATTTTGAGCCCCGAGCATATGTGAAAAATCCTTAGAACTCGAGCCACATTATCTATATTCTCTTTGGACCATTCCCCTACAATCATTGCGTCATCCGCATAGAACATATGCGACAACTCCGTCCTATTATCATCAAACCGAATACCTTTTATATCACCTAAGGCCACCGCCTTTTCCAACAAACAATGAAGTGCCTCCATAACCACCAGGAAAAGAAAAGGTGATAGTGGGTCACCTTGTCGTACACCTTTACCACAGTTAAACTCAAACGTTGGAGACCCATTTACTAACACCGCTGATCTAGCCGACTGTAAAACACCTTTCACCCACATACACCATTTTTCATGAAAACCCATTTGAGCGAGAGAAGACAATAAAAAACCCCAATTCACATTATCATATGCCTTCTCAAAATCCAATTTTAACAAAAAAGTTCTTCTTCCCATCTTTTTAATCCACCCTATAACTTCATTAATAATAAGAGGCCCATCCAAAATAAACCTCCCCTGAATAAAAGCCGATTGAGTATTGGAGATAACCGAGTCCAATACTTTCTTCATTCTACAAGCCAACACTTTCGAAATACTTTTACTAATAATCCCAATTAAATTGATTGGTCTATAATCTTTCAACCCAACCGGAGTCTTAGATTTCGGGATCAACGTAATAAAAGACGAAGTGCACCCTCTACTGAAAACCCCATGTTCAAAAAAATATTCAAACATATTATAAAAATCATCCTCTAAAAGCCCCCAAAAGTATTTAACAAACCTGAAGTTGAACCCATCCGGGCCCGGCGCCCTATCCGAACCACAACTAAAGATTAGGCTAATAAAATTAATTCGCATTCTACCATTAATTATGTTTTCACAAATAAAACTTGAGGAAACAACATTAATTACTTTGAGTTCACATTTACACTATATGCTAGAAGAATTATTTTTATATTTTCTTTTTTTTTTTAACGGCTAACAAATCAAGCCCGAGCAATCTTGAGGCACCCGCCAGGCAAATTGAGTACTCAGAGAGTAACTCGAGTTGTCAAACACCAATTCCGGGGAAAACCCGATAACCCACCCACCCTTAGACAGGACGGTAAAAATGCCGGTAAAACCCGCCTGACTCAATAATCAAACCCGGGATTCCCTAAACTTGATGAAACAACATTAAGCCTTCTTTTCTTTCATTCAAATCTAAACCAACATATAAGCCTTCAGAACAAATTTGTAATTATACATTGATCTTAGTCCAAACAAAAAATAAAAATAAAAAAAATACAATAGCACAACTGAGACAGACGTGTTAGTTTTTGGAATTTTGTTTTTGAGTTTCTAAAAATAACAAAACAGGACTTATATACAATGTTAGTATCTATTAGAGAGTTTTTTTTTTTTTTAAATTATTTTTTTTTTGTTCCATTTTATTGTTCACTCTATCCACAATACTTAATACTATCCACGAATTTTTTAATATATAGTAAAACAAAATAAAAAAGTGTTAAAATGAAATAATTTTTTTTTATTGGAAAAAAAAAATATTGGGTAATAATTAATGAATAGATTAAAAACTATATGCAATTAATGCTTAAGTAGGAATTAGTGCATTTATTAAAAGATAATTTATAGAGTATGGAGAGAGGCTATTGTACAAAGCGTCCTTAACATGCAAAGTGTAGGAAGCCATCTCAGCCGTTGATCTACGTTTTAAAACAACATCCCCCATTTTAATTATCAACATGTTTTTTTGTTTGTCGTTAACGAATCAAGGGCAAATTAGACAAATTACTGCTATAATAATTTGAATTTTTATAATCATGGCGCCCAAATAATCTCATTAATTGACAGTTATTATAATTTGCTATAATTGTGAAAATCACAAACTCAAAACTTCATAAAACATCATACTCTGTAAACAAAAAAAACAGAGCAACCATATCAAACAACATCAGACGACCACAATCACTCGATTAAGGACGAATTATGACTCCAAAACGCAAATCAAGTAAGCAGAAGTTCATATTGTTACTTTTATTTTGACCGTCTGTCCGTTTTCATCGTTTATGATGAATAAATGAAAATCCTAAAATTACGTTTGTATGAAATAGGTGAAGGAAGAGAACGAAGAAGCAAAAAGAATAATGACATGCCTTCGAATGTACAAAATACAGGGATGTTTAGATGTGTGATTATGTTGAAAGATGAATAAGATGATTGAATACAGGGTGTTGTTAAAACGCATGTATAATATAACAAAACGCACATTTATATCTGTGAGTATTATAATCAAATGTTATGTTGATAAACACACTTATAATACACTAAAACACACTTATAATACACTAAAACGCATGTTATAAAATTGATAATAATCAACTGTCATTGTAAAAATCATAAAACGCACTTATAAATCACTAAAACGCATGTTATAAAATTGATAGTATTCTACTGCCATTGTAAATACATACAATGCTTATAATGTTTCTATAAACCGCATCTACTTGCTTTGCAACATGATTTCATGGGAATGTATTTGTTCATTGTTGTTTATTTAATTTTGAAGATGAAAAACAAGGAATGTTATTAAAAAATGTTATGATAATGATTTACAAACATAAAACGCACGTACAATATACTAAAACTCATCTAATGTATTGATATTATTCAAATTACCTTGGAAAAACATAAAATGCATTTATATATTATACAGTATCAATGTTCAATAAAAGTAAAACGCATTTGTAAAACCATAAAACGTGTTTGTATCAATGTTCATCGGTAGTTTGCTCATCAGAAGTTAAGCCATCAGTGGTTTGACTCAGCAATAGTTATTAACTTCTTCTTCAGTAGTTACAAACACTTCAACAGCCATTGTAAAAACATAAAACGCACTTATAAATCACTAAAACGCATGTTATAAAATAGATAGTAATTACCAATAATACAAAGTATCAATGTTCAATAAATCACTAAACCACATTTACCAATAATACATCAGTAGTTTGCTCATCAGAAGTTAGGCCATCAATGGTTTGACTCAGCAGTAGTTATTAACTTCTTCTTCAGTAGTTACAAACATTTCATCAGAAGTTATCGACCAACAGTAATCAGTAGTTTCATTCATCAGATATTTGGTTTGACTTTTATCAGTAGTTACCAATAATACACAGTATCAATGTTCAATAAACTAAAACGCGTTTAGAAAACCTTAAAACACACTTTGTATGGTGAATATTATAAAACATATGTTTTGATCGTGCGTTTAATATAAATTATTAAGGCGTTTTATGTATGCCTTTGATTGTAATGATTTAAGTTTGTGATGTTGTTAAAACGCATGTATAATATACCAAAACACACCTTTATATCTGTGAGTATTATAATCAAATGCTATGTTGATAAAAGCACTTATAATACACTAAAACGCACTTATAATACGCTAAAACGCATGTTATAAAATTGATAGTAATCAACAGCCATTGTAAAAACATAAACACTTATAAATCACTAAAACACATCTTATAAAATTGATAGTAATTACCAATAATACACAGTATCAGTCTTCAATAAATCACTAAAATGCATTTAGAAAACCTTAAAACGCACTTTGTATGTTAAACTCACTCTTCATCACCTTGATCTCCATTGTCTTCATAATCATCTTGCTGTTCATTTTTTTGTTCTTCTTCGTTTTTAACTGTAACATCTTAAAAACCACAATTACTTTGAATCCTTCTATATTCAACCATGATAGTTTAGGTTATCAATATCAACCACAAGATCTTCTTCTCTTATTATAGTTTCCGGTTCGTTGTTACGTCTGATACACAATTAAAACGCATAATAAGATTACGATTAAATGAAAAAAAAACAGAGCAACATACTGAACATGACGATAAACTCTTCAATTGAATACAAAAATCGAAAAAAAAATTGATTGAATTATGCACAGTGATTAAAGTTTTGAATTAGGTAAACTTTTGATCGACAGATGCAAGGTGATGAGAATTTTTGAATAAGGTAAGAATTGATGATGAAGATCGTGAAATCAGTTACAAAAATTTGAATTCTGATTGAACGATAAAACAAGAATTATGAAAATCATAATTATGAACGTGATTAATTGATCGATGCAAATGTCTATAATACCCCTCTCATAATTGAAAATCAGTTTTTTGGTTTTAACAGACATCTTACACGTGACATATTATTGTGGCTTCCTACACTTTGTAGGTTAAAAGACTTTATACCCAATACTTTTTCATAGAGTATGGTGTACTAGGGTGTAAATAGCAACACCCAAAAAGAAAATATGGAAGAGAGTGGAATTTAGCAAGAAAATATGGAAGAGAGTGGAATTTAGCAATCAACATTGTTGACCAAACCTTAATCCGAATCTAGACGACTCTCCCCAGTCCCCACCCTTTGAAATAAAGAAACTACGTGTCACATTCCAACTGATTACCTTTCTAATATTAACGACACCAAATCAACTATTTCATTCATCTTTAATCACGCAACCAAACCCTCATCTCGATCCATTTCCATAAACATTCCCTAATCTCTTCAATCTCTCTCTCTCGTAATAATAATAATAATAATAATCTCAACTTGCTGTTAATTTTATGAACCGCTACTTCCATCACCGTTGCGTTCCATGAACAATTGTTAAACAATTGAACAAATTAAACCGCTGAACACGGTTTTATTGCAGGAATTCGTTTGTGTGCTTCCGTTATGTTGTCGTTACAGACCGATCCACGTCAGCAGCAGTTGCTGATGCAGTCTGCTAGGGTTTCCTATAACACCAATGGTGATCATCAGCGTGATTCTTCGTATGGAGTGTCTACGGAACTTGCTCCGTCTTCGTCGAATGCGAGTTTTAAAGTATCTCATGGATTGGAGTCACGTGAAGGTTTTAATTTTGTTTTTATCATATGTTTTAGGGTTATTTTGTTAGTTTGTTAGTTCTATACTAGATATTGAACATTTTAGGGTTTGCAGCTACGGAAGAGATGCTAATGTCTGAATTTTGTTTTTGTAAATATGTTTAGGGTTATTTTGTGAATTTTAGGGTTTTAGAATTGTGAACTTAGTTGGATTAATTAATCGTTTGCAGCTACGGAAGAGAGGCTAATGTCTGTTGCTCATCAATGTTATAAGTCTGGAGATTTTAGACAGGCTTTGGATCATAGTAAGGCTGTTTATGACAGAAACCCTATGAGATTGGATAATTTGCTTCTCCTTGGTGCAGTATATTATCAGGTTGGGTCATTTTTACTGTGTAGTGTGTGTTGGTTTATAAGTTTAGGCATTGGGATAGATTTGATTGACAGAATGTAACTGTCTTTTCAGTTGCATGAGTTTGATTTGTGTATTGCCAAAAATGAAGAGGCTTTGCGGATTGATCGGAAGTTTGCTGAGTGTTATGGGAATATGGCTAATGCGTGGAAGGTGATTCGCGTTTTTAGGTTTTGTGGTGTGTCTTTTGTTTATGTTGTTTGAATATGGTGAATGAATCTTAGCAAAGGGGTTTTGACCTTACAGGAAAAGGGGAATATTGATGTTGCTATTCGTTACTACTTGGTTGCTATTGAGGTATGCTATGTTCTATCTAAAATGAATTTATAATTAAAATTTAAGATTTTGTAACTTAAATGTTACCAATGGGACTGCATGCCAAATGAATCTTGAAGAAATCTCAATGATAGTATAGAGGAGAAAGAAATCATGAAAATTTGTGTTTTTATCTAGTTATAGCACGCGCACAGATTTCTATGTTCTATGTCTTCCTACATTAAATGAAATGGCACGGATCTTATTTGCTTCATGATTGCCCATGTCCTTCAGTGTTTATATTATTTTCAACACGAGATGAAAGTTCCTGGAGAAGACATGGAACAGGGTTGGAAGCACAAAGAAAATGTTTGAGAAGTTAATTAATATATTTGGTAATAGTGTAATCATAGTTATCAAAGGCGTGAGGCGCACTCAAGGCGCCTATGCTCTGCCTGTGGCCTAGGCGAGAAGCGCAAAAAAAGCGCGGGCTCGAGGAAAAAAAAGCGCAAATAAAAAAAAATTAAAAAATCACCAAATCATTTCAAATAACAATCATCTTATAGAATAATATAAATATAAACTGACTGATTTAGCCATACCTGCTAAAAGGATTAACACGCCTTTGATAACTATGTAGTAGACAAAATCAGTTGATGGTAAATCAATGAGTTTAGGTGTTTATATATTGATGAAGAATAATTCAATTCAATATCTATGAGTGTTTTAAAAATCAAATATATTAAAAAAAAAAGATTTGATTGAGATTTATATTTATCTCTATACATTGGTAAGTATTGGTCGATTATGTTAGTCAGGGGATTAGGTTTTAAAAATCAGACCATGGCTTTTTTTATCTAGGTGGGAAAAGCGAGATCTCATGGCTTCTAGGAAATTGGTCGCCTAGGCGGTCAAGGCGATGGCTTTTGATAACTATGAGTGTAATATACAACTATTATTTTAAATTTAGCTCGTATATTTTGGAGGTCTTTCTCATTGCAGAAGAAATTAACGTAACTTCAATCACCAATCGGGCCTTTTAAAGAGGGAAGTTGAATAAATGATTTATAAGGATAATTATTCTCACTACCAAACACTTATCGTTCAGAAGAGTTAATCATTTGACACAAAATCCTTGTGCATCCATAGCTGTTTTACATACTGTGAATTGTCACTTGAAGTACAGGGCACTGGTTATGAAATAGTGAACAGTAGCGTGCAGGGATAAGATAATGTGCCATCATGCACTGTTGCACTAGAGTTCATTTATAATGTTTGTTAACACCACATTTATCTTAATATCTAGGGGTTCTGTTTACCTTTTTTTTTGTTACATCAACTCTGTCCTGATCATGGTTGATGCAGCTTCGTCCAAATTTTGCGGATGCATGGTCGAACCTGGGAAGTGCATACATGAGGAAAGGAAGGCTTACTGAAGCTGCCCAATGCTGTCGGCAGGCTCTTTCCTTGAACCCTCATTTGGTAGATTTTTGGCCTTCATTCATATATTGGCATTAGACACAATTGCATGAAGGTTTGGTTATGTGAGGTGTCTTCCATTTATATGCTTTTGTAGGTTGATGCTCACAGCAACCTTGGAAACTTGATGAAAGCTCAAGGATTGGTGCAAGAAGTAAGAAATATTAATTTTTTTTTCTAGTGCTAATGTAATGCAACGCAAGTCATAATCATCAAGGACTAAAACACCACACATTAGTACATTACCATTCATGCCATTCATTGTCAATCGCCTATCATATTTCACCGACGTAAAACATGATAACATTCCTCTGTGTCTGTTCACACCCTAGAAATGTTACATTATCATGTAGTGTTTTCTCATAGCCCCTTTTGTATTCTTTTGTTTTCCCATTGACTCCTAGGTCTGTTGTTCAGAGCTTCTAGAGAAATGATCATTTTCTTCATAGCCGAGTTATAGGTTGTGTGTGTCTATTCACTACATCCCTTTGAATGTAAACATAAAGACCAACAGGGATTTTGTTATCATTATGGTGAGTACCTTTGGTGGCCCTTGCAATATATCCAGAAATATTTTTTGAACAGGCATACAATTGCTACGTGGAGGCACTGCGTATACAGCCAACTTTTGCCATTGCCTGGTCTAATCTTGCTGGCCTTTTCATGGAGTCTGGCGATCTTAGTAGGGCTCTTCAGTATTACAAGGTAAGGAGAGTTTGGATAAAAGTTTGAATTTAAAATAGGAGGCTGTGTGCATTAAAAAACACACTTTGGTGACTTCTTAAATTTTAACCCGATTGACCTATCCGTACCATTTGACCATACCTAAGTTGACCCGTTCATATGTAAATGGGTTGACATTGCCACCTTTGGTTTGGCTTTATAGAGAATACAATGAGTTGTAATAGAAGCTTCACACTTATTTATTTACCCACACCTTTTATCTACTGATGGTCTTTTTGTTTATGGCATTCGTATATACGTGGATACTCCTGCACATCATATGTACCTTCTTATTATAATCTTTGAATTTACTCTCAAGGTTGTTGTTGACACTTTCAGGAGGCGGTTAAACTGAAACCAACATTTGCTGACGCTTATTTAAATTTGGGGATTGTATACAAGGTGAAGTTTTTGTGGTATCCCTTTTTTTTTTGGTTCTGATGAAGATGTTTGCTAAAGTAAGTGTCACATTGCAATTCACAGGCTTTAGGAATGTCTGCTGAAGCAGTTGTATGTTATCAGCGAGCTCTTCAGTCCAAGCCAGATTATGCTATGGCTTATGGTAAACATTATTGTTCTATTTTGTGCCTATCTTCTACATTCACTAAATCTTCATCTTCATTTATATTTTCACATCAAATCAGGGAATCTAGCTAGCATATATTACGAGCAAGGTAACTTGGACATGGCAATTAACCACTATAGACAGGCAATCACTTATGATACTGGATTTTTGGAGGCTTATAACAATCTGGTGAGTTTGTTTTCTCCAACTTTCATCTCTCTCATTTTTACCTAAAACCGCAGCATTTCTTTTTCATCTGGATCTGGTTATGAGTCATGGTCTTCTGTTAATCAGGGTAATGCACTTAAGGATGCTGGCAAAGTTGAGGAAGCCATTCATTGCTATCGTGTAGGTTATGGTTGTCATTGGGTTTTAGTTTTATACTTTTTCTTTCTTATACTGATTGGCTTTCTTTAAATATCTAGCAATGCCTCTCTCTGCAACCTAGCCACCCTCAGGCACTTACTAACCTTGGGAATATATACATGGAATGGTACATTTGTGATGATTCATATCTGTAGTTAGATTTGATTCTTAAGTAGAATTGTTGGTGGCACCGTGGCATTAAAGGTTAAAAAAGGAGTAATTATCTGGTATGCAATAGGATTGGGTTCACCCAAGCACTTTTATCCAAAATTATTGTGCTTTAATAAATAATTGAAAATACTTGTGATGACTGAGTTATATCATATAAATAGTCGTCTAGCTTTTTGAATAAAATGAGCTAGAAGTTTTTTATAATTGAAAATACACATTGGGTGATTTCGGTTCATTTGAATCGTTTCTTTTTATGCTACTGTTTTATTTTACTCTTTTAATCATAACCCGGAGGGACTCGGTTATAAGTAAATGGGTCGAAATTGCCACCTTTAAGTCTTTAACAAATGAAGGTAGTTGTGCAAAGGGCCTAATGGAGATGCTTTCGATATTCAGGAACATGATGGCTGCTGCTGCTCAATGTTACAAAGCAACTTTGTCTGTAACTACAGGGTTGTCTGCTCCCTTCAACAATCTTGCAATAATATACAAGCAGCAGGTATCAATCCTCTCTCTCTCTCCCCCCTAGCATCATATTGTCATTCTTGCTCTTACAGTTTTAGATTATTGTCTGTTAAATATGTGCATATTAACTGTTTTCTTTAACCTGATATGGCACATGGAATTAATTAACAGGGTAATCATGCTGATGCCATATCTTGCTACAATGAAGTTCTTCGGATCGACCCTCTAGCAGCTGACGGTCTTGTTAATCGTGGAAATACTTACAAAGAAATTGGGAGAGTGAACGAAGCAATTCAAGACTATTCACATGCTATTACTATCCGTCCAAACATGGCAGAAGCTCATGCAAATCTGGCTTCAGCTTACAAAGACAGGTATTTAGAACTTAATTGGAGTGTTGAGACATATATTAGCTCAGTTATGCTTATGTTTGATCACGTTCAAATTTGTGATTATGGAATTTCTAGTGGGCATGTGGAAGCGGCTATTAAAAGCTACAGGCAAGCATTGGCCATACGCCCCGATTTCCCAGAAGCCACTTGTAATCTTCTACACACATTACAGGTATGGGCTTCAATTTGTCAATAATTGTTGACTTAAGTCTTCACCATATGCTAACTACTTAATTAATTCTATTCCCTTTTCTTGTCTGTTATGTGGCAATTTCTTAGTGTGTATGCGATTGGGATGACAGAAAGAGAATGTTTATTGAAGTAGACGGCATTCTTCGAAAGCAGATAAAGGTATTGTACAGAATCTCTTACAAGTTATCATATATGTACACACCCATTAATTTAACAAGTTCGTTATTTCTTTTGTATGTTGGTGTATATGTTACTTTTCATCCAGACATCAGTTATTCCAAGTGTGCAACCTTTCCATGCAATTGCATACCCACTTGATCCTCTTCTTGCACTTGAAATCAGGTACATAAGTGGTTAATCCAGGCTTAAGCGTCGTGGATACGTGGAATAATATGTATAACACTTCTGATCGGAATTTGTTTTATTTTATTTTGTAGCCGGAAGTATGCAGCACACTGTTCTGTTATAGCAAGCCGATTTTCTCTTCCTGCTTTCAACCATCCTCTCCCTTTAAAAATAAAGAGTACAGGGGGTAACAAACGGCTTAAAATTGGGTAAATGTTTAAGATGTGAAAAAAATATATTGTTCCACGCTTGTTATTCCAAGAGCAGGTTCCTTACCTGGGCATTAATTCTGTTGTAGATATGTGAGCAGTGATTTTGGAAATCACCCTCTGTCTCATCTGATGGGCTCAGTATTTGGCATGCATAACAGACAAAACATGGAGGTTTTTGTTGATTTCGATCTTATATTGATTAAAGTTCTGGTTTGCTAGATGTTACAAACTATAGTATTTAGGTCTTTTGCTATGCTTTGAGTCCAAACGATGGTACCGAATGGCGGCTACGTACTCAATCAGAAGCAGAGCACTTTAAAGATGTCTCAGCAATGACGTCTGATATGATTGCTCGGCTAATAAATGAAGATCAGATACAGATACTTATCAACCTCAATGGTTATACCAAGGTTTGCATAAAACTTGACTCATAACCTATTAGCATACTGCATGGCTTTTTAAGTAACTGTTTGATTGTTTTGGTGGCAAATGATATGGAAAATGTAAAATCCATGGTAATTGGAATGAATTGCAAGTAGATATACATAATGTATTCATGTTTGTGGCCCATCATCACTCTCTTTGTAATTCACATCTTGTTGCTGCTACTCTACTGCAGGGAGCTAGAAATGAAATTTTTGCCATGCAACCTGCTCCCATCCAGGTGTCTTATATGGGATTCCCTGGGACAACTGGGGCCGACTACATACAATATCTGGTCACTGATGAGGTCAGTGAATTCCTTTTCTCTTTCTTTTACAGTATGTAATAGAGATGGTTGTGTCAATCTGGTAATGTTTTTCCACTTTGCTGATGCATCACTTGATTGAATCATCATCATCATCATCATCATACTCAGTTAATCCCACCTATATCATCATCATCATCACTTGATTGAATATATATTTTTAACCATATTAAAAGCATCAAATATTTATTAATATAAAGACTTGTCCGGATGCAATCTTACTCATTTTCACTTGAACTAGTTACCCAACTCAACTCAACCATCCACTTTATATTGTCACCTCTAGTACCGTGTGTGGATCATCTTTTTGTTAATACTAAAATGTTGCAACCATCTATGACAGTTTGTCTCCCCACTCAAGTACTCCCATATCTACTCAGAGAAACTTGTGCATGTTCCTCATTGTTACTTTGTTAATGACTACAAGCAGGTAATTGCAATGCATGTAATTTCACATAGCTATTTGATACTGAACATTTGTATCACCAGTAAGTTTTGTGAACTTTTTTCAGAAAAATCTTGATGTACTCGATCCAAATTGTCGGCCAAAGCGGTCTGCATATGGGTTGCCCGAAGACAAGTTCATATTTGGTTGTTTCAATCAACTTTATAAGATGGACCCAGAAATTTTCACAACATGGTAACTTTTGTACGTTTGTTGATTATAAGAAAGTTTGTTTTTCAACCGATCTTAAAACTGCTTTACCTACGTTTGTTTTAGGTGCAATATTCTGAAGCGCGTTCCAAATAGTGCACTTTGGCTCCTCAGATTCCCAGCTGCTGGCGAGATGCGACTTCGTGCTTGTATGTGATGTTTTTATTACATGTTGTGTTGCATAATTAATTACCATTTGGATAAGTAGGCGGGACACTCTACTCTTGAGATGACATAAATCAAGACAAAAATAATCGGGCTTGAAGTAGAATTTATGACACGACATATGGATCTAACACGGACTTCGTAGTTTTGGGTTTAGTGTAACGGGTATGGGTCAGTTTGGGCTCAGACCCGCTGACACATTTAATTAAACGTGCCGTGTTAGAGTTGTATTTTTTGTGATTATATATTTTTATTGCAATATTTTTATTTAAAAAATAAAATAATCAACTTTTTTTTGTTGAACGGGTCACATTTGTGTCAACTTGCAAAATTTATTAAACACAAATAGATCATGTTCATGTTTAAAATATTAACATTATTTTAACATGCATCATCTTTGTCCATGTAGATGCTGCTGCACAGGGTGTTAAGCCAGACCAGATTATTTTCACAGACGTAGCTACAAAAAATGAACACATCAGGCGCTGTTCTCTTGCCGATCTTTGTCTCGACACGTATACTCCTTTGCACCTTTATATCTATAACCTTCTGTTTTCACACACACATAATCTTTCCTTTTCACGTATACAAAGCATTTGTGTTATCTTCCACATCATTCTTTTTTTCTATACTATTTAAATCAGTAAAGTGAGGTAGTGTATCATGCATTTGTGTTATCTTCCACATCATTCTTTTTTTCTATACTATATGTACACAGACATGTTGAGCAACCACTAGAACTGTGCCCCTGTACTATGTGTAATATAATTTGTAACATATAGATTTTAAAATGTTTAAAATTTACTTCTAAAAATATAGATTTTTTTTTATTATGTTTAAGATTTACTTTTAGAAAATCATGTATTAGATGTACACTGCATGGACATAGACATGTGTACATTTTTATACTTTAAAAGAAAAATAACACACATTTATTGAGTGAATATTTTGGTATGTACTACAGGCCACTATGCAATGCACATACAACAGGAACAGATGTTCTCTGGGCTGGTCTGCCAATGGTGACCCTTCCCCTTGAGAAAATGGCTACTAGAGTTGCTGGTTCACTCTGTCTGGCAACCGGAGTTGGCGAGGAGATGATTGTCAACAGGTCAGCAGCAGCATTCTTGATAATTTTATTATTATTATTATTTATTTTTTTAACTTTGAATAATTTGGACTTTTGACATGAAGCATGCAAGAGTATGAAGACAGGGCAGTATATCTAGCTTTAAATCCAGGCAAGCTTCAAGATCTTACAAACAGACTCAAGCAGTCTCGCCTCAGCTGCCCTCTCTTCGATACATCACGATGGGTAACACCGCAATTCCACATATTAAATCAACTCAAATTTATTTTCAATATCTGTATGATAATATTATTATTATTGTTCAGGTTACAAATCTAGAACGAGCCTACCTTAAGATGTGGAATCTCTACTGTGCCGGTCAACAACCACAGCACTTCAAAGTCAAGGAAGACAATTCTGAATATCCATATGATCATTAACATCACACATGCATGAGCCTCGTTCTGGTACCGTGTATATCATTGTTAATTACTTAAAAATCAAACTTATGATTAATGATTTTATATTATGATATTTAAATCATCTATGTATGTTTTCCAACATGTAACCCCACCTTTGTATTTCAAAACATATTTCCATGCATGTTTATTAACCATTATACTTCCCTCACATATTACATTCTCAACAAAACAAAAAAAACCAAAGCAACCCTTCACCACACGGGTAGCAAGTTTGCAGGCGACGACGGGGCGAATTTCAACAGCTTCTTCGAATGAAGCCACGGTTTCACCTCCACAACTGCCTGAAACACCTTCGGGTCACCACCACCCGTATTCGACAACGTCTCGATTGTCAAATAATACTTCATCCCAGCCACCACTTGCTGCTCTGCCTCCACCACCTGAGAAAATGTGAGCTCTCCATCGTTATTCCCAGACCCGTGCAGGCGGTTGTACTCGTCGACGGAGTACTTCCCAATTGCTTGAATCTCCTTGTTTGTTTTCACATCATCTATCTTTGTCCTACCTCCTAACCTTCCAGTAGCAACAGAGCTAGAAACCGAAATTAGTAACACAAGTGAGAAGGTGATTGTGGTTATAGAGTGGTTTGCGATTGCCATGGTGATGTACTTATGTTACTTGGGACTGGTTGGTTTATTATGTGAAGTGGTGGGGGTTATGTATAGGAAGAAAGAGATGGACACGTAGCTGAAGACAAGGGAGTGGCAACGCCTACGGGTGCCGCGTCTTGGATGCATTTTAAGGAAGACGACAAGCAGTGTCAGTGGGTTTTGTCGTTTATCAGATGAATTCCTACGTTCTTTTTTATATCTTTTTTGTTGCCTTATCTGCTCGGTGTTTGTCATGATGCATATCTATCCGATTTAGATATCCAAGAAAGACTAGGAACGTTGATTATGCATGTAAATTTGAACCCGTAACAAGATGTATAAAATACGAAGTATTATCCTATCAATATTTAGGATTTTAGAACTGAATCCGATCTCTAACTCACACCTAAAAACTAAGGCAGCAATGAGAACGTGACACGTAAATGACTTGGTGTATAAAACCAAGTTTTTTTTAATGGCAAGGAACGACATGTCAATTACCGTGACACCGTGCGTTGTGGCTAAGGTCAACTATTTGACCGCTGCCTACCCTTTGGCTCTCTTAGATGCGCGGAAACCCGACCTCACCCTGCCCGAAGACACGACAGTGGAATAATCGGTAAAACCTCGCCGCCCATCCGAGTCAAACCGGTGCCACCCGTATTCGCTCTTCATCTGGATGCCACTCCACCACAAGAGTGAGCGCGTATAAAAACAAGTTAACCTAAAAACTAAGGAAGCAATGAGAAGGTGATACATGTATTCATAAGAATGGAAGACAAATGATCTCCCTCCTCTTCCTTTCTCCAATTCCTTTCAAATTGGAGAGATTGAAAATCACTCTAAAACCTCTTTAGTCTTTATTATCCCTCTCATTCCATCCCTTTCTCTCCTACAAAAAACTTTGGAACACATTTTTTTCCCCACTTCCTTCCCAACCCTTTCTCTTCCATCCTTTAGTGAAACTCTGGAACAGAGTGCTATGGGCAAGGTAGTTGAGTCACTTTGTTAGTGATAGAGATATGAATGAAGTTTCAAACAAGCTAGATAACAATTAACAACAACCACCTTACCCAGTAAATCCCATAATTAGCAAAATCTAAGATTACGGTTTGGAAAGGGTGAGATGTAGGCAAACCTTATCCCTATCCTTGTGGATAGAGAGGCTGCTTCCAGAGTGACCTCCGGCTCGACAACGCACAAACGAAAAGCAAACAATACTAAAAAAACTAATACAGAGCTGCTGAATTTAGAGAAACATTGAAAGCGTCATGTAGTAAACAAAGGTATACATGTCATCAAAACAACATAACCAATAAAACAACCAAATACAAGTCACCCTTACAGACCTTCTACCGGTGTAAGAAAAATTCTAAGCTCATAGAACCACGCTACGATACAACCAAACCCTCCCTAATAATCATTAACCTTAATCTTGTGCCTCCACGAAGCCCTATTCTCGACCATGTCCTTAGAGAGGTGCATCTCTACTAAATCATGCCTAATCTGCTCATCCCAAGTCAATTTGGGTCTTCCTCTACACCTTTTTCCATCTACAGTGATGGTTTCTACTACTCTAACTGGGGCCGTCATTTGCCTCCTCTTCACATGCTCATACCATTTTAATCTGCCCTCATTTATCTTGTCTGATATACTAACTACCCCTAACCTTCCCCTAATAACCTCATTTCTTATCCGGTCTACCATAGTGTGGCCGCACATCCACCTTAGCATCCTCATTTCAGCTATCTCCATCTTGCGAGCTTGTGTCTCTGAACAAATGATCCTAAGTACTTGAACTTAGTTGTCTGCAAGACAAGTTGCCCTTCAATCGTAACTTGATTATTTTCATCGTGACTTGCACCACTGAAACCACAATACATGTACTCAGTTTTAGAGCGACTAATCCTTAAACCCTTGCCCTCTAAAGCTGCACGGCAACTAGGGGTGTTCACGGCTTGGTTTCAAACCGTGAAACCGCCCAAACCGGTCGTCGGTTTGGTTTCATGGTCGGTTTTTTTACTTAACTTTCGGTCGGTCGGTTTCAATATTTTCAAACCGTAGCAAACGGTTTGGTCTACGGTTTATACCGGAAACCAACCGCAAAAAACCGGACCGGACCGTAAGGATTTATTTATATTTTCTTATAAATATTTTCATATTATATATAGACATAGATAAAATAAAATTTGTTTTTGCTTATAACTAAATTTTTGTAAAGTAATAGTGGGCTAACTCATTTTACATTAGCATATATTTCATTACAGTAATTTAAATCCTTATGTAAGTTTTTTAAATTTCAAATTCAACCTTTGTTTTGATGTGTTTGGGTATATTTTATTTATGTATTTGCTAAATTAGATGGTCTTTTAAGATATTTGGATTGTTAATTATTACAAAAAAGCTTGTTTTATGTTTAAAGGAACTTGGAGTTGTGGACGACATTCTTTTTATTTTTTTGCAAATCCGAGACATCTTGTATAAAGATTCAACGAGCTCAAACCACGAAACCGAACCGGAACCAAACCGCTACTAACGGTTTTGTTTGGTTCGGTTTAAAATTTCTACGGTTTGGTTTTGGTTTACAAAATTCAAAAACCGCTACTAACGGTTCGGTACACGGTTTGACCTAAAAACCGCGAAAACCGGACCATGAACACCCCTAACGCCAACCCTCTAGCTGCTCATTCAGACTATCTTTGGACTCTGCAACTAACACAATGTCATCTGCAAACAACATGCACCACGGCACTGTCTCCTGAATCGACTTGGACAACTCATCCAAGACAACTGCAAAAAGGGATGGACTCAACGCAGATCCTTGGTGGAGTCCTACCCGTACTGGAAAGGAATCGGTATCTCCTACTAGCGCGCGAACACTAGTTTCCATCCTATCGTACATATCCTTAATTACGTCTATATACCTCTCAGGGACCTCTCTAGCCTCTACTCTCCAGACTGTCCCAAATCAGTTTACGAGGCACACTGTCATATGCCTTTTCAAGATCTATAAAGGCCATATGTAAATCCCGTTTTCTCCTTATATTTTTTCCATCAACCTCATTAGAATGTGTATTGCTTCCATAGTCACCCGCCCAGGCATGAAGCCAAATTGGTTTACTGAAACCCGAGTTTCTCTTCTAATTCTAGCATCAATAATCATTTTCCATAATTTCATAGTATGACTTAACAACTTAATACCTCTGTAATTCCCACAACACTGTGCGTTGCTTTTGTTCTTATACAGAGGCACTATAACACTACTCCTCCACTGCTCTGGCATTTGTTTAAATTTGAAAATACAATTGAACAAAGTAATTGACCATTGGACTCCTTCCTCTCCCAGACACTTCCACACCTTAATCGGTATGTTGTCTGGACCAACTGTAACATCGCAAAATTTTTCCCAAATTTTTATACACAAAGTCCTCGTTTTATACATCTTTTTATACACAACTTATATATATATATATATAAATAATAATATTTCATATCTAATGTATTGGTAAATATATATATATATATATATATATATATATATATATAATTGTGTATTCATTGGACACACTTACTTGAGCCCAACCGAACCTAATCATAACCCAAACCAAAACAACCCAAGCCCACTTCTGATAGCCCATGATTTCAGCAGGCCCAACAGTGACCCAGCCCAAGAAACTAAGCCCACTACCCCCTCCTTCCCTTTTCAGTTTTATAAAAAAATAATGTTAGGGACGGGGATCGAACCCGGGTCCCTAACCGGTTCAACAAACAAAACCACACAACCAGCTGCTCTAGCCTTGAAACTTGTTTCAATCAGGATACATTATAATTATATCATGATTTAAAACCATCTCAGTTGACTTGGAAAGTCAACTGAGATCCACGAACTTACCAAAATCATCAACCTTAACTCGTAATTGATTTATGATTGGCAATGCACCGTGATAACCGGCCTATTCTGACTCATACCTTCGTCAATTGTCAATCAATTGTTTCCAATTTTGATCCACGAACGCGTCAAACATTCGTAACAAAGTCAAACTTGCCAATTCGAATATTCAGATCATTACCCTATAAATTGGGCATCAATGGACCATCACAAGTCGCCGAACATCCTCTTCCAACCCCCAATTTCTACATTAAATCTATTTTCTGGTGTTATTGATCGTGTTTTTGACTTCGGGCTTGACAGACCAATTCGTATCTTAATCGTGATTGTAAGTGTGATCTTTGTTATGGGTTTCAATTATCGGAACTAACACAACATTAACCCCATGATTAATTGGGTTAATGTTGTGTGATTGTATCGATTGCAAATTCTAGGGCTCGTATGTTTGATATTTGGGGAAGAACATGATTCTCGTATGTTATTTATTTTAATTAAACAAGAACCAAACACAACCACTGGTCTGGACCAAGTGGTTGTGTCTGGTGCCATCCTTCTGAACCGCGCGGGTTCGATACCCGGCAGTGGCAACCCTTTTTATTCTTTTTGGTTCTTAATCAAAAACAAATCAAATTAATTATATATAATACTTATATTTTATAAATTCGTTTTAAATTATTAAAACTCTTTTATTAATTCTAAAAAAAATTATTTTAGGTTAATCTGATGAAAAAGTTTCACTCACAATTTTTGGTTTTCAAAAATTTATTTATTTAATATATATAATAATTAAATCAAGTTTATTCTATTATATTTATAAAATTCCATTAAAATATCAAAACAAATTTATAAATTTCCACAAAAATTATTCTGAGTTTATATAATGATAAACTTTTCTGAAATGATTTTTATTTCAGAAAAATCATTTATTTAATATTTTTAATCAATTTTTGTTAGTTTTAATCATAATTAAATCATAATAAATCCAATTTTTAATATTTTTGCACCAAAATTTTATACAAATTATTTCTGAATATTTAGAACAGAAATATAAATTTTAAACTAATAATTCTTTAATTTTAATATTTTTAAATATTAAAGTTAAATTTTGACAATTTGTTATAAATAGAATTAATATTCTATTTTAAAGAAAATAATTTTATAAAAATTATTTTTATACTTTAAACACATTTTTGTGACCATCTTGAATTTTAATTTTATAAAAAGATGTTTGTCTATTTAAATTACTAAATTTCTCCCATTTATCAAACATTTTTAATATTAATCAAACAAGCAATTATCCCCAATTCGAAGCCCTAGAACATATACATTTGTAGACTAGATAGACTTAGACATATTTATTACCTTATTATAGGGTGATACTTGACACATTTGGGCAACACCACTATTCAATTTTACAACAGATATAACATTTTGCTAAGGTGAGTTTTACATAGCCCCTTTTCTATTTATCACCGTTTTTGGGGTGAAACATGTTACAACATCATTTATGCAATTCAATCATCAATGTGTCTATGTGTTTTTCTATGTTGCATTATGTCTTGAACATGACTAGGGTAAGCACAATTCTAGCATAAACATTGATCAACCGACGGTATACATTGATAGATCTATTGGACTGACAATCCCACCCGGATACGTGCCTCCTACAAAGGTAGCGTGAGTGTTTGTTACTGCAATATAAACGAGTGAACCATGAGCGTATGGGATGTACCACAATACTACAGTCACAAGGGTTGATTATGCACTCGATTTACTTCTAGTATGTTTTCACATATGGACTAGATTTGCCATGACACATGAATTGCACAACAAATTTTATTCGTTTATCAAAACCTATGTAATTCTCACCAACTTTTGTTGACCCAAAATATTTTCAACTTAACATGTTTCAGGTTCTACTTGCTTGAAGATTTGAATTGATACTTGAAGATGTGTGCATAGTTTTATTCAATTTGATGTACGAATTCTTGTAGAACAATTGTATATAATTTATTTAAATCATATAATGAAATTTATTATTTACCATGAGCTACTGAACAATCATCAATACGTGACATCCCGATGTTTCCGCCATCGGTTGGGGTGTTACACCAACTGCCTTAGCCCTTCCCATCTTCCTGAGGCAGACCTCACTTCTCCCCGTGTAATATTTCGACAATAGCAGTTATTCGATTGCCGCGTTTGGGTAATGGTGTTGTCATGATCCTCTTGTTAAGCTCTCTCGTCGTTGAAAAGATTGCAAAAATATGTTCATCATCTTTGCTTAATTTTGTGTTGCTTTATTAGAACACGACCATCTTCTCCCTTTATAAACTTCACCACCCCTAGATCTTGCAAAAATATGTTCGCCATCTTTGCTTAATTTCGTGTTGCTTTACTAGAATACGACCATCTTCTCCCTTTTCAAACGAGCTAGATGTAGAAATAAAAAGGGATACTGCCAACCCAACAAGGCTGAAAAACACCTGGGGTGGGTCATCAATTATCTGGGTTGGCCCAAACCAAATTGTCACACCACGACAATGGCGGAAACACGTGGCGCGACGGTTCAAAGCATAAAGTCAAGGTCATTGCTAAACACAAGTAATTTAAGAAAATGGGTCATTTATTGTGACGTCAAATCTTGTTCAAACATTACACAAAAGTTAATTGTTTTTAAGGTAATCATAGAGGTTTCTCATATATATCCCAAATGCCTTGGGAAATAAAAGTGAAACCCCACAAAAGGTTGACGCCGCATTGGAGGATTCCTCGACCCAGCTTGCCCGGTTCTCCTTCATCTAGTTACCTGAAAGATATGTTTAAAAGTTTCGTCAATATAAAATATATTGGTGAGTTCACAGGTTTTTAGTTTCCAAAACTTGAATACTTGGGAAGTACCATGTTATGACAATATATAGGAGTTGCAAATTCCTATAACTCTACTTGAGACTATAATCAAACCAAGACGTATAAATAAATATGCCCCGCTCCAAGTCGTTACTCGGTTTCCCACGACTTAAGTTCAGAATATATGCACCCCAGGCATAACCTAATGCATAATCGACGCTATCGATTAGGGGTGGGCCTTGTCAGGCACCAATAGTACTATTCAATATTCCTCCGGTTTCATTTCCCTGAATAAATGATTATAGAGGCGAGGACTCAACCCCGAGTGGCGGTCACACCTCAAGTAATAAATCCGTCAAACATTTTCCCTAACATATCTTTCCCCCGGAAAACGTAAAAATAGTTTAAAATGGGGCCGTGAAACTCACCTGAAACTCTGTCTGGATTACTAGGCGGATAGCAAAGATGGTCTCGCACCTACAAACGTCCTAGACGTATAAGTCACTATTTCTATAGTGCATGTGCCTTGGCAAGTTGTACACCCAACTCCCGACCACAAGTTATTCCAAATCCCGTTTAATTAAGCGCGTATCCTAGGTTTTGTTGGCGTTACATTACCCTTTGTGTTACAAGTTATATATTACTCTTGTTAATATTTCCTTAACTTGTATCTTATTATCATCGGCTCGACGTCACTTAACATATAATTATTTTCCCATTTAAATAATTATACTTAAGATCGCATCGCTCGATATAATATATATTTCCACACTCGACCCGACTCACTTTGCCGCACATCTGTTTTCCCATTTAAACAAATATACTAAGATCTTGTCGTTCGATGGTATATTCTTAACGTCCAATTCAACTCACCATACCGTATATTTATTTTCCCATTCAAATAAACATACTAGGATCTCGTTGGTACGGCATACACATGTATATATCTTTGTCTTCTCGTTGCGGCTTTCCTTCCCACATATCTACTTTCCCATTAAGTAGATACACTAGAATTTTGCCGAGACGAGCGTACATATATATATAAATGTGTAGTTTTTCTTGTTAAGTATATACGTTTGTTTAACGTCTCATTTGTTTATGTCATGTGTTTTCTCCCACGAATAATTCCTCCAACACTTAGGAAAGTGTTTATTAGTTTTCACCCAATGTATATATATATTTTACTTCTTAAAATATATATTTTCCTTATCTTGCCGCAATGGCATTTTTCTCATGATTTGTCCGTGTACGGTTCGTTAACGCGTCTTAGTTTGATATCTTAACTCGATTAGTTAATTTTTCCAAGTTTTTCCCAACATGTGTTTTATAGAAATATTATCCATATTTCTTCCTCCTTTCACATGTTACTTGGATGGTTTAAAAATACTTGTGTATTTTTAACCCAACTTGTTAACTTAACTACAAAAATGTTTCCAACACTTTTATATTCCCATTTATATAAAAGTATTCATTTTTGTATAAGTTTCTCAAGTTTGTTTAATATTTTTATAAAATCTCTATTTTATAAAAATCCTTATGTTAATACCATCCATATTTTTATAACTTTCAAAAATATACTTTTATACAAAAATACCCAAGTATATCTACTAGTATTCACCAAAATCATCCTTAGAAGTTTATTACTTACACTTTTGACACCAAACTTTCCATACTTGCATTTTTGGACTAATAGTTTCTAAAATATCCATTTTAGTCCTCTAACTTTCAAAGTTACAATATTAGTCCCTCAACTTTCAAAAGTTGCATTTTTCCACTCTAACTTCCAAAGTTAACATTTTTCACTCAAAATAGTAGACTTTGAAGATTCAACTTTTTATTGGTAAGTTATTTTTGTATCAAAACACTTTTGTTAGTCTTATATTCCATATGTAAGACTACTTGTATGTGTGTTTTATGTGTTTGCTCATTTTAACAAAATATCATTCTTCTAAGTAAGCTAACTTTAATTTTCCATCTTCTTTATTTATGAACTTCTAATATGTTCCACCATACATTATACCTTAGATGATCATAATAAGATGATTTAAAGTTACTTTTAACATATTCAAGTTCATTCCACAAATCTTAACCAAAACATCATCCTACTAAGTTTAAGTGTAAACTTTATATATTTTCAAGATCATTACTTTATTATCATCAAATCCATGACTTACTTACATATCTTTAATCATCTATTTTACACATGTAAAACCTATTAAAGATTATGTTCAAAACCACTTTTTAAAACCCTTCATGTACAACTTGCTTCTAAGAACACATACATGAATAATAATAATCAAAAACAAGGTTAAGAAGCTTACTACTAGCACAAGGCTAGGGAAGACAAAACCTTTGATTTTGAGAGGGGTTTAGTGTATTCTTCCTTAATGGTTAAGCTCCAAGCTTGAAACACACAATAGGGGTTTGGATGATGGATTGTTTTAAGTGTTTTGGAGATGTAAAAACTTGTAAGAATGAGGTATGGGGGAGGTGGAAAACCCACGGCCAAGGGAAAGGAAAGAAGAAGAGTTGTTTTGCTTGATGCTCCAAATCTCTAACACATGTTATATAGTGCCTTATCACATGTAATCATTCCAAAGATTCAAGAAATCTTATGAAGGATTGAGTTGTGTACTTGGGATATTTTGAAAGATATGATATGTGTGTGTGTAAGTGTTGCCGTGTATGTATGTATGTATAGGTAAGATTGCTTGCAAATCTTGGTTAATCTTTGTAAACTATCATGATCTCTATATAACACCTCTTACATACATGTGCATACACTAGTGTAATGATAGTTTGGGTTGTGTCTTGGATTTATATGGCACTTGGCCGAAAATTTCACAAGGGGGACAAGAGTGTGGCTTGCTTTTGTACTAGTGTTTTCCTTACACTTTTTGTCTTATACAAGTGCATGCTTTATGCTAGGTTCTTAGGTTATTATTAATATTAACAAGACATGGATATAACAAGGCCATTAGGCCGCCCCCAAGTGGGTTTAAGTGGGGTCCACAACTTCAAATATTTACCCATTGTTTGTTATGTTTAATCCCCCGTCGTTCGGGTGTCGTTCGGGTATTTTTCGGGTTTTAATCACGCGTTATCATGACATTAAAAATACCTTTAATAATCCTTAAATATAGTCTAATTTAAGCGTTGATTGGTTATTTAGGCCTTTGCCGGGTGAAATTATGAGTTATACGCGTATCGGGTGCGGTACGCGCATTTTATTCGTTACCGGGAGATTTGTACAAGACGTTTTCATTTATGGTTTTGGAGTTCCAAAACTCATTATATTTCATGAAAATACCCTTTATTTTATATCCTGGGTGTCCGGGATCCGTTTCGTTTATTTAATTATTACCGGGTAATTGCCAACGTCCATACCGGATAGCTTATTCGCACATGATCCAATCATGTTTACCATTAAACGTATGCATTCCTATGCATTATTTGGAAATTGCTATCTCCTAAGGCCTTGATAATTAAATCACACATAATTGCATTTAATTACGTTAATCATATGTTAATTAATTTGTACGGAATTACCTTATTTTTGCCGGTTGTTACACAAATGAAGCTCCATATCCATGACTCTCTATAGCCGTTAGGTATGAGCTACAATGCAGGACCACAACCTTAAGCTACAATCCAGGTGAAGAGTGAATACGGGTGACGCAGGTTCGACTTGGATGGGCGGCAACGTTTTACTGATTATTCCACTGTCGTGTATTCAGGCATGTGGATGTAGGGTTTTCGTGCATCTGGGAGAGCCAAAGGGCTAGCGATGGTCGAATAGCCGACTTTGGCCACAACGCCCGGTGTCACGGAGGTTGGTACGTCGTTCCTTGTTGTTCATTTTTTTTTTTTTTTGAAATTAGGAGGTTATGATCCATCATTTCCCCTTCTTAGTACATAAAACATATAACCATGTTATAAAATGAGATATAAAGTAATTAAATAAGTTGTGTACATGTTTACAACTTGTATTGTTCGCACCGTCAGAAACCGTTAAACCTGCTAAGATACGATTTACCAGTAACCATTCCGTCTAATTTGTTATACTGCATCTAAAAAAGAAAGAAGTAAAATCCATGATAATCAAAAGTTCAAATTCTCACACCTATGGATAACATTTAAAATTTGGTCAAACTCATAAACAATCTTTTAGTCACAAGTTATAGTTTTTTTTTTTTGTTTTAATAAATTGTTTTATTCAATTAGATCTGAACCGACCGTTATAGCATCGGTAAGCTCCTTCGTCCCCACCACACTCTCATTTCAAATTCAATTTATTATATCTTCCAACGGCTACCTCTCTCTCTCTAAACTCTCCTTCACAGTTCTCACACACACACTCTCTCTCTCTAGATTAGGGTTTGTAACTTCGTATTAAAAAATGAAGCATTTTAAGCAACCAAGAAACGCCATTTTAAGAGAACATTCTTCAGATCTTCCGCCACCAAACCCTAGTTCCATGAAGCACAACAGATCTAATCGTAAGCACAAATCCAGCAAAGAAAACGCTCCTCCTGATAATAATAATAATAATAATATTATTATTCCAGATTCAAAGCCTTCACCCTCTGTAACCGGTAAACTCAAATCGATGCTCCCACCGAGGCCGCCTTCCTCGAACCCTCTCAAACGGAAGATTGGGACCGATTTTCATCCGGAAAATAATGTTACTGGATCTACGGATACAGGGGTCAAGGTATATTATCTTTTAAAATCCCTTGGTTAGTGTCTTTAGTGGAAAAAGTTGCTTGCTTTTAGGTTTTAACAACATTATTAGTTGAAACTGTTAAAAATGTTAAAGCCCTTGTTTAGTATTTTTATTTTTATTTTTTAAATTTGTCATAGTCTGTTGCTTGTAACAAGATTATTAGTTGAATAGTGAAATTGGTTGAAACCCTAGTTTCAGTGCTTTAAATTAGTACATTCATAGGTGCTTAAACTGTTAAAAGTTAAAACCCTAGTTTAATGTTTTTAATGGAGTTTTTTTTTTTTTTTTTTAAGTTTGTAACAGGGTTATTAGTTGAAACACTAAACTGTAGGGTTGCTTTAAATTAGTGCATATTAGATTTTAAAATTTATAGGGTTTAGATCTTGAAATGTCCAAAATCATGTTAGGCACTCCAAAAGATTTAATGTTGCTGATGATGATCAACTTGTTTAGGTTAGTGACAGAGTCATGTTATGTGCTAATTTTATGTGATGTGGTGTGATGACTTTATTAGGTTATAGTGAGAATGCGGCCGTTGAATAATAATGAAGGAGGAGAAACTGTAGTCCAGAAGACTTCTGGCGAGTCGTTGACAATGCTTGGACACCAATTTACTTTTGATCATGTGGCTGATGTATCATCAACTCAGGTAAGTTGATCATTGTTTGCTTTTAGTTTCAGATTTCATGGATCGTTCACATGGTTTCTCACTGTTTGTTGCTTTGATTTGTCTTCCAGATTGATATATTCGAGCTTGTGGGAGCTCCTCTTGTTGAAAACTGTCTTGCTGGATTCAACAGTTCAATATTTGCTTATGGGCAGGTATGATTTATGAATGAACTTTTTATCACCATTAATTATACGGTTTTTGTTGCTGTTTGTGTTAATAATTCTTTGAATTTGATTTGTCTAGACTGGGAGTGGGAAGACCTACACGATATGGGGACCAGCCAATACATTGTTAGAAGAGTCCACATATAGTAATGAACAAGGATTGACGTCCCGTGTTTTTGCAAGATTATTTTCTCGCATAAATGAGGTGTCTTTTATGTTGTATTTCTCATAGTTTCAGTTATATCAGCATAAATTTGTCATCATGATTTGCTTGTGTTTTGATTATTTCTTGCAGGAACAAAATAAACATGCTGACAAACAACTTACGTATCAGTGCCGGTGTTCTTTTCTCGAGGTAACATGATCTTTTACTATTGACAGCTGAACTTTATGCTGTCACTCTTTTATTGATAACAAAATATTATATACAGATCTATAATGAACAAATCACCGACTTGCTGAATCCATCTCAAAGAAATCTCCATCTAAGAGAGGATAATAAAACCGGTGTTTATGTTGAAAATTTGACTGAGGAAACTATTTGCAGTATGAAAGATGTGACCCAGCTCCTAAAAAAGGTACTGAATTGGTCCCACTAGACTCATGTGTTTTTCAAGGGTATCTCTTGCATTTGACTAATATTCAAACAGCTGTATTGAACTGTTGAACCATTATATTGGATTCATAAAGTGTGCTCTTGGATAGTATTATTTGATAATTCTTAACAAATATGCAGGGTTTATCAAACCGGAGGACTGGGTCAACAAGTCTAAACTCTGAGAGTTCCCGATCACACAGTGTGTTTACATGTGTTGTGGAATCAAGTTGCAAGGTAATAAGACATTAAGACCCTAGTTAAGGCAACATCTAAGTTATTTTGTATTTGTCTAGTATTGCACATAACGGTAGTTAATATATATTATGGTTACCAAGTAATTTGTCTGCATAAGGATGGGCTTAATTTCAAAATTTCCAATTCTATAGAGTGCAGATGGTCTGAGATGCTTTAAAACGAGTAGAATGAATCTTGTTGACCTTGCCGGGTCTGAAAGACAAAAGTCAACTGGTGCAGCTGGAGAGCGTTTGAAAGAAGCTGGTAATATTAACCGTTCACTTTCACAGCTAGGGTAAGTCATTTCAGTCAGTTACATTTTCAAATGTGTTTTTAATAATTTGTTTGACAACATATATAAAATGTTTTTCTTATTTGTTTTTGGATTTGCAGAAACTTGATTAACATTTTAGCTGAAGTCTCGCAAACTGGAAAGCCAAGGCACATTCCTTACAGAGATTCCAAATTGACATTTTTGTTGCAGGAATCCCTTGGTGGAAATGCAAAGCTGGCTATGATCTGTGCCGTTTCTCCTGCTCAAAGGTAATATATGACTAAGAGTCTAGAGATCCATTCACTTATAAATGGGTGCAACCTGTCTGCCCCGTCTATTTTGCCCCAAACTGCTTTTCTTTCTTATCTTTTTCCACTTTTCTAACACAAACGAAAAATCTATGATTCAGTTGTAAAAATGAGACATTTAGTACATTACGATTTGCCCAGCGTGCCAAGGCTATAAAAAACAAAGCAGTTGTTAATGAGAAATTGCAGAATGATGTTAATACATTGCGTGAAGTGATACGCCAGCTCAAGGTACATTTTTCTGTAATTTTAAGATTTTATTATGTGATTCAGCTACTAATCTTTGTGCACCAACTACATTTGCCAGGATGAGTTACAGAGAATGAAGTCAACTGGAAACCAAGTTGATACGAACGCCGGCTCCTCGTCAGGGTGGAATGCTAGAAGAAGTATCAATCTTTTAAAATTCAGCCTCAATCATCCAATGATTCTACCTCATGTAGATGATGACGGGGATGAAGAAATGGAAATAGTTGAAGAAAGTGAAACGATTCTTGACCGAAAAGATTCTGAAGACACAGATTTTAATATGCAAGAGGATATATCAGATCAAGTTGGAAATCTTGAAGTGACAGCTCAGAATCTTGAAAACAATGAAGATAAAAAAGATTCTTTGAAGGATGCGTCTACTCAAAATGATTTAGGCGATTGTGTTAATACTAATTTACCCCCAGAACCATCTGAAGCATCCCTGGTCCTCAAGTCACCAACTTCAAGTGTTTCACCTATACCTACTAACAGCAGCCGGAAAAGTTTAAAGACTTCCTCAATGTTAACTGCTTCTCAGAAGGACCATTTGGAAAAAGCTTCTCCTAAATCCTTTAATGACTGCTTGTCCGCCAGCCTCCACCGCGGTCTTGAAGTACTTAATAAGCATAAAAAAGGTTCTGCTTTTACACAATCTTCATTCAGGTTTTCATACAAACCATTAGACAGTAAGCCGTTGTTGGTTAAAAAAGATGTTGGCGTGCAAGCTGTTCAAGGTAATGAGTTAGAAGAAGAAAAGCCAGTTGTATATTTGTGCAGAAACTGCAAGTGCACCAGTTCTCAAGATGTAAAAGATGGAACTGATTGTTCAAACATGCAGTTGGTTCCCGTTGATGGGTCACAGCCGGCTGATAAAAATAAGCAGTTAGTTCCCAAGGTATGTATATTCTTAATACAGTTTTTGGTTTTGTATAGATTGAAGCGGGCAGGTTGGCCGCCCAGCCAAAACCCCTTTCCCCCAAAAAAACATACAATCAAGTAGTAGCTTGTTAAAATATTATTACAAAAAGTAGAGGTTTATGCAATTTTAATCCAGTTTGGGCAACTTTCGACCTGCTTCCTAAGTTATTATCTTTATATTTTCCCGTTTGACTTCTTAGAGATAAAAGCATAACTGAAATCAACCCATTTATAAATAAATGGGCTGAAATGGCCACCTCTATTCTCTGTTATATTCATGATTGAAATGTTTATTATTCTGCAGGCAGTTGAGAAGGTGTTGGCAGGAGCTATAAGGAGAGAGATGGCATTAGAAGATCTCTGCACCCGACAAGACTTGGAAATAAACCAACTCAATCGTTTGGTATGTTTGCTTTTATTTCTAAACAAAAATAGTAATAAATTAAATTTCACCATCAAAATTCTTATCTCTTCTATGTTACAACAGTTGCAACAATACAAACATGAGCGAGAGTGCAATTTAATTATTTGTCAAATTCGGGAAGATAAAATTGCTCGTCTTGAGAGCTTGATGGATGGTATTTTGTCTGCTGAGGAGTTTAAAGATAAGGAATTAGTTTCCTTGAAAAATGAGAATAAGGTATGGATTTCCTTTTTTGTTTAATTGTTTTGACTGTATGTACACTTTGTTGTATTTCAGTCTGTAATTGTTTTATCATATTAAAAACTAAAGGTGGGTTCGGCAATGGGTTGTAACAGACCGTTTTGGAAATTGTATAAATTAATGATCTGTTAATGATAATTACCATAACCACTTAACAAATATAATAATGTTGGGTGACTTTCAACCTGTTCTACCGTTCAATTCTGTTTTAGATAAACACAATCCAAATTGTCCTACATAAGTTGAAAATTTGTCTATATTTACAGATTCTGAAGGAAAATTATGAGAACCAACCAGAAGTTCTAAGGACAGAAATAGAGTTTCAAAGATTCCAAGATGAATTAGAACGATACCAAAACTTCTTTGACTTGGGGGAAAGGGATGTATTGTTGGAAGAAATTCAAGATCTGAAAACTCAACTTCAACTTTATATGGATTCTTCATCTAAAAGAAGGAGTAATGTGTTGCAACTAACCTATCAATCTGACCCGAGGGTGGGTCAAGCTTTAAGCACGGTACAAGAGTTAGTCGATCAGGGAGTTGAAGCAGAGAGCAAATGGGTCTCTCTTGTACAAGATTTGGAACATAAACTACAAGAAAGCCGACTTATTGTTGAAAAGCAAAAGCATGAACTAGAAACCGAAAGAAAATGTGCCAAGGAGTTGAAGGATGCAATGCAAATGGCCATGGAAGGGCACGCAAGAATGCTTGAACAATACGCCGATTTAGAGGAAAAACATATTAATCTGCTAACAACACAAAGGAGAATTGAAGACGGGATTATTGATGTAAAAAAAGCAGCTGCTAAAGCTGGTGTTAAGGGGGCTGAATCTAAGTTTATTAATGCACTTGCAGAAGAAATTTCAATTTTGAAGGCAGAAAATGAGAAAGAGCGGCGTTATTATAGGGATGAGAGTAACGGGCTTAAGGCACAATTAAGGGATACTGATGAAGCTGTGGTGGCTGCTGGTGAACTACTTGTTAGACTTAAAGAAGCTGAAGATGCTGTTGCTGCTGCTGAGGTATTTTTCTGTTACATTTCTTCTTTTTTATTGATATTTTCTTCGTCATGAACCTCTTATTATACTTGATGAGTTGACTCCTATGGATCATGACTATTACTTTGGCCTTGCGATTTCTTTTTGTAATCAGAGGTACCAGATGTGCAGGTAATGTCTAAAAAACAGATACTTTTTTTGTTGCAGCTTGCAGAGTCAGGTTGACCCCAGAGGGTTATGTTTTTAAGAAATAATCGATGCTATTGTAACTAGAGGTGTGCCAAATCTTGGCAGGTTTGAGTAACGGGTCAAAACTGATACCTTCTTGGTATGGGCGAGGCCGGTTTGACCCAAAACGCTTTTTGTCCATACTTTTTGTACATATGCATTCCAAGAAGACCATACTAATTATCTGATTTTATTTAATAAGTTTTTATAAGTTAAATATGGTTATCTTACATATGTTTTATTCAACTAACAACAGTATATACATTCTATATACGCAGGCGCGCACAAGGGATGCAGAAAAAGAAAGGAGAAAGCTTATGAAGAGATAGAAAAACTGAAGAAAAAACTCGATAAATCGGTTTCTGACAAGCAATGGAAAGAAGAAATTAACAATTCCTACAGTGAAGATGGAGAGTTGGCAAAATTGTCAGGACCCCCATCTTGGTTATCTGGTTATGACACATGCAACATATAGGTAACAAGTTAGAATTTTATGTGTTGTATTAGATAAAAGTCTCTTGTATAGCCTTCAGAGTTTAGTCTTTTTTTTGGGCCTTCCAACAAGGGGGTGGTCTCACCATTTGTGAAGACCAATTTACTCTAGTTATCTTGTCCAAACCTTGTATTCCCAGTGACCTTTTGGCATAAATTCTAAACCCTTTTAATTTAACCTCTTACTATCCAAGAATTTTATTTATATATACGAGTAGCGGTTCGGTTCATCACGGTAAAGAACAAAACAATCAATTTTATTTGACCCGTTAATTTTTTAAAATAAGCAAGACGCGATGGTGAATTTGGATTTTTATAAACCATTGTTTTTATATTATTAAAATAATGAAAAAGGTAAATAATGGCACGCCATATTAAATAAACTAAACCTTTAAGTAGCGTTGATGACGCGTACGTGTGTGCTTCCATCACTGTACATTACCATTTAGAAGTCGGTTTTGAGTAAAAATAAACACCTCGCAATGACTTACTTTTATATTGGTAACGTTTTTTTGTTAAACATTAATAAAAAAAATGTTGCTCTTTTAAACGATTAATTGTTTATATCCCTCTATTTAAAATCCTAATTACATATTTACTCAACCTAAAATTCAAATTACATATTTACCCAACTCTAACAAAACTAGGATTTCCCCACCGCGCGTTGCGGCGGGGAATCCATGTACAAACCAAATAATAGCAATCCAGTCGTTGTTTGGTCAGTATAGGTCAAAATAAACTTTTACTATTGCGGCCGCGTAAATTTTGTTATTGCTATTTCCTTCATCTTAAACTTAGCATCTTGCTAGTCCTTGGTGTTTTTGTAATATTTGGTATATTTGATCTTCTTGACCCTCGAAATAAAGAAAAAAAATTCATCTCAAAGAAATGGTTGACGTTATATGTTTGGCAAGGGGATGACGTCACACCATGCCGGTGGGAAGTAATTATGGGCCCAGTGGGCCTTAGAGATCAATTTCGTCCATCTCATTCTCTCTTCTCGACAACATGTTGTCGTGCAAATGAAATCTGCAATTTTGCCTAGGGGTGGTGACGGTGTTGCCGTGAAGAAAAGTAACCTACAAAGGAATACCTGTGGAGTGCCTCCTCCCCTTAAAGTGAAGATGAGAAGCATTTGGCTAATTTGTATAGACTCATAATCTACTTAGTGCACTTTTCTTGTGTTGATATAAATAGATTTAACTTACTTATGTGAACTTTAACGTTTTTTAGATGTTCCCTTTAAGCTCCTAACATCAAATATACCAAATCTTAGTTATATCATAATCAAACGCTACTTGAAAAAGAACAAATCACCCATACATATCCTTCCTTTTCGCTATGTCTAGCTATACGTACATGAGCAGAAAGATGGAAAATTGCAATTTCTTCCCTAAAGAAAATCATTTTTACATAGGTCACAAAAATAAAGAATTTATTGAATCAACGAAATTCCTTCAAAAGAATGCTAAAAACCCTAATTTTTTAAATCAAACCAAATGATTTAAACAAAAAATACAGACAACAGAGAACCAACTTGGCCAGCTAGAACGAAGTGGGAAGGTTGTGTTACAATCAGCTGTTAAGAGGATTCCGGCAATAGTTCATCAGCTAATAAGCAAGCGGTCACATTCATAGTTCACCACCCAAATCCGACAACTGCGTCTAGATTATTGGAACTCAAAATCATCATTGGCTTCCTCAGATACTCCATTTGGTTTTGATCTTCCTCTTCATATTTCTATAGTACTAATGAACAGAAGTCGATGAAGCGAGAGGTGGAACTCACTTCTTCCATAAACGATCGCTAGTTTACGGATCTTAAAGGAAGCTTTCACAATTCTAACGTTCGAATCACATATCCTACTACCCTTTTGTTATTATTAACTTTATTATTACTCAATACAAAAGGCAAACACATTACACGAGAGGATAAGATGAAGTGTAAAAGAAATTGGAAAAAAATGTGGTGGCATGTTGTGGCAACATCCAAAAGGCACAATGGTACCATCTAGTTGGTTTGTCACCTACAATCCAACCTAGCATACCCAACAAAAGTTGTACCTTGTTACAATACCTGGTTGTAAACTACTGTAGCACTGACATTGTATTTTAATATATATTGTAATGACAAAATTACCCTTTTATTTAAGCATACAAACTTTTCACTCCTCCCTCTATAAACGACTTCCCCACTTATTACCCCCCCGGGCGAGAATCGGTTTTCAAATCCTTTCAAGCCACTAATCCTATCCAACTATGAGAATAGGTGACGAGAACACCAAGACCAATTATCAACCTACAATGGTGGCGTTTTACAGTGTGGGAGGATTGTTTGATATTCCTTTATTTGGGTATGTTTGGCAAAACTAGCTGGTGGCTGGAAGCTGGTGGTTGGAAGCTGGTGGTTGGTATCTGTAGTTTTTTAAATACATTTTGGTGTTTGGTAGAGTAGCTGGAGATTTTAATAAAATGTATAGAATGACCAAAATAGGCATAACTAAAAGCTTGTATGCATGTTTTTTATGGTAAAATGAGTATTTTTGTCATTTTACTTATTAAAAGCTTTTAGCTAGCAGTAGTTTCTTTTAAATGCTAGTATTAGTACCGTTTTAAAATGAAGTTTTTCTCGTAAACTAAAAGTTTCAAACCCCTTCAACCAAACAATTTTTTATTGAGTAGGATTTTTTTGTTAAAAACTTGAAGCTAAAAGCTCCTGAAAACTCATAAAAGCTCATTTGCCAAACATACCCTTGATACTCAAACCTTAGGTTTGTTAATGTTTCAGATTTGACAAAAGTACAAATAAAATATGGTTAAATATATGTAATGTTAATGTTTCAGATGGTTGTGGCTCTCAAATGAGGAAAGAAAAATAGATTTGTTTTTTTTTTTTTGATTAAATGGTGGCATAGTACAAGATTTTTGTGCAACTAGTGTGTGTTAGGGTTGTATTTGTGAAAATGGAGAATCCGCAAGTTCAACTTGCGGATTATGCTTATGTGGACATCAAAGTAGGGAAAGGGAATGTGACTAGAAGGGAAGGGAAGGGTGTTGTTGAGGTGATATTAACTTGCAGATTCACCTTCTCTCTCTGACACATTCTTTCTCCCTCCCTATATATATATATATATAGGAATAAGATCAAATAGGAACCAATACCCTAGTTAGGAACTTAGGAACCAATCTGAGCCATCCATTCTTGATTTTGATCTAGAGGGTATTAGTGCAAATATACATTTAATTAATTAGCTTTTTATTATAATTAGAATTTATAATCAAAGCAGTTACTAAATAAGAATTGATGGTTTCCTTAAAACTCTCAACCACTATTACGATCATTATCTTGAAGAACAACCCTAATCAACAATTCGTATACATGTATGTATTTTCTGTTTTTGTTATTTTTTTCAAACTAGTCAATCGTTATTATTTTTAATCTTGCTCGGATGTATTAGGTATTTATTTTTGTTTTTGTTAGATCGAAATGTATAATCAATTGGAATTGTATTTGTAATGATTTTGTTTTGTTAGATTAGATCAATTGCATAATTTCTTTGAATCGAATGTGCAGTACATTGAGGTTATGTATTTTTTGATAATATACGTTGGTGTATATTACATTTAGGGTTAAGCGACCAAACCCTAATTATGATTATCACGTCAAAATGAAGGAGACGCTTTTATTATTTTCAAATACATATACTCTAGTGTATATTACCTTTAGGGTTAAGCGACCAAACCCTAATTAGGATTATCACGTCAAAATGAAGGAGACGCTTTTATTATTTTCAAATGCATATACACTAGTGTATATTATACGTTGGTGTATATTACATAAAGATGATAAGAGACATAACCGCTGTGAGGATGAACACGCCAAATGCCTATACACCAGTGTATAGTATACATTGGTTTATATTACATAAAGAGGATAAGAGACCGAACCTAAAAGGTGATGACGATGAATGAAAAAACAAAAAAGAAATTGGTATACACCAACGTATATCTGTGTCGATAATGATGGTAAATGAGAAAAAATATTGATATACACCAATGTATATATGCGTTTACGACGAATGAAAAAACAAAAAAGAAATTAATATACACCAATATATATATGTCGATGATGATGAATGAAATAAAAAAAACTGATAGGGAGATTTTATAGGGATTGAGTATATATAAATGGGGGTTAATAATTATTCAGTTACAAATTTAGACTTAATTATCTACAAATAAGCATATGAACAAAAGTCAATAATACCCTTTGATTAAAATAAACAATTAATTAATGTTTTATTTATTTACAATCATGCCATTAAAGATCAATGACTATAAAGTGGTTCATATGGTTCCTACTTAAGCTATGGTTCCTATTTGAACCCTACCCTATATATATATATATATATATATATAAATAAAGATCAACATAAGTCACTATGTTATCTAATTTCAGTCACTTTATTTGTGTTAATGACTTGATTCTGATCCTAAATATTGCTAATAGTTTGTGCTTAACCGTATATCCCGTTAAACATCACATTTACTTTATCCCTAGAAGATCTGAGCAAATATCCACAAATCTATGGCGACGTTATTGTAATTTTTTACATCATTTTCGTGCAACATCTTTTTCGTTCTTTCATTTCTCTTTGGATGCTTCGATACAAGTCCATTCTCAAGAACAAGAAGTAGTAATTTTGCTTTAGGTAGCAATGTGGGTGATAGGCTTAATAACATTAATGAAGTCTTAAGTCAAATGAAGAAATCATGCATAAAGATAACAAGACATGCATGTTTATATGAAACCGAGCCAGCTTAGGTGACCGATCAGCCTCTTTTTCTTAATTCCGCCATCAGAGGCGTTACAAAGCTGTGCCCACATGAATGTGTTTTTTAGAGAGAGAAAGATGTGTGTGTGTGTATATATATATATATAGAGAGAGAGAGAGAATGTGCCAGAGAGAAAGTGAATCCGCAAGTTCAACTTGCGGATTCAATGCCACCTCAACAACACTCTTCCCTTCTCTCCTAGTCGCCTTCCCTTTTCCTACTTTGATGTCCACATAAGCATAATCCGGAATTTTATGAAAAACGAGAGAGAACTAAAATAATGACAAATCTTAATTTGGAACATTCATTTAGAAGAGATGATGGAAGCAGGAGTTCATTTTGACCATGGTACTAGGAAATGGAATCCTAAAATGGCACCTTATATCTCTACAAAACGTAAAGGTATTCATATTTTCTGTCAAAAATAAAAACAAAAATAAAAATGGCGGACTTGCCGATATTTCTATCAGTTAATGAAAGAGCCCAATGCACAAAAAATGCATATTGGGTCTTTGAAACAGTTCAGATCATTTTGACAATAATTAGTCTATACATATGCCTAGCAATGAGAAAAATAAATGCAATAACTAAATGATGATGAGCCATATCAGTCAGCCATAAACTTTGTGTTTGTAGATGGAATCCCCCGAGAAGGGTTAAAATGGCAGTTCCTGCTCCTTGGAAGGTACCAAATAAATGACTACTTGAATCGGGATTTTGAGCATAAAGATTCCACTGACCTGTAAAAAGTGAGCTTTTGATTTGAAAATGATTTCAATTCAAATCAAAAAATGCGGTGCAGAACGATCTATAAAACAATTGATACCGTTTCATTCCTCAACTAAATTAGGAGTGCTTCTAAAGTCCACGATCTCGAAGAGAAGGAAGAGATCTTCGGAAAGTGGGTTTTTATGATCCTATCAAGAATCAAACTTATTTAAGCGTTCCCGCGATTCTCTATTTCATTGAAAAAGGCACTCAGCCTACAGGAACAGTTCAGGATATTTTAAAAAAGGCAGAGGTTTTTAAGAAACTTTGCCCTAATCAAACGAAATTTAATTAACTTAAGGAAATAAAAACTAAGGATAGGATAGAGATTTCTATATCATTTTGGATATCTTTTCTATACTATGTTTTCCCCCCTTCTTTTCTTTCTCTATTCGTATCTATTTATCATTGCTTTTGTAGAATCTTTTTCTAAGGAAACCTTATTTGATGGATCCTTACAAAATAAAAAATGACGCTATTACCTGCAACCTGCAATCCGGTGGTTTTCATTCGAACTCTAATACCAAGTAAAAACTGTTCTTATCCTTATTACAGAACCGTACATGAGATTTTCATCTCATACGGCTCCTCAAAGGTCACAAATAAATCTAAGGACCCGCCCATCATTATTTTTCTTGATATGTATGTAGGATAGATAGATATAAAATGAAATCCATTATCAAGTCCCCATTAGACACTGGAATTCTTTCATGGTGGCAGATTCAGTTCAGGTCTCGAGGTTCAGGTCAGACATCAGTTTTGGGTTCGTTTTTCTTTCGGGTCAAGCCAGATCTGGTTCGGTTTAAGTTCGATCTGTTTTGGTTCGGGTCAGATCTAGTTCGGTTCGCGTGTTGTTTTCGAGTTCTAGTCGTGGGTTAAGTATAGTGAGGTGAGGTGAGGTGGCAGGGTTGAAGTCAGGTGGTGGTGGTGCAGTGCGACGGCGGTGGTGCGGTAGGGTTGAAGTCAGGGAGAAAGAGATTGGGGGGGTGTTTCTCTGTGCGTTAGTGTGTATGTTAGACAAGATATATAATAATTATTATAAAATATGTAAAAAATAAACTGTAAATACATTGTGCATTGTAGGCTTGTACATTTTGTGTAAATGACACAAATGCCCTTCAAGTTAACAGACTTTTTAACGGAGTTAGAAATTTGGACTCAAGATGTTAGTTAATTTCCAATCAGGGATGCAAATAGTTAAAGTTTTCAACTTTGAATTCAAGTAGTTAAAACCACTATAACACAGGGATGCAAATAGTAATTCTCTCAATAAATAAACACACGAATGAACGAACTTCGCTCGACTCTTTTCTTATTTATCAATGAAAGCACACCAAATACAATAGACCTAACTAGGGCTGTGCAACGGTTCAGAATCGGACCGAACCGAACCGAACCGGACCGAACCGCGAACCGTTTATTCCAAAATATGAGAACCGGAACCGGAACCGGAACCGATAATTACTAAACGGTTCGGTTCCAGAACCGGGTGAAACGGTTCTAGACCGGAACCGGTTGTCAATAAAATCTTAAAATTAACATTAACAATTAAATAAAAAAATAAATAAACAAAAACAATGATTTTTCTTAAAAAAATTATCAACAGTTTGTGTTAAACATGGTTACTAAAAGTATAGCAGTTTACGTATCAAAATATGTTTTGTTCGGATCAGATCATTCTTTTTATACAGATTAAACGGTCAGAACAAGCTGTGCTGACTGCTGACCATCACATAAGGCAATATTCTACATTCGTACCAAGTAAAACAATTTAAAAATGTTAAGAACTATAAAGAAGGAAACATCACATTCTATTTCAAACTAATAATAGAATATTTAAATATTTAATTTAATTCAAAACGGTTCTAACGGTTCTTAACCGGAGCCGTCGGTTCTAACCGGAACCGAACCGGGAACCGATTATGCCAAAATATGAGAACCGGAACCGGAACCTATAACATTAATTCGGTTCGGTTCTAGCGGTTCCGGGTCGGTTTCACGGTTTTCGCGGTTCGGAACCGTTTATTGCTCACCCCTAGACCTAACCATCTATTTATACTAATATCATACTAATTATAACCCAACTCTAACTCTATTTAAATAATAAAATAAACCAACTAAATAGACCTATTAATAAACAGATAATTCAAACCACTTATATAAATAACCAAACTATATTTATCTAGAATCCACTTGAATTATGTTTAACCCACTTAACCTTTATGATAATCCACCCGATCAGGACTTCACAACTCAACAAACAACTCACTTGATTACTAAAAAAAAACTGACTTGACGGTGAAAGAAAATGTTCAAGTGAAGTTAAAGAAGCAACGGAAATGGCGATGGAAAGGCATGCAACAATGCTTGAGCATTATGCTGATTTATAGGAGAAACACATTGATCCACTAACATATGTATGTATGCTAAAGTTGGAATTGAAAGTGTTGGCTTCAAATCTATGGCTATCAATTTATATGTTTATAATGTTAATTCTAAAAATCATTCACTGTCTAATTAATGTATGCATAGGCCACTAAAGTATTGAAAATTGCACCAATGTCACCCAAATTTCAAACAGGAGTTTAGGCTACCCAAGTTCAATTTGATTCGTGTTTTCGTTCATGCCAATTACTGCCACCAACTTGTTTGAGAATTGTAAAATGACCAAAATGCTCATACGTCTTTGAAAAGGCCCTAGGTTGTACTTTAAACATTTTTTTCAACCTATAACATATTAACATGTTTGCATATTATCAAGAGTTTTTATGTCACTATGTTTTTCGAGTGTATTTTCGTCATCCAGCAATTTTTTGGCCGGAAATATAATGTTGTATTGATAGTTGGGCAGTCTTGATAAAATCTTTTGAATATGTGGGTAGATGATATATACACATCAATCCTTAACTTTCTATATCATAAAGCCTTCTATGTAGCCTCCCTCCATAGTGGCCCTCCCTTTATTTGCTTACCATATGTATAAGCAACATTCATGTGTTCTTCTAGTTGTAGTAATGTTTTTTTTGGCTAATAACTCATGATGATTTTGCATGTGTTTTGTCTAACTATTAATACATTATAAATGTGTAGTCACACACTACGTAGCCCAAACCAGCAAAAGAGATGGCTTACGAACATATTGAAATTAGAATCGAAGTTTTGGTATTCATGTCTCGTTTACCTAGAGGTCCCATAATGGACGTGTCGATATTTGGACAAAACTGTTTTGGATCAAGACAAGTAAATACATAGATAGTATGGGGATGGGGCAGGTCAGCTGGTCAGGAATTACAGTTCTACAAACAATTTTTTCGTCTTTTTTATTGAATTTTGTAAGTTAGATATCATTAAAAAGCTATATTCCAACACAATAGTTATAATATGATTTTTGATAAAAATGACTTTCAAGGTTTTGTACATTTTGAATACTAGTAGGAACCCACGCGTTGCGGCGGGGCTGCACTCGTAAACTTTTGTTAAATATATAATAATTTTAAACTAAAAGTCATCATGTATCTTGTGTGATAATTATTTTGGTGGAAGTCCTTTGATATTGAAAGCAAGAATAAAAAATAAAAATTGATGCGGGAGAATACTGAAACTTGAATCAGAAGACAAGATTCAGTCTCTGGAAAAAAAGTAGCTAAATACTCTAAATGAAGCCATAAAAAATAAAGAATGGCGTGCAGGATGAGTTTGCCATCCCGTAGTATTAACTGGTTGATTTTGTGGTATATTCCCGAATATGCTCCGAACGTATATATGTCATTTCTCATGTTGGCGATTGTTTCATCTAATGAGACACCCATAGGTGTGAAGGAGAAGTTTGTGTTGTATGCGTGATTCAAAGAAACCATGACATTTGATCAAAGAAACATGAGGTTGCTCTTTATTAACACAATAGCCATGATGTTGCTCTTGATTAACACAACATTTGTCTTATTGTAATTTTTAACCGTAAACTTTTATTACATATACAATAACTTTTAAATTAAAAGTCATCATGTATTCTTGTTTGACAATTATTTTGGTTTTGCTAATGATCGAGTCAGTCACAAATGAGACGATGCATATCTCTTTTATTTGAGTTTGAATATGTTAGTCAAATTTTTATGTATTATTTTTAGTATAAGTTAATAAGTTATTTAATTGTTGTACTTTTAAACTAAAAGTTATCATGTATTCTTGTTTGACAATTATTTTGTTTTTCCTAATGACATAGTCAGTCACGAATGGGACGATGCGTATTTCTTTTATTTGAGTTTGAATATGTTAGTCAAATTTTTATGTATTATTTATAGTATAAGTTAATAAGTTTTTTACAAGCTTTTATAAATGTTGCTCTTGATTAACACAACATTTGTTTGATTGTAATTTTTAACTGTAAACATTTATTACATATACAATAACTTTTAAATTAAAAGTCATCATGTATTATTGTTTGACAATTATTTTGGTTTTGCTAATGATCGAGTCAGTCACAAATGAGACGATGCATATTTCTTTTATTTGAGTTTGAATATGTTAGTCAAATTTTTATGTATTATTTTTAGTATAAGTTAATAAGTTATTTAATTGTTGTATTTTTAAACTAAAAGCCATCATGTATTATTGTTTGACAATTATTTTGCTTTTCCTAATGACATAGTCAGTCACGAATGGGATGATGCGTATTTCTTTTATTTGAGTTTGAATATGTTAGTCAATTTTTTATGTATTATTTTTAGTATAAGTTAATAAGTTTTTTACAAGCTTTTATAAAATACTATTGCATTATAAATATAAATGCTAGATGTAATAACACTACATTATTGTTTGTCATTTATTACACTACATTATTAAATGCTAAAATGTAGAGGGGCAATATTATAAATGAGAAATTATTTATGCATTAACACTTGTAACAAATGCAAAAACAATGTTTTTATGTGTCTTAAAATTAAATGAAAATTATTATCTTACCCATCCAGAACCTATTATATAGTAGTATATAGATAGATACTTAGTTTTGACCCGTTACAAAAATTGGCAAGTTTTCTTAGTTTATCTTTTTGACCGATAAGAAAGAAAAAAAAAGATAAATTCATGTACATTTTACTTTAAATAACGGAACCTGCTTATTTACAATAGGGGAAATATCATAAAAACATTAAACTTTCTGTTTTTTCTCATTAAAGTCACTCAACAATTTTTTGCACATAAAAAGCACTACACTTTCAGTTTTTTTACAAATGTCACACAACATTTCTTTGTATCTAAAAAACACTATACTTTCTGTTTTTTCTCATAAAAGTCACCAAACATTTTTTTTCCGCATAAAACCCCTTAAAATGTCAATTTGGAACAAAATTTTGATTTTTTGTTTTAAATAACCCAGAACCGGAACTCCTAGTCGTATTTGCTTACTTGTTGCACATGTCGTCTATATAATTTTTATCCTTGAAAAAATGTCAAAATGATGAAGTTGATTAAGAAAGTTAAGTACTTTATGCGTCTTATATCGATTAAAAAACAATGTTTATTTGTTATATAATTTTTTTCTTGGTACATAAAAAGCACTACACTTTCAGTTTTTCTTACAAAAGTCACTCAAAAACCTCTATACTTTCTGTTTTTCACATAAAAGTCACCAAACATTTTTTTCGCATAAAACCCCTTAAAATGTCAATTTTGAACAAAATTTTGATGTTTTTGTTTTAAATAACCCGGAACCAAAACTCTTAGTTGTGGTTGCTTACGTGTTGCATTGGTCGTCTATATAATTTTTATCCTTAAAATGTCAAAATGGTGAAGTTGATTAAGAAAGTTAAGTACTTCACGCATTTTATATCGATTAAAAAACAATGCTTATTTGTTATAATTCTTTTCTTGGTGCTTAAGAATTTTATGGCTATTTAAATTAGTAGAACTAATATTACTTTGATTGCAACAAGAGATTTGTTTGTCATATAATTTGTTAAAAAAATATGTACTTACAAAGTATCTTAAAAACTACAAATAAAAACATGACATAATAATAAGGGAAATTGGATTTTAACACCCTGAACTATTGACAATTGGCCGCTGACGCACTAAACTACAAAATTGACCAACACCGCACTGTACTTTTAACTTATTGGCCTGTATCACCCTCAGACTAACCATGGTTAATTTTTGCTGACGTGGCATGGTGACGTGTCCATTTTTGCTGACATGGCAGGTGATGTATCTATGCCATGTCAGCTTATTCCCATGCCACATCAGCAAAAATGGACACGTCACCATGCCACGTCAGCAAAAAATTAACCATGGTTAGTCTGAGGTGATACAGGCCAATAAGTTGAAAGTACAGTGCGGTGTTGTTTAATTTTGTAGTTCAGTGCGTCAGCTGCCAATTGTCAATAGTTTAGGATGTTAAAATCCAATTTCTCTAATAATAATAATGTTGGGTGACTTTTATGTAAAAAGACAGAAAGTATAGTGTTTTTTTTATTATAAAGAAATGTTAAATGACTTTTGTAAAAAAAAAAACTGAAAGTGCAGTGATTTTTATGTGCAAAAAATTGTTGAATGACTCTAGTAATAAAAAAAAAATTGTTTTTATGATATTTTCTTTCCCTTAGAATCCGCAACCAAAGATCTTTTTAGGGGCATTGGTGGTAGCAGGTCACAGGTCAATCTTATGTTAGATCACACTTTTGTGTAGATAAAGGGCCAAGACAGGGAGTTCACATATCCTCTTTGGAGCCCTGCTTCATGCTTAGTCTATTCCATGTCAATGTAACCATAAAACAATTAGCTTGTGGCATTGTCTTCCTTGATAAGCATCTCTCTCCTACTTTTGGACCAATTAGAGTATATTATTATTATTATTGGACCAGAAGATAGGAACAACAATAGTAGGTACCAGTCCTAACCATTCAATTTTAATATAAGATAACACATTTTTCATTTTCTTTTTTTCCTACCCTTTTTTATAAAAATAAAAAAATAAAAAAGATAGTGGAATTTTAAGAAAACATCAATGCCAGTACTCTAGACAGGAAATGGACAGTGATGTGACTTTTGAAATGTGACTAGTTACAATTTATTTTTAATTTGTACACATATTATAGTTTGGCAGCACACATTTATTACACAATACATATACTTTTGTCAACCATTGTGATTACTTGTATCATGTATAAAAAAAAGTTGTGACTTGTGGAAAGTTGTGTTTAATAATATGTAGGAATTGAGCATTGCATAGATTTGTAGCTCATAATTTCATACAATAGTTTGTGTTTTATGAGAAGTGTGTTGCAATGTGCATATTGGTTGCTTGTTTTGTGGTGGAAAGGATGCTTGCACATGAAGTTATATGATTATGCTTTGACACACAATGTTGGTGGTCATGGTCAAATCATTTTTCATAGGAATTGGGGATTGAAAGTGACCACTTTAGCCTTGTGTCATTCATTATTAGTATCCAAATGGTCTTCATAGATGTAACCATTTGTTAGATCTAGTCCATGAGAGGGTTGAGTTAGGAGTTACATTCTATATTAGTTATTTGTTGGTACGATATATGTATATGCATATGTATTCCGTACTGCAGTAAGGGTGTTCCTAAACCGTTGAAACTGCTTAAGATTTAGGTGACTCCGGCTAGTACGAATAAAGGCGTCAAAGGATGGTTGTTAAGGTGAAAGAAAAGGACATAAAGTGGTGAAAGAGAGTGATTTGTAGGTATATGAGCTATGATAATTAGACAGGCTGTTAAATGGACCAATCTTAATCATATCATAATTGAATATAAACAAATGAAACCCCACATGAACACATCTTCAATCAATCTGCCCAAACTATTCCCTTTTATTTATACCTTTGTGTTTTTCTTTCTTCTATTCATACTTAATCTAGAAACATCTTCCATCAATCTTCCCTAATTCAGTGTCGGATACCTTAGCTTCGTTCGGTTAGATATATTAACTGTGATGGACAATCTTGTATGGATGTTCGACCTAACGACCATGTTTGGCAATTGTTTGATATTTTCCACAAGATAGACTTTAAATCGATTGCATTAAAAAAAGTTGGTTAGTAACTACTATTTGGTAGATAATAAATCAAAAGGGACAATAACCCCCCTTCTTCTAAGTACCCTTAATTGGGTGAATTATAAGTCTTTGACTCTTTGAGTCTTATAGTGGAAATTTTAAAAGCATAACCCTGTGATGAAAGTAACTTATTAGTTAGGACTAACATGGAGTTTTTGCATAAAAAAAATTATTTTGTGTGTGTGTGTGTGGGGGGGGGGGGGGGGGCTCAGGACTCTTAAAACGGAGGGCCAGACTCAATACTTATCAAATTTTCGGACGAAAACGTTTAAATTTACACTACTTAGCAAAATAAACGAAAGGGGTAGGTACACCCTCGAACCTTAGTAAGCTTCGCCAATGCTTAAGAGTTCTTTGTGCTCAGAGGATTAGCAGACCCTTGGTTCCACATACGGCATGACCTAAAGATCTTGAATTTGAATATTGTCTTTGTATATTGCATGCCGATTAAATTAGTTGACGGAGGGACGAAACTTGGTTCTCGAATCGGAGGGAGCCGGATTCAATTTTTTTCAATCGGTAGTGGCAAATCGGCAAGGGCCGGACTCAATTTACCTACGAAAAATCGCAAATTTCCACTAGTGCTCTAAAAAACGGAGGGGGGGGGGGGGCTGGCCCCTATATATCCTTTGCCACCGAGTTGACGATCTTAATACATTAAAATTATAAATACTTACAATTTCAAAACTTTGAAACATATCGTTGTTGCGATCTTAATAATACCTTATTATCTACATTACTTCCATACAATTTTATAACTTAAAAACATCAAGTTTCTTTGATGAATGAAAGGAAAAAGAGGAAAGAAATTGTAATGTTGATATTTGGAAGGTAGCAAAAGTGTTTGTGAGCCAAGCTTTCATGCAAAGTTTGGTTGTCTATATCTTTAGGGGTATCTTTCTACATCTAAATACCACTACTTTAAACATTCTACTTATCCAAAAAGATTTTCTTTTTCATGAGTTTCTAAAGCAAGTGATTTCCAATTAAAAAGGTCTTTGATTCCTTGGCCAAAGTCATATCTTCACTATGGCCAACCTGCAATCTTGATTCCCTTTCTCTCTTGTCTTTGTAACTAATAACAACTTGATAATTTGCAATTATAGACAAATATTACTTTGTCTCTGCATATGATATGCATAGAAAGAGGGGTATCAAATATCAACCACCATTGAATCTTCTCAATAATGGTAGTTTTTATTCCCTACAACATATCGCCTTCATGAGACACATAAACCACTAATGTATCGTTTCATCATGTGTATACACATGAAAATGATACATGCGTGCTTATGGATAATCCATGTGCACCTTTGTATAAATAGACGTAGGTTCATATTACATTGTACTATATCCAGACATGAAAGTTAGAACCATGTTTACTAAAATAAGATTGTCTAGCTATATTGTATTTGATATATGAAAGGTACAAATAAATAGCTATATATGACAAGTATCAAGTAATCCTCTTTGTGTCTCATAAATTTCCATGTATAATAATACTATAACCAAGGTTACCATTCAACTCAAAGGCACAACCATTATTGCCAGGGCTATCCCTTATGGTAGATTGGCGGCCGATGAGGCCATCGGGCTAGGGCTTGTAATTGTCGGAGGCATACTTTTTTTATAAAATTTCTACATGTATGTGTGTATGTTTTATGATGTATTTTTTTAAATAGAAAACTCATTTAACACTTAAATTGGGCCAAAAAAAAGTCTGTTTAAAACTCAAATCTTGTTAAGTTATTAAATCTCAGTCTCTCATAATACATTTATAAGCCCAATAGCCATTCTAATATTATGATTTTGCTAATTGCTATGTTTATTGCCATAACTATGATCGTAGCACATAAAAATTAGTTTAAATTATTTAATTCTTTAAAACATAGGGAGCTTATTTTTAACGGTTTGAATAGGACACCACTGATTATTGCATAACGTACAGGTAGTTAAAACATCTTTGGGGATCAAGATTCACCCCCTAGATGCTGCCATATTCTTCCAGGGTAGAAAAAGAAGATTGGAATCAAAGTGTTGTCAATCATGGATTCCAGAATGGAGTTGTTCTTTAATGTCCCCACTAACAGCTGGTTTACATAATCTAATCTTAATTCTAAAGGTGCCATTTTTTCTTATATTTAGGTCTATCTTGAAAATCAATTTTCTTGTCTCTGATTATGACAACTCCAAAAAGAAAGATCACCATCAAGAATTTAAAAAAAAAAAAAAAATCTTTTTTTTTTTTTTTTTGTGGGATGGCCCAGAAAGTTGAGTGAAATGTGCATTTTTTTTCTTATTTTATGGGATCTTAATAAAAATATCTCAGTTAGTACCAAATTATTCCCATAATCAATGGCAGCATAATATTGAAATATAAATAAATAAAAATAAAACTTGCTGATATAAACAAAAAAAAAATAGTGATTAGATGTATGATATTGTTAAGTAAATAAGGTTGCAGCCTTGCAGGCTCTTCCTATCAACCTTGGAACAATGTTACACAACATTTTACATAGATAAATACATTTCCCACCTCACAAACTGCATAGGAATTAGTTCTAGGATTATACAAACATAAGATATATCAGGTGAAGATATATTTATATGTCTTCTTCCTTTCTCTATACAAATGTTCTTCTTGCTTTAATGGCCTAAATAATTATGTCAACAATTTCGGTATCATAGTTCGACTTTCATTTGACCCGCGCCCATTAGTCCTGAATCATTTCAAAGAGTTCATACATAAGATTATAGGTAAACCACTATTTTAGACGTTGGTTGACTTTAGTGATGAAAAAGTCAACTCACCTTGGAAGATTGATCCTTGGTTTTGGTTGAATCCCATCTGTACAACACTCTGAAGATCATTTTCCCAGAATGCCGCAGCCTGAAGTTTTCGGTTTTAGCATGAGTTAACACCACTTTGCGCGACACACACACAAAAAAAAAAAAAAAAAAAAGAAGCTTTTTTATGTGATAAAAAAATGAACTTACTTGACCAAAGCCATCAGTTTGTGATGACTTCATGTTTGAACCGCGTTGCATCATTGAGCTCAATGGGTTCTGTGGCCCGTTGTGAACCAAGCCAAAGAAGGCCTGAGCCGTTGCATCCAAATGGTTCATGGTATTTGACATGGAAGGCCGAATCTGAAAACGGGTCAAAAATGAAGAAAATTACTTGAAAGTTCTAGGTAATTGGCACATGGTAAAGACAGATTATGAAAAGCTTACATCTTTAGATAAAAGCGCTTCAATATTCATATCTGTCCTTGGATTAATAGTTGCTAGTTTCATTGACAAGAACTACACAAACAAAAAAAATCAGTAAATCATTAAGAAAATCAAGAAAATTAATGTATTTAATCTTCTCTGTACCATAAAATTGCTTATGCATATACCTCGACTTGTCTTTGCAACGACTGCACGTAGTTTATAATCTCGTCGAGCATAACTGCTTTTCCAGTCACCTTTAAACAAGAATCCCATCTCAAGTTAACAAACAGAATGACATTAAGGGTATGTTTGGCAAAATTAGCTGGAGGCTGTTAGCTGGAAGCTGTTAACTGGTAGCTGTAAGCTGGTAGCTGCAAGCTGGTAGCTGGAAGCTTTTTAAATATATTTTGGTGTTTGGCAGAGTAGCTGAAGCTTTTAATAAAATGTATAAAATGACCAAAATGGGCATAATTAAAAACTTGTAAAGAAGGTTTTTATTTTATTTTTAAAATAGAATGGGTAATTGTGTCATTTACTAATTAAAAGCTTGTAGCTAGTAGAGCTTTTTCTTAAAAGCTACTACTAGTAGCTTTTCACTATAGAGCTTTTTCTCTAATCTAAAAGCTTTCAGCTCCTTCAACCAAACAAGGCTTTTTATTGAATAAGAGCTTTTTCTTAAAAGCTTGAAGCTTGAAGCTCCTAAAAGCTCTTAAAAACTCCTTGCCAAACATACCCTAAATGATCCAAATTTTTATTTATTATCATTTTTTTTAGTTTACCTTGTTACAGCCTGGCACAAGATCTTGAAGGAACTTCATTCTCTCACTGATCTTTTCTCTTCTGACCTGAAACATCCAAATGGCAAGAATGATAAGATGAACACTGGAATGGAATTAGAAGCAGAGGAAAATAAATCATAAATGGAATGGAATCTGCATACCCTTTCTGCAAGACTATGACTATCAGTAGCTTGACCCCTTCTTGCTCTAACATGAATGTAATCCTTTGGTGGCTCTGCCTTTGCATTTTCCTTGGCTTGTTTCTGATTCCGATTCCGGTTCCCTTCTTCCTTTTCCATCTCCTTTACTATTCCATTCCCTTCTTCACCTGACTTGCTTCTTTTTGCATCTGATTCCTCTTTATCTACTACCCCTATAGCCTGCAACAGTAAAAGGACTTAAATATCATACAACAAATCAAGAATATTATAACAACTAAATCAACTAACCTTATTGTCTAGGGATTCTTTTCCCTTTGCCTTCCTCTTTCTACCATTGGAATTGGTATTTTGACCCTTAATTCCAGCCTCTCCATTAGTGATCTGTTCAGACAGTGATGATTCCTCCATGGAGTTATCCACCTCCTTGACTTTCTTATCCGAACCCGAAACCGGAACCTGGAAAGACTGCTTACTTGACACTCTTGACAACTTTCCTGATTCCACCATATGAGGGAATTCAGACTCATTCATCCCAAAACAAGAAAGCCTTGCAGCTCTCTCAACAAATCCAGGATCAGCAGGGAATGGAGCTGGAGGGAGTTGATGATTCCTGGGAATTGGCAAATTCAAATTCCCAGGAATCTGATTCCCATGATGATCCATCATTGAAAGATTAAGCTTAGGTGGAGAATTCAATGGAGTATTGTAACATGATGTGTTTGTACTAGTGTTTCCAATGCAAGATTGTGGTGAATACTCACCTGAATTACATATGCTCCCTAATCTACCAATAAGTTCCTTAAGAACTACATTCTCACCACACGGGATTGCGATTCCGGTGTGCGAATTTACGGGGGACGACACAATTGAACTCAATGCTGATTCAAATGGGTCACTATGATTCATTGAATTATCCCAGTTTCTGTTGAGAAAACAGTTGGAAAGCTGTTCTGTAGTACTGCAATTCATTTCATTCACTTGGGTTTCCAATTCCATTCCAAAGATTGAATTCCAGGCTTGTGGGATTTGAATTCCATTGTTGAAAAAGCCATCTTTTTCCATTCTTGAATATTGAAAACAGACTTTTTGATCAAAATTGTCAAATGGGTGTCTGTTATTGAGGGAATTAAGGAAGAAAGATTGGAACTTTGAAGATTATTATGAGAATATTGATGGTTCTTGAAGTGTTGGGGATAGAGGGCAGTTGGGTTGGGTTGGATAATAATAACAGAAAAGCTTAAAGAAAAAGAAGGGAAGAAAGATGGAAAAGGTTGGGTTGGAAGTGAAGAGGAAGCAATACATATAAAATATTAAAAAAGGAAACAAGATGCCCCTTTGAACTTTTTTTTTTTAATAAATTAAACAAATTAAATAATTATATTATTTTTTATATTTGAATATTATTCTTATTTCTCTTAAATGTATTGTTATATTTCAAATCAAAATTAACAGGGGTATTGGATTTTAATAATCCAAACTTTCACTTGTTCGTCAGCAATTATCTGTACTTCAAAAATTCTCAACGATCCTAACTTTTAATGTATTGGCTGACAATAAAACTTTGTTAACTGAGAACTAACTCAGTATTGGCCAACACAGACATGGATGATGACGTGAATGCTGACATGACATGTCACGTCATCATCCACGTCAGCATGAGCATGCCACGTTAGTGTCCACGTCATCATCCACTAACTAAGTTAGTTCTAACTTAACAATGGTTCATTGTCGGCCAATAGATGAAAGTTGGGATCATTGTTGGGAATTTTTGAAGTACAAATTATTGTCAGCCAATGGGTGAAAGTTTGGATTATTAAAATCCAATACCTTAAATTACTATATCGCTGCAAATAACGTGTATAATTAAAATGATACAAGTACTGGTAACTGTATTTAATTTGCATAAACATTTGTCGTCTACAAAATACTTTACAGACTTTAAATCAAAAACCTTTTACTTGAAACCACATCGATGTATGGATGTATTATGCTAGTTATCTTTTCTTTAAAGTGTGTTCAAATAAAAATAATCGACCGTTAAAAATCAAAAGTGTTTGGTGCCTTTTAGTTCACAATATATATATATATATATATATATATATATATATATATTATTAGTTTCGGGGTAAAGTGAATACCTTTGGCTCCCTAGCGCCAGAAGCTATTCGTTTCTTAACCAGGGTCCAACGGGTCGTCCACAGCAATAGTTCATCTCCAGGTGGGCAAGGATATGTCTTTGGTAGACTAGGGTTCGCAATTCAGAAAGGGGTGGTGGCGCAGCTTGTTGCCCGTCTAACTTCTATTGTGATGTAACTTTCGTATTTCGTTTTAATGAAACTAATGGTACTTTATGTTAAAAAAAAAAAAAGTGAATAATAGAGGAAATTTATGCGGGTCCAATGAAATAAACGAAGATCATTTAAAGATAGTTTTTGGTGCACCAGAAAATCTGAAAATGATTACATCTTAAATGATTGTTTCTGAATAATATTTTATCAATAATAAATATGTGTGTGTGTTTGTTTTATATTGTTTTCTTTTTTAGCATTGACATGTTTGGAATGCTCATCAAAATATGGAAATGCGTGAAGTGTAAGGGATAGCCTCCTAACAAAAAAATTTACAAGATTTAACAATGTGAATAAAAAACAAACCTTTTATTAGAATATAAAGGTAGAAAATACAATAAAATGTTAAAAAGCCTAAAACTGTGTACCATATACAAAGTAAGGATGATAATAGAACTCGAGCCTAAACAGAAAGCTTGAAACCTGAAACATTTAGAAACGAGTATTTGGGCATGATACTAGTTTTATATAAGTTTTACAGGTTTGGAACATGTTGATATTAGGTGATACTCAGTCAATTATCTGAAATTTGTTTACATGCATAAAAAGCAAACATACTGTTATATTAAATATTTTTTTAAAAATAACAAATAACATGTAATTCAATATTTAGCATCTCAAACCGGTTTGTGAGATGAACTTTAACCTACGAATATTTTTTAAGTACATAAGACCAAAAATTGAGTGTATCCAATACTCAATTAATATACTTGCGAACTTGATGAGCAACAAGTATATAACGGATATCAAGCACAATTTCAAACTTAAATGTAAAAATAAAATACCGTCCTATATTCTACCCGTTCTTTAGGAAGGATATATATATATATATATATATTTATATATATATATATATATATATATATATATATATATATATATATGAATAAGATCAAATAGGAACCAATACCCTAGTTAGGAACTTAAGAACCAATCCTAGCCATCCATCCTTGATTTTGATCTAAAGGGTATAAGGGTAATTAGACATCTAATTACTTATCTTTTATTTTTTTAATTATGAATGTATTATGGCAGTTACATATTATCATGCCATTTACAAATACTCTCTCCTAATTAAAACCCTAATTCATCTTCTCCATTTAAAACATTCATCCCCCATTTCTTCTCCTATTTTTGAAATAATAATCCTCGAAGATTCCAAAAAGCCATCCAAACCGTGCCGTCCATTATCCAGATGCTTATTATAATGTATAGATTATGCATTAACTTTATTATAACATATATGCCTTCTTTTTCTTTCGTGTTGTAATTTAAAAAACCGATGGCCAAAACACACTCAAATATTTAGTTTAGAAAATCGATCTTTCCCTTCTTCCCATTACGATGGTTTGTTCTTTCTTTTTTTTTTTATCAATTTTTAACCTTATTTTTTACCTCCTACTGTTCCATTTTATTGTTTTTTTTTTCTGGGTCAGTTACAGTTTGGGGATCAAATCTTTGAGCCCAATTAAACAAGTGAATGAGGCTTACCAGAAGTTGTATTTGAATTGGTAACTTTATTTTGAAATTGTGTTGGTTATAGTTGTTGTAATTATATTTTTATTTTATTTTCTTCTGGTCGAAGTTAATAATATTTTTAATGTGGAATTGATGTAGAGTGTTTTAGTTAGTTCAAAATTGTTGCTTTTTATGTTAATGTAGTTTGATGTAACTATTAAAAACCGATACAAAATTTTTTTTGATATACATCAATGTATATTTGTGTTGGTGATGATGATGAATGAAAAAACGAATATACACCAATGTATATCTGTGTTGATGATGTTGAAATGAAAGAAAAAACTAATATACATCAATGTATATTTGTGTCAACGATGATGATGATAAATGAAAAAACAAAAAAGAAACTGATGTACACCATTGTATATATGTGTTGATGATATATATACACTGATGTATATATGTTGAATTTGATGGTACTATAGAATGTTTTTGTATCACTAATTGGACTTTACATTGATGTATAATTGTTGAAATATGAATATACACTGACGTATATTTGTTGAATATTATGGTACAGTACAATGTTTTTGTAGTACTAATTGGACTATACACTGATGTATAATTGTTGGAATATGAATATACACTGACGTATAGTTGTTTAATGTTATCGTACAGTGAAATGTTTTTTGTAGCAATGATTGGACTATACACCGATGTATAATTGTTTGAATATGACGATACTAAACACTGTTCTATAGCATCAATTTTATTGGGGTCTGATGTGTATTGTATGTATACACTGATGTATATGCTAAACAACCTTTTTCTTTGTTTCAGGTTACTCTTGATAAGACCAACCTATCAGTTTCGTGTGAGTGCATGGAATATGAATATACACTGACGTATAGTTGTTTAATGTTATCGTGCAGTATAATGTTTTTGTAGCAATGATTGGAATATACACTGATGTATAATTGTTGGAATATGAATATACACTGACGTATAGTTGTTTAATGTTATCGTACAGTATAATATTTTTGTAGCAATGATGTACACAAGAAATGCACAAATGATATTAGTTGTGGTTTTTATCAGTTACAATGTATACTAAATAACCTATTAATACTCACATACCAAAAGACAATATTACCCCTTGATTTAATTAAAAAGTTAATTAATGTTTAACATATTTACCATCATGCCATTGAAGATGGATGGATGAGATTGGTTCCTAAAGTTCCTAACTAAGGGTTGGTTCTCAATTGAACCCTACCCTATATATATATATATATATATATATATATATATATATATATATATATATATATATATATAGGGGAGGGTTATCTTGAGAACGCTAAATATCGCGAGAACCGTGAGAACAAGTGAGAAAACTAATCAAAATCATTTTTTTTCAATACAAACCTAATTATAATTAAAATATAACATTAATAAATGAATTTTCTTTTCAAATAATTCATCTTTTCTTGCAAAAACACTTTCAAATTAACTTTTTACACATGTGTAAATGAAACAGTTTACACATGTATAAACAGTAAATTTACACATGTGTAAAAACAAATTATTTTCGTATACGTTTGAATTTTTACGCGTAATTTGTGTTTTTGAGATGGAATTTTAGTAATAAAGACAAGTGTAAAAAGAAATTTTGAATTTGAATGGTTTTAGATGCCGTTCTCACGGTTCACACGAAATATAGGTGTTCTCAAATTAACTTTTCCCTATATATATATATATATATATATATATATATATATATATATAGGGGAAAGTTAATTTGAGAACACCTATATTTCGTGTGAACCGTGAGAACGGCATCTAAAACCATTCAAATTCAAAATTTCTTTTTACACTTGTCTTTATTACTAAAATTCCATCTCAAAAACACAAATTACGCGTAAAAATTCAAACGTATACGAAAATAATTTGTTTTTACACATGTGTAAATTTACTGTTTATACATGTGTAAACTGTTTCATTTACACATGTGTAAAAAGTTAATTTTAAAGTGTTTTTGCAAGAAAAGATGAATTATTTGGAAAGAAAATTCATTTATTAATGTTGTATTTTGATTATAATGGGTTTGTATTAAAAAAAATTTGATTTTGATTGATGTTTTTACTTGTTCTCACGGTTCTCACAATATTTAGCGTTCTCAAGATAACCCTCCCCTATATATATATATATATATATATATATATATATATATATATATATATATATTACTTTTTTTTGAAAATTGACTTTCATTAAAACAACCGCACCCAACGCCTATCATCAAGATGGAGATAGACACCGAAAGCCAAAAAATACAACAAAAAATCACATAACGTCAAAACATACACCATCTATTCCAATCCACTACCCTTTGTTTAAACCTATACTTATACCATAGGAACCCCAAAGACTTTATATCCGCAACCATATCCACCACTGTAGAATCCTTGCTAGAAAAGATCTTGTCATTCCTAGCTCTCTACAACCTCCAACTCGCTATGATGATAATGCCTTTTAGAATCGAAAGCTTGTTTCCCGTGACGCCACTATCTTTATGAAGATTCACCAAATCCTTTACATGAAAAATAAACGGCCTAGGAATCTTGCACCAAGAAGAAATCGCATTCCACACACCCATCGACACGATGCAACCGGTAAGAATATGCTCAATGGACTCTTCATTGCTATCACATAAAACGCAAGAAAGATCATCATATACTATATTCCTTCTCGCCAACGCCAATTTAGTGGGTAAACAGTCCAAGAACGCCTGCCACATATATTATTACTTATTAAAAGTGTTTATGAATCGTTAATATTCATTGATTATTATGAAGAATACAATGCCCTATATATAGGGTTAATTACAAGAGATAAGTATGGAAACGATCCTATCTATAATAACTATACAATCTCATTCAAATATACAATATCTCTAATATTATCTCTAAGATTCCCCCGCAGTTTGAGTGGGCGCGGAGCAGATGGTTAAACTGGACCGAAAAGTCTGAAATAGCTCCTGAGATAAACCCTTGGTGAAAATGTCAGCGTACTGGGATGATGACGAGACATGTAATACTCGGATATGACCAATGCGAACTTTTTCCCGCACAAAATGTATATCAATCTCCACATGTTTCGTCCGTTGATGTTGAACTGGATTGTTGGACAAATACACGGCTGAAACATTATCACAATATACGACCGTAGCCTGACGAAGAGGAGTATGTAGCTCGAGAAAAAGGTTTCGGACCCAAGTAGCTTCGGCGACTGCGTTTGCAACGCCCCTGTATTCTGCTTCCGCACTGGATCTTAAGACGATGGGCTGACGTTTGGAAGACCAGGAGATTAAATTGTCCCCAAGAAAAATACAATACCCACTAGTGGATCTGCGAGAATCAGGAAACCCGCCCCAATCTGCATCAGAATAAGCGACAAGAGAGTTTACTAAAGACCTAGAGATGCGAATACCATAGTTGATAGTGCCCTGTAAATATTTGATAATACGCTTCATGAACGAAAAATGAGAGTCTCGTGGCTCATGCATGATAAGGCAAACTTGCTGAACTACGTACGAGATATCTGGTCTAGTAAAAGTCAAATATTGCAGGGCTCCTGCAAGGCTCCTGTATAAAGTGGGGTCATGAAAAAGAGGACCATCTGTGGCACTCAGTTTTGAGGACAAGTCAACAGGTGTGGTGCATGGTTTACACGAAGACATGGATGCCCGATTAATAATGTCTTTGCTGTATTGTGACTGATTTTAAAATAGACCTTATGCCTGATGAGTCACAGTGATACCCAAAAAATGGTGTAGCCGTCCAAGATCGGTCATGGCGAACTCTCGTGAGAGTGCGCTAATAATCTCTCGCAAAAACGCATCCGTGGATGCTGTAAGAATAATATCATCAACACAGAGTAATAAATAGGCAGTGTGAGCCCCTTTAGAGTAAATAAATAAAGAAGTGTCGCAGGCGCTACTCCGAAAACCCTATGACAAAATATAAGTAGCAAAACGAGTGTACCATGCACGAGGAGCCTGCTTCAGTCCGTATAAGGACTTTTTCAATCTACACACAAAATTTGGGAATCGTTTGTCAACGAATCCCGGCGGCTGATGCATAAAAACCGTCTCCTGTAAATCACCATGTAAAAAGGCGTTCTTGACATCCAACTGATGGATAGGCCAAGAACGCGAGACAGCCAAAGACAAGACTGTACGAATAGTGGTTGGCTTTACAACTGGGCTAAAGGTGTCCTCACAATCTATCCCCACGGTTTGAGATTTCCCATTAACAACTAGACGCGCCTTGTAGCGCTCTAATGACTCATCAGATTTAAACATATGACGGAACAGCCACATACAACGAATAACAGGCCTGTCAGCCGGTCTAGGTACCAAATCCCATGTTTCATTTTCCTGCAAGGCATTAAATTCGGCCTGCATGGCGTGTGTCCAATGCGGATCCGAAAAGGCTTTGGCGTAGGTGTTAGGGATGGGAGAAATGGTCGAGGTATGCAGGTTAAGGGGGTGTTTGGTTTCAAGGATCCAGTTTTGGATCTGGTGGCCATTGGGTGAGTGTTAGTTGTTTGGGGATTGGGTGGATGGGCCGAAGTGGTCGTATGGGTAGTAGGGACAGAAGTAGGTACCGGTGTGGGTTAGGTGGCGGAAGTCGTTTAGGCTGGTGGTGGCCGTGGGGTGGTAACAGGGGGGAAACCAAGGGGCACTGTGGTGGGTTGTTTGGTGTGGGCTGGCCCAGTGGGCTTAGGACGCCGAGAGTAAGTGATAGGTGGTGTCACACCCTCAAATTTCCACTGCGGGGTTTATACTGCGAGGCGCATGACATACCAGGATCCCATAGCCATAAGTCATATGAACGAACTCTAAATGCCCAAACCATTTAGTTCGTTTTCAAAAACCAAGTTTAGTTAAGCTGTGGAAGCGTAAACCAAATTTAAACCTTTTAAAAACCATGCGCAAAACAACGCGCCCAAATTAAAACCATATGAAAGAAAATGTAAAAGCATAATATGTAATTTAGGTGTATGCCCAAGACCCAAAATGCAGTGAAGTGTGCAATGCTTTCTAATCCTGGCACCAGAAGCTAACTACCTGCAAAAGCATGTAAATCGTGGGTCAACGAACAATGTTGGTGAGTTCACTAAGTAAAGTAAATGAGTATGTAACTGCGCTGGTTTCCAAAACCACGTAAACAAGTAATTGAGTTGGTTCCAAGAACCGTGTAAACACTAGTTCATCGCATGTCAAGGGTAGCTAACCCATTCATGATAACTAACACCGATATACCGAACTGCTGATGTACGTGTAGCCACAAATGTGATCCGCATGCCTTACATCATTGCCTATCAACTATGATAAAATCTGTTAAGTTATAGTTCACTCCCGCACTCCCGAGCGGTGTGAGGTTTGTAAGACCGAATAGCGCTATCAACTAATAACCCGCTTGCCATAACCCGGCAACTCATTCGGTATGTGAAGGACTTACAGATGATAGAGTTGGTTTAGTTCATCAAGGACACAGTTTGCGAACTAGCAAAAACCGACCCACACAAGGATCCATAGCATCCCAACCCGGGATGTGTAAGTAGTCCCAAACCGGACTAGAAAATAGTAGTCCCAACCCGGACTAGAAAAAGTTAAGTACGTTGTCTCAACCCGAGACGCATGCTTTTGAGAAAAGAGTAGTGAAACTCACCTTAGGTTGCACATGAATAATCCAAATTCCTCAAACAGAAATGAGCTACCGACTCCCTATTACAAATGTCACTAGGTGAGTATATGTGCATAACCAACACACCATACAACTCGTTTGTCCAAGACTTTTAAAGTTCAAACCGTGTAGTGACACCTAATGACTCTACATGCACAAGTAAGTCCTACGTATCCCGTTGGTGATCATATTGATTATTATCAGTTTTATACCTCATACACATCTCATATAAGTATTCATGCAAGTTCATGTCAAATACATACCATATAAGACTCCAAATAGTCACGTAAACATCCCTTACACAATCTGCGTTTTCAGGGCAGATTGTACGCTGTGAAAAATGAATTATTTAAAATACTTAACGAACGAATTAAACTCCCAAATTTTTACTGAATATTCATTGGGATTCATTTGATAACCCATATTTTTTTTGTCTCACAACCAAACACAAAAATTATTAAAATTCGTACAACACAGCTATGTCCAGAAAATTTCCACAGCAGGTCAGTTTAGTAGAAAAATTCCCAAAAATTGTGTATTCACCCAAACGAGGTAAATCCAATTGAAAAGACAAGTTTTTCCAATGTTGACCTACTATCCAAATTTCATAACTTAATCCTTTGTAAATCTCGAGTTATGACCGTTTAAAGTTGACCCAATTTATAATTCCGAAAATCTGATATGACCTTTAATCAAACAAAATTCCAAAAACCACTCAAAAGATATCCAAATCTGATGGTTTTGCCCATTATGAAAACCTAAGACCACGTACAATACAATCATGCAAAGAAATTATCAAAACAATCACTTTAACATCACGATATAGACCCTACAAAACACCCTAACGAATCTGTCAGAAATCAGAACTTTCATAACATGATACTCATGAACCCTAATCACTCTCAATAACCTATAATCATGTAGTGAACCCATATTATTACAATCAAATCCATGTTAACAGAATTACATCCCTAAATTCACATACCAAAAACCCTAATTATGATTACCAACAACAATTCTCATCAACCTTTACAATAAACATTCAAGAATTCACATAAAACTCTATCATGCGATTTCAATTATATAGTTTTTAGGGTTTCTAAAACTTTTCAAGCATTATTAACTATCATACAATACGTAAAAATCATACCTTGCAATGCTAGAATCCTTAAAACCTCAAGATAGCACCCGATTCAACTTGAACTAGTGAAGGAAATTGTTGAAAGATTGAAATTGGAAGTGAGGGTGGGTGTTGTTGTTGTTCACGGCGCAAAACAAAGGGGATTAGGGTTTTTATTTTTTTTTCTTTAAATAATAACATAATAGAAGTTGGACCATGGGCCAAGGTTTCGAGTTTATGGGCCTTTTCTTGATAACGCACCCGTTAATAAGGTTCTAGCCCCGAAAATAGTTTCGATAATATTATTCATACTAACTTATATAAAAACTATGATTTTAATCAAAATATGAAATTATATACTTAAATAGAACATTTAATATTTGAATATTTATAAATTTTAATTGAAATCTATCAATTCAAATTCTAGTAAACAAAATTTGAAAGTTTCAAATTTCTCAACAATTTAAATTAAATATTTTAAATGTGTTAATTAAATCTAAATCTAAATGTTATCATAAATCTTAAATTCAAAATTTTGAGATGAATTATTTAAATAAAACATTTAGTATTCAAATATTTTTAAAGTTTAACCGAAATCTATAATTTCAAATTCTAGTATTTAATATTTTAATTTTTACTTGTAATCAATTTGAGAAAGTTACAACCAAAATTATTGATTGTTATATTTTAAATATATTATGAAATCATAATTTAAAGATAATAAATAGGTGTAATGGTTACCATTATTAACTTTAATTCAAAAGTTTAATTTTTTTAAAGATTAAGTCATTCAAAATGTGTAATTAAAAGGATAAATAATATGTGTACATTCTTACCATTATTAAACAAAATTCAAAATTTGAAATTTTGTCTAATTCGAAATTAAATATTTTGAAGTTTAATTTGAAATTTGAAATTGATAATCCGTTATTTAATTGATTACCAATATAAGTTAAACTAATATTAGGATAATATAGGGCAATTAATAGGATCAATTAATGTATTAATAAAAGTTGACACAACTTATGTAGAAGTTAAACTAATATTAGGATAATATAGGGCAATTAATAGGATCAATTAATGTATTAATAAAAGTTGACACAACTTATGTAGGGACTTTGAGTCATATTAACTGTGTAAATAAAAGGATAATTAGTATGTGTAATTTCTTACAATTATTAACCAAAATTTTTAATTTTTTCAAATTCGAATTTAAACATTTCGAACTTTAATTTGAAATTTGAAATTAAAAATTCGATATTTAATTGATTACCAATATAAGCTAAACTAATATTAGAATAATATAGCACAATTAATATCTCCAATTAATGTATTAATTGGAGAGTTGACACTACTTTGAATCTTATTAAATTTGTAATTAAAAGGATAATTAGTATGTGTAATTTGTTACCAATATTAATCAAAACTAAAAAATTGAAATTTTGTATAATTCGAATTTAAATATTTTGAATTTAATTTGAATTTTGAATTTCAAAATTCAAAATTTAACTTATTACCAATATAAATTACACTAAATTTAGGAAGTGGGTAATTTGAATGTAATAAGAAAATTTAATGAGTTTCTAGTTTACGTAAGTTTCATTTCTCATTCTCATTTATTAAGGTAAATTTTTGAATTTAGAATGGGTCTAATTCGAAATTAAATATTTCGAATTTTAATTTGAAATTTGAAATTGATAATTCGTTATTAAATTGATTACCAATATAAGTTAAACTAAGATTAGGATAATATAGGGAAATTAATAGGATCAATTAATGTATTAATAAAAGTTGACACAACTTATGTAGGGACTTTGAATCATATTAACCGTGTAAATAAAAGGATAATTAGTATATTTAATTTCTTACAATTATTAACCAAAATTTTAAATTTTGTCAAATTGGAATTAAACATTTTGAACTTTAATTTTGTGACATCCGTCACTTTTTCATTATATATATATATATATATATATTTTATAATAATAATAATAATAATAATAATAATAATGAAGTTAGTCATTATGTTTTACCACTCCTAATCCAAACCCAACACCTCTAAACCAAACACAACCCAACCCAACCATAACCCAACCAACACCTTTTGTTTTCCTGAAGCCCAACAAGGCCGGCCCACCAACAGGCCCAATCCCCAATCCCCTTAATCTGTTTTTTTTTTTTTTAAAAAAAAAAAGGTTGCAGCTGACCGAAATCGAACCCGGGCCAGCTACCACAAACCCCCACGCGTCTAAACCAGCTGAGCCACAAGATCATTCTGATTTAACCCCAACTCTTAATATATATATATACACTCTCAAAATTCCTTGTTTCTTTTTCCTCCTCTGTTCGATCGCTGCAACCATGGAACAAACCAAGGGCCTTCAAATCTGATCCTATAAACTCGCTAATAATCAAATTAATTCCGGAAATAGATTCCGCACCTCAATCCATGTTTATTGCGTGAATTCAGCTTGAGGTTTGACCAAATTAAACGATTATAACGCGTTTATCATTAAACATGAGTCAAACCTTGCTAAATCGTTAATCCAAGCTTTACCTATAAATTGAACATAGATTAACAGACCCTAAATGCCGAAAACAATCTCTCCACTCTCAAATTCTGTTCTAACATCATATTTCGAAGCATTTTTGATCGTTTTGACTATTTGGTTGACCAAGCTAGAATCAAACGATTCGTGTTTGTAAGTGCATTTTTCTTTGTGGGTTTTACTAATCGGCCATGTACGAGCATTAACCCCAACTTTACAAGGGTTAATAATCGTCGAATCATTGTATTAAGAAAACTAGGGTTCTTAGCCATTTGAATTGGGGAAGATGACTAATTCGCGTATGTGTTAAATATTTTCAAAACCAAAACGTTTACAAATCTGAGGTACAGATCAGTTGGTTGGCCCCTTCTCACAAAAGCTCTGAACCGGCCAAGGGCCAAGGTTCGAGTCCCACCATGAACAAACATTTTTTTTATTTATCCTTTATACCTATATTATCTTCATTCTTTTTAAAAATCATTTTAAAATACTAAAACTATTTTATAAATTCTAGAAAATTTATTTTATGTTATTCCAATGATAAACTTTGCTGTCCAATTTTTAGTTTTTCAAAAATAATTTATTTAATATATTTTATAAATATTACAAGTTTATTCATTTAAAATTTTAAAATTCAATAAAAATATCTAAACGATTTTATAAAATTCCACAAAAATTATCCTAAACTTGTATAACAATATACATTTCAGAAATAATTTTTATTTCTGAAAAACCGTTTGTTTAATATTTTTAATCAATTTTTGTTAGTTTTAATCATAAATAATTCATAATAAATTCATTTTTCAATATTTTTGTACCAAAATTTTACATAAATTATTTCTATCCATTTAGAACAGAAATACAATTTTTAATCTAAAAATTTCTTTAATGTTAATATTTTTAAATATTAAAGTTATATTTTGTCAAATTGAAATAAATAGATTAAATATTCTAATTTCAAGAAAATAATTTTATAAAAATTATTTTCACACTTAAAACTTTATATTGTGACCATATTTGATTTAAAGTTTACTAAAAGACTTTTGTTTATTTATTTATCAAATTCCTCTTATTTATTTAAACATTTAATTTATTAATCAAACGAATACTTATCCCCAATTCGGAACCCTAGAAAATACCTATAGACTAGATAGACTTAGACTTATTTGTTACATTATACATAGGGTGATACTTGGCAACGTTGGAATATACTTATTCAATTACACAAGACTCACCACCTTGCTAATGTGAGTATTACTTATCCCCCTTTTTCGCTTTTACAATTCTTGGGGTGATTCATGCACAACTATTCAAAACTTTCATATTCATTTACACATACATTCTTATTCATTTACAATTCATATACGTGTCTTGATTATCTTTGTGCTTATGCTTGAACATGAACGTAGCTTACATACAAAATCATACATACAGACATAACCTTGTGTTATGGTGCTCTTTACATACAGACATAACTTTGTGTTATGGTGCTCTTTACATACAGACATAACTTTGTGTTATGGTGCTCTTTACATACAGACATAACTTATGTTATGGTGCTCTTTACATACAGACATAACTTGGTGTTATGGTGCTCATTATCAATTACATTGTACAACTTTACATGCGATCTTTGTCTTGTTTGGTTACTTGCGGGTTTACATAATGCCTTGGTGATGCTAGACACATGAATTGTACTACTTTTCAAAACTTATACTATACGTACAAAACTAAGTAGTACTCACTAACATTCATATGTTGACAAAATTATTTTCGTGCATGTTTCAGGATAAGCTGCTTGACGCTTCACATAGGACTTTGGACTTAGACTAAATCAATCAATTTTCTTTATTTTTGTTGTCTTGTATTTAATTTCACATGATTGTAAAACAATATTCAATAATCATATATTTACATTTTAGTACCATGAGCTTTTGAACAATCGTCACTACGTGGCACCTCGATGATTCCGCCATCGGTTGGGGTGTTACAAATTTGAAATTTGAAATTAAAAATTGGATATTTAATTGATTACTAATATAAGCTAAACTAATATTAGAATAATATAGCACAATTAATATGATCAATTAATGTATTAATTGGAGAGTTGACATTACTTTGAATCTTATTTAATTTGTAATTAAAAGAATAATTAGTATGTGTAAGTTGTTACCCTTATTAATCAAAACTAAAAAATCGAAATTTTGTATAATTCGAATTTAAATATTTTGAATTTAATTTGAATTTTGAATTTCAAAATTCAAAATTTAACTTATTACCAATATAAATTACACTAAATTTAGGAAGTGAGTAATTTAAATGTAATAAGGAAATTTAATGGGTGCCTAATTTACGTAAGTTTCCTTTCCCATTCTCATTTATTAAGGTAAAATTTTAAATTTAGAATGGGCGTAAATAGTTAATATATAATTATTATTAATGTGTATTTGTTATCTATGAAAAATATGGGATTTTCAAATTTAAATTTTTAAAAAAAGTCAAACAATTGTTTATATGCTAAAATCTTTGAATTTGGAATGGGCGTAAATATAGTTAATATATAATTATTTTACAAAAAAATAGGTTTTGATTAATATACAAAATAATAATGAACAAAAAAATAAGGAGAATTAAAACTTACAACAGATTGAGTGGCATGTCTACAACAATTGATTTTGTTTCAAGAAAGACCTATCACTTTTACGTTTAAGGCAAATTGGAAGAACGATCTAGTTTCAAAAGAAAAGGATATAGTAGATTAATCTTCAAGATCTTAAAATTGGATGTATAAAACACACATAATACAACTAAATCGGAAGTTTTAAATCATACCATAAAATTATATCCATATTAAATAATATCATTCAATTCTATATCCCCATAAATCGGAAGTTTTAAATCATTCCATAAAATTAGAAGCTTGAAAATAGGAAAGATCATAGATTCTTTTGAAAAAAATTAAACCACTTCCGATTTTGACACGATGCAATCGGGTGCACCCACATCCGAGATCCATGATCCATCCAATCACCAACCAAACTAAAGATTTTCACTAAAAAACATTATCTCAAGCATATGAAGATCCGAATTATATTAAATCCTCAAGAACAAATAAGAACAATTGATGAAAATTCTTGAACCCTTTAAACAATCTTAGTAGAATAAGAAGTTATGAACATGAAAGAAAAAATACGTGATAATTAACCAAAGCTTAGCCGAATACAATGGCTAAGTTTGGGTTCGGTCTAATGCCTAGAAACAGCTACGTACCTTCAAATCGATCACAGAATCAGAATCAAACATTAATCATAATCAGCTAACTCTAATCACCAAAAAAAAAAAAAAAAAAAAAAAAAAAAAAAAAAAAAAAAAAAAACCCGGTGTTAAACTAAATCAACAAACAACAAAGGACCCTAAGAACATGACAACCCATCCCTAGACAACCAAAATAATGTGAAATACACGATCATACCTTGAAAATAATCGGCCAAAATCCATACTAATCATCACCCATATGATTAACCAATAATCAATCCGATAATAATTAATCAATATGAACATGCTCGGCCTTCCATCATAACATTTTATTGATATTGTGCCATAGTTTCTGTATCAACATTCACGAAATCAAAAACAGAGGAGTGAAGAAAGATGAAGAATGATCGTTTTACAGAATAAGGAGGCGAGATCATACCTTGAAGAAGATGGAGGATCGACAATGGAGAGGAGGTTGGTTTGATTGTTTTAGGATTTACTAAATAACAAAAAGTGAATTGAAATCATAGAACAAAATTAATTAATGGATTATTATTAATAAGGGAAATCTAGATTATAGTATTTAGGAAAGTTAATAATAATATTAGTAAATGAGTTTGACCAAAAGTAATTGAATGATTTTTGATTTAAAAAAACAAAAATCTTATAAATTCTCACATTGTGACACATGGCACAATATGATAGGCTAGGGAATTGAAGGATCAACATGGGAGTGCCATGTGTCTACAATGAGTTTCATATATTAGTTGTACTAGCTGATTACCCCGGGAGGGTCCCGGGGTTGAAAAATCTAATTTTACGTGATAACCTATTGCAAATGGCTCAAGTTAACTAACCACAAAATCTCTCAATCATTGCATGTTTATAGTATTCTAATCATTAATAACTCATATTCTCTAATCTAAAACCTAATCAGTAATCATCTAAAGAATCACTTATGTAAGCTGCAACTATTCAAAAACTTATCACATCTCTCTAATTTCTCACATTCTAATGGCTCTTATAATTCGTAACCTAATCAACTAAACAAACATTTAAGTTGGAAGTTGTAACCATTGCATCTCATTATGCCACGTGGCATAATCAAGAGATGGTTGAGGCCACCATTGAACGCCACGTCAGCAACTATCAATTCTTCCCGGGGTTGAAAAATATAACCATTCTAATAATACTAATACTAATAGTAATAATTATTACTCTTGTAATTAAATAAATAAAAAAATAATCTTGCTATAAGCTGACACCATGTGTTGCAGTGTTGCGCGATTCTTTCTCATAGCTTCTTTTGATGAAGTATACCTAGTAAAATTCCAATGATAACATGGCGATTGGGCTGATTTTCAACATAGTAGATAAGAACCTGGTTTAAAAGAAAAAACATGATTAATGAATAACATGAACACTTTGTGTGTTTATTTTCCTGTATGAACGAAACCCCACAAAAAATAGTCGATTTTTTCTCCGTTTTTTATATAGCACTATGGTACTCGTTGTAAAGATAATAAAACGCTCGTTAATTTGGTGTAATTTTTTTCTTTAAAAAATCCCGTATATAAAAGATATAAACGTTTAAAAATTATGGGAGGAAATATGAGAGATAAAATTTTAAATTTATTTTTAAATTTTTTTCCTAAAATAACTCAATTCAATTAAAAAGGAAATAATTCAAAAACACTAAAATCTTTTAATTATGATGCCACGTGTCAGTTTCATGAAGAGATTGAAGGCACCATTGCACGCCACGTCAGCAATGTTCAATTCTTTTATATATATTAATAGATAGATTTGATTCCCAGGAATTAAAAATTTAAAACGCTGTTTATTTAGAGTTATATTTTTAACTCTAGTTATTAACCTTAAAAAGTGTAATGCGTGTGTAGTAGGGTGTATAACACGGGCATAAAACGATATATACAGATATGTAACATATGTAAGACGCCGTAATATTAGCTTACGAATCTTTTTATATTTTACATGTTTCGTGAAAATCACGATAACTCGATCAAAATCGCTTAATTTCATAATTTCTTTTTACAATTAATGTTATTGTTGTTGTTTTTGTTGTTTTGTTTTAATTTTTGTTATACAATATAAAACAACAAAAAAAAAAAAACTTTTAGGCATTTAAATTCAAACGTACGAAAATAAATAACAAAATTACACACATGTGTAAGTTTGTACCATTTACACATGTAAAAAAAATGTTAAGAGTAATTTAAAGTAGATAGATGAATCAATTGGAGAGTAAATTCTAATTTTAATGGTTGTATTTTGATAACTCTACTAATGTTAAAAAATTGATTTTGTTTGGTTTTTCTTAAATTCCCACGGTTTTCATAATATTTAGGGGTGTAAGATCGACCGCAAACAACCTTTAACATGATTCAACATTCAATGTGTTTATTTCAGCTTCTGAATGGAATGGTTAAGGCTGGACCATTAAGATTTAGGATGTTGTTGAACCATTAAGCACTGAACTAGACTGGACCTTAATGAGACCCTCCTACCAATGTGGAACAAAAAAATTAACCATTATGAAGTTCAACTTAATGATTCAATACTTAATCAATCAAACAGCCCCTAAAGCAATTATGCTTGAATGAAAGTAATTATAATCACATTACTTTGAAAATGTTAGGTAATGATAATTACTAATTCAAACACAATTACTCTAATATTTTTAAACCACGCACATTAAAAGATTTTTTATTTGATTTTATAGCATTTAACGTGAGAGGAATGTTCTTGTACAAATGGTTCTTGTCCTACAAATAGCCTTTAATGTGAGAAGTGAAGGAGAGTATTTTTTTTTTATTTTTTTGAATTTTTTTCAATATTGTTAAACATGTATTTTAGTACCAAAATCTAAAAAAAAAATTAGTGTACAGGAATTACGTAATTGATGTTGTAGAGTAATTACTCTAACAACGTAATTACGCTAAAAAATAATTATTTTTATATTAGTCATCTAGAAAGTATGTTTAACCTAAATGAAAAAAATAGAAAACCAATTCAATACATAAATAAAAAAAATTTCCCCCTTCACTTCTTATGTTTAATAGGTTAAATCCATTTGTATTTGATTTTTACTCTCTCTATAGAGAGAGACTCGGGTTAAAGATTTACGTATTTTGAATTGAACGTCGACCTCAAATAAAACTGGATTGGAGCTTTCTTTCTCAGTTGTGATAGTAAGAGATTTTATTTCAGATGTAGTTATATTACTAACGTGTTATAAAATAACGAGATAGTACCGATATGTAACAAAGTTTATATAAATCAATTTATACTTTTTATAAAGCGTAATAGTGATGTAATACCGTAGCACTTTAAAATATATAAGTATTGTATATAACGTGTCCGTCAATGATTGAAGCAAGCCTAATTATTGTTTTAAGAACATTTCTTTGACTAATTATTTAATTGATGAATTTATTTATATAACCCCTTAGAACGTGATCATTTTTATTTTTTATTTTTGTCAATGAGAGGCTCGGGTATCTATGCAACTTTATATAAAAAAAAATATGTTTTAAAATATTAGAACAAATTTCTGTACGTATTAAGTTGTTTTTAAAATCAAAAAAATAATGCACTAAGCAACGAAGTTTCTTCCAATCCAAGATTGCAAAGTGTGAAGGAATCAAATGATTTTCTAAAAATATTATCTACTATTCGTTTTTGTCTATACACATAATTTAAAATATGTGTACTAAATAAATAAAAGCTGAACTGCATGTTGTTCAAAAAGAAAATAATAAAAGCTTCAGTTTATAGATGAGATCTGAATAACAGAAAATTAATTAGCATCAACAAAACAATTTCAAACAGTAAACGAATTTTCAATGCTATCATTACAATATATACTTTTTTTTTTTTTAACGTCCAACGAATCAATTCCGAGCACTCTCGGGCACCCTTTTGGCGAATCAGGCCGGGTCACCAATTGCCACCAATTCCCGGGAAAAACTCGACCACTCACCCGCCCGAAGAGACGACGGTGAAATAGTCGGTAAAACCGGTCGGGATCAGGACTTGAACCCAAGCCAATGGTCGGGTCATCCCTCATTTCCCATCCACCAATATCCTCCAAATGTAGCTAGTGAGAATTGAACCCAAGCCTTCCATAAAAAACTTTAAGCCCTCAACCAACTAGGCTATGTTGAACATTACAATATATACTTATGTGGTTAATTATACATCATTTACTCCCGTCAAATAGAAGCCAAAACGTTACATTTTCATAAATGTTAGAACTGAAAAAAGTATGTAGTACTTGTGAAGAAACAAAGTCACTAAATAATAACAAATTTTGAAAATTGTTTTATCTTTTTTTGAACATAAACTTTCATTAAAAACGGCTAGCTCTTAAACCGAGAACCGCCAACTCAAACATACAAATACAAAGGATATTTAGACCATTCTTTCCAAACAATTTCTTTACATTTCGACTTATACTTTAACCATATAAACGTCTTCGATTTCACTGCCGCTACCCACATCCATCACCTTACTATCCTTTCCTTGAAAAATCTTCACATTCCTCGTATTCCAAATAGCCCACGTCGTAGTCAAAACAATTCCTCGAACTATCTTTTTCATCCACTTTCCGGAGTGCACATTATGATATAGCTTTAACAAATAATCAAAATCAAAGGCATAAATCGGATCCAATTTACACCATTTACCTATCATACTCCAAACCCCATCTGAAAAGCTACATCGCACCATCACATGCCTGATATCTTCTTCTGCCATATTACAAAACGGGCAGGCAACCGTCGGAATATTTATGCATCCCCTAGTCAACGCGACTCGTGTAGGAAGCTTGTCACGATCAGCCCTCCAAGACAAGAGATTAACCTTCAAAGGCACCCAAGGCTCCCATTTGAACTTATAATTCGCCACGGAGTCTGACTCCCTTTCAACGAGTAGCCGTTTCAAATCAGCCACTGAAAAAGGCCTTTGAATATCATCATTCCAGCTCCATCTGTCCTCTCTGTCGCTTAGTTTTATTCCAGCAATCAAGCGGCACAAGTCTTGCATTTCTGATAATTCTTGAACCGTACCAGGATGTCTTCGCCACCTACCTGAAAAAACAACCTCATTAACATTTTGTGTTAACCTTTCTTGGACCCTGCAGCGTTTATTCGTTTCAAGCTTGTAAAGCCCCGGCCATCTTTCCTTTAACGCTGTGTTTCCCAGCCAGCAATCGTACCAAAAATGAATTCCAGCCCCATTCCCAACGTTTCCTTTAATCAACTGTTGAAGCGAAAGATTATTAATTCGAGCCGATTCCAACAGATTCACAATAGATTTCCAACAACCCGGTAAACCTCGTTTAATTGGTAGGAGCATCCATAACCCTCTTCCACCATGAATTGCCTCAATCATATTTCTCCAAATCGAGCCAACCTCCGTAACAAAACGCCACGCCCACTTAGCTAGTAAAGCTAAGTTAACCACCCCAAGCCTCACAACACCCCAACCCCCCATCTTTTTTGGAGTAGTAATCACCTCCCATGAAACCCAATGCACCTTTCGAACCTCCTCACTATCGGACCATAGAAAATCACACATTAATTTTTCCATCGTACTCAACACCTTACTCGGGGCTTTAAAAAGCGACAAATAATAAACCGGCAAACTCGATAAAACCGATTTAACCAATATTAATCTACCCCCCAACGACAAAGTCTTGGCCTTCCATGAAGAAAGCCTATTTTTAATCGTCGGTGCCCAATGAATAACCCGGTCCATGTTAGCCCCAACCGGATACCCAAATAGTCAAAAGGCATTAAACCCACCTTACACCCGATGATTTTTGCCATCCTCTCCACCTCCATATCACTAGTACCAACACCATACAAAAAAGATTTCTGTAAATTAATTCTAAGACCCGAGCATACATGGAAAACCCGAAGAATTCTCGCAATATTCTTCAAATTCTCCTCTTCCCAATCACCCACTACCAACGCGTCATCGGCATAAAACAAGTGTGTCAACACATTTGAATCTCCTCCAAAATCAATACCTTTTAACACCTCTAAACCACTCGCTTTGTCAAGCAAGCAATGCAACACCTCCATGACAACTAAGAACAAGAAAGGAGATAACGGATCTCCTTGACTCCTTGTCTAACCCCCTTCTCGCAATTAAATTCAAATGTAGGGGACCCGTTCATTAAAACAACCGAACGAGCTGACCCTAAAATCCCCTTCACCCATTTGCACCACCTATCCGGAAATCTCATAAGACTTAGCGTATTAAGTAAAAATTCTCAATTGACGTTGTCATATGCCTTCTCAAAATCCAACTTTAAAAGGAAAGCTTTCTTGCCCGTCTTCTTAACCCAATCCACCGTTTCATTAATCAACAGAGGCCCATCTAAAATAAACCTTCCTCTAAGAAAGGCAGATTGCGAGCTCGATACCACCGACTCTAAGGCATTCTTCATGCGACAAGCTAACACCTTAGAGATAACCTTACTAATAATCCCAACCAAATTAATGGGTCTATAATCTTTGAGACCCACCGGTACTTTGGTTTTAGGGATTAAAGTAATAAAGGAGGACCTACAACCCTGCTAATGACTTCGGAATAAAAAAAAATGATCAAACATATTATAGAAGTCCTCCAAGAAAGCCCAAAAAAATTTAACAAACCTGAAATTAGAACCTTCAGGTCCTGGAGCTCTATCCGAACCGCATTCAAAAACCGCATCTTTAATTTCTTCTCTAGTAAATATTTTCACCAAAGAATCGGCACAAACACTATTGAGTCGCTTTATATTATCACACATCACGTTCGGTCTATTTTTGTTATATTCCGAAAAATGTCTTCTGAAAATTGTTTTATCTATGTTATTTAATCAAACAAATTATAAAAAAATTCATAATAATTGAACATTCATAGTTATATGAGTTAACTTATTGAAACATATAGTGAAAGGATATGGAAATTTAGTTACTATTTCATATATTATCTTAAATTTATGAAACATATATAAGAAGTTGATGTTAAAATAAATAAAAAAACATGTTGACATATGGTCGACATAAATTATATACGGAGTACTAGTTTTTATTTTAAAATCCGTTTTTGCTTTGAGATGTTGTCTACGTAAAATAAAATATTTAGAAAAAACACCGACTTTTTTCCGAGTAGTGTGGTAGTTGTCTCTTTGGGATATAAAAGAGTATATATCTTTTATTAAGTTACAAATTTAATACATCGCTAGCTACATGCAAAATATATGCATTACTTATGCTAAAATAAAATATTCTAAGTATATTCTTTGCAGTTATTTTACAACACAGAAACATATTAAAATACGACACGTATATTTTAAATGAGGGGCATAAATGTTCATATATAGTTATGTACTACGGTTATATAACTATGTATAATCATGTACTGTCATATTATATAATCACGTGCTATGTTATATAGTCATGTATATCACATATCAGTTTATATAATTACATACTAACACGTTATACAAGGTTGTATATAGGGATGATAATGGATCAGCAGGGCCGGCTGAAGCCCAAGTGAAATGAGGCTAGGGCTTTGGGCCCCCAAATCTATAGGGCCACCATTTTTTATTTTGAAATACTGAATTGGGCTGTGTAATTTCAGGAAGTAGAGGAACAGATCATAAGAAAGTGACAATTAGAAATACCCTCCATTTAATTATGATTTGATTTGGCTCGTTAGATACAACGTATCGCAACACGGACTATACAAGAACTAAAAAAATATTTTATGCTTTCGGAAAAAGGGCCCCAAATTGATAATTCGCTTTAGGCCCCCTAAAGGGTTGAGCCGGCCCTGTGGATCAGTCATGACTAATCTCAGTCTTATACCCGGTTGTAAAATCATATCTCATGTTTAGTCTATTACCCGTCACTTATTTGTCGGGTAAATATATATCGTGTATCAGGCAAACATGCAGGTATGGGATATGCCCATTAGTGTTTTACAAAATACCCATTTGGATTTTCAAAGTTTCTAAATTTATTTTCAAGTTTAAATTTATTTGTCCTACTTTTAAAATCCACAATAAATTAATATATGATAATAAACATATATCATCATCACCGTATGATATTTAAAGTAATAAAAATTTTAAATATCATGGTGACATAAATTTCAAATAGATATTTTCGTATTCCATGGCATATGAATATAAATAACATCATGAAAATATATCTCCAAAAAAAAAAGAGTTGATATTTTTTTACTAAACAAAGTTACTAGAATGAAATATTGCTAACAAAGGTTAAAGGAAAATATTGCTAACAAAGGTTAATGTAATTTTCTTTGTCCTGGAATGAATTTAATTTTTATTCAAAAAAAAAAAAAAAAAAAAAACAAATAAGGTATGTATTTAGGGTATATGGTGCGGGTAAATATGTACATAATTTAGGGTAATTAGGTCGAGTATCACCTAATTTCATACGCATCCTTTACTCGTAAAAAAAATGATCCATAACCGGTCACATTCTCTAATACCCCGCCCAATACTCATCCCTGATGTTTTGGGTATATAAGGCATTCCCATGGATTATTTTTGCCATAGATAGTTATGTAACCACGTAGTACCATGTTATATAATCACATACCAGATTACATAATGGGTACCATTTAAAAAAAAAAACGATAAAAATACCATCCGCAAGTGTAAGGGACTTTTACCTATGCGTAAGTATATTAATATTTTATTCATTATTTTATTGTTGTTTAATTCTGGACCACATATTCATTTTTGATTAAAATAAGTGTATGATTATAAAGTGGGTTCCTGAGTTCTCACAACTCAGGGGAGTTCTCAAATGATCCGGATCCTATATATATATATAGTGGAGAGTTCAAATGAGAAGAAGTTTTCTTGTAAGAAGAAAAAGAAGAAATTTAGACCAATAGAAATCTTCCATTTTAATAGTTGTATTTAATGTTAAATAAAATTTTAAGTTTTTGTAACTCCCAAAAACTAGTTAAATAAATGAAATCAAAATTAATTTTTAATTATATATCTTTAAAGCAAAGATAATTTATAGTGAAGGATAAATTTCGGTATGTGTAGGATGAATTTCTACATGTGTAGGATAAACCTAATGGTAATTTCGATATGTGTAGGATAAAAGTATGACAATTTCGATGTGTGTAGGATGAATTTTGATATGTGTAGGACAATTTCTGATGTGTGTAAGATAAAATATTTAAAAGTAATTAATTGAATAATTAATGTGAAATGAGTTAAAGTATTTAATGTTATTTCTTCTTTTTCTTCTCAAATGATCCTCCCCATATATATATATACACACACACACGTCTACATGTATACATTCTATCAACACAAAAACTAAACCAAGGAATCTATACATATATACACACTTGGAGGGCAAAAAGAGAAGCTTTAATCACCTATCATTTTCACCATGATACACTAGAAAGGAAAGAACATAACCATGCCATCTCCCTAACTTTCCAATGACAACTAATCTTATACAAGAATAGGTCTTGTGTTGACAAACCACCATCGAATGTTTGATTGCATTCCAAAAATGTTGTTTCTTTCTTTGTCTTTGGCTTCGGCCGACTCACCACACACACACCATCACTTTTCTTGTCAAAGTGTTACACCAAAATTGAAACTATAACCAACTCAAGAAAACCTTCCAATACAAGATCATATTCCCTTCTACGCTCTTGATCATAATAGGCCAATGATACTCTCACACACTGTCACACCCTCAAAATCCACTTGCGGAGTTTTACCGCGAGGCGCATGACAAACCAGGATCCAAGTCAACGATCACAATAAACAAGTCTAAATGAACACATGCAATTTCAAAAACATAGTTTAAATCCCCAATTACAGCGGAAGCTTATTCTCAAAACATAACCCAAAAGTAAACCAAATTATTCAATGTTTGAAAACCATGCAATCCTAACTAGACGCCGTGCAGACGCGTGCGCCCTAGTTCCGTAGTGCTACCTTAGCGACCTGAGAAAACATGTAAGAGTTACGTCAGCACAAAATGCTGGTGAGTTCACAGGTTTTGTAATCAAAGTATCAAGTTCAACCTGTCCATACTATATCAATTTGTAAACCAAGTACGCTAGCTAGGCGTATGTTTGTTACTACAACGATTGGAAAACCATTACTAACTCGCAAACCAGATGTTGTGCCCGAATAGTAAACCTGTTCCTGTGTGAGACAATATGCACTCGCCCGGCCCTCCAAGCCGACGAGCGGGGTTGGTCATTCCCAATAGATCTATTCACATTTCCCCGTTGTGCTAACCCGCACATTCATGGTTCCCCCGGAACTTCCAGAGATCGTATAGTAAACCATAGAAACCCATAGTATGACAGTTGTTACCAAAACATAAGTTTAACACATGTTTTCTCCCCCGAAAAGTGAAACCAGTTAAAAGAGGGGCCGTAAACTCACCTTAGGTTGCGTTACTTCGAAATACAAATAATATCAGCAAGCTATGCTAGCCCCGTAAAGCGGCGACCTAACATATGACAGTTACAAGTACTTAGACTAATAACCCGTAGGTTAGTTAGTCCCTAGATGTCCAGACCATAACCAAGTTCGTTTGAAAACACTGTGACTGTTAAATTAACCCAATGTACAAGACTCGACATCCCATTGGTGACCCGAAACTCCCCGTGTTATACTTGCACTCACAAACATACAGTCATGCAATCACACTTAACATACGTTAAAGTCCAACAAGTTGTAGCACGTAGTTCAAGTATCACATAAATAAGTCCGAGCACATGTTACCAAGTTACTAGATATGTTATGGGGTTCCTAGGTGTCAAATCGGGTCCCGAAATGCTAAATTACACTTACAGCAGCAGTGCAGGCGATTAGGAAAAGTCAACTAGTGATTACGTGGGTCAACAGGCATTTAGGAAGGCTAATCGCCTATACTATAGGCGATTAGGGTCATGCGGTATGCAAATCATGAGTTTATAGGCGATTACGTCGTAAAGCATGCAATTCAGGGCTTAACTAGCATTTAGGATCGTAAATGCATGAAGTAAAGGCAAATAGGCCCCTACTCGCCTATACTATAGGCGAATAGGACTCCATTTCAGGCGAATATCCTCCTATTCGCCTATAGCATAGGCGAATAGGATCCCTATTCGCCTTTAGCCCAGCTGTTCCAGTTTTTTGCGCGTTTAACACTCCAAATCAGATCCAGAACGTGTGTAAACATCATATATCAATCAAACAACCATACCAAACATATTTCAATCAAAATCCTTCGTTTAACCTCGTTCTATCAGCCCTGCATGCAACCATGTAACCCAAAAGCAATACACATAGCATGAAACATCACATTAACATGCATAACCGTAACCCTAATGAACAATTACTCAGATTTCATCAACATGCTATCATCATCAATCTGTAACTACCTTAATATCATGCTAACAATCCTTCTTGAATCATAAAAACCCTATCTTTTAATTATAAACACACATACAACATGCATAATAGCTAGAATCCAATTAACAATGATTATTAACGAATTTCAGAAGACACATACGTTTATAAACAGGTCTGGACCATTAGGGATTTAATAAAAACATTATTAAAGATTGCATGAATGAAAACCACACCTTAGATTTATGATAGATTGATGTAATAGGCTTGAAATCTTGTGTTTTGATCCAAAATCGTGTTCCAGAGGTTGTGTGTGTGTTGGGGCGAGTTGTGGGACGACTAGGGTTGTTATAATGAAGTTTAGGAGGTCAAGTATTGTATTTATAGGCGTTTTTAGTCGTCCAGCACGTTATAGGCGATTACGCAGCAGCATCAGGTGAATAGGGCTCCTAATCGCCCCTAGTATAGGCGATTAGGGCCTATTCGCCCCTATGGAACCCTACTCGCCCCTCCCTATAGGCGATTACAGACCCTAATCGCCTATAGGGTCTGGTTCAGCACATTTGGCACGTTAAACTCCGTTTTAACATATGTTAACACCTTTTCACATACCGACAAGTCACATAATGATTGTAAACACATAATACTTGCAAACAAACACATTCACACTCGTTCACCAATTCCCGGAACTCGAGACTTGTATATTCCCTATGCTCTGACGATTCTACGAATCGTCACACTTTGTACACTTGGCTAAGGACTGACATCTAATGAGCCTCTAGACTAACATCTAATGATCCTCTATACTAAACTAACAGTTCCCGAACCGTAACACGACTCAACTACCCAGTTAAGTATAATATACGCGTGACTCGCTAAGGTAGACTTTAATCTATACAACGTTGTTAACCAGAATTTGCCGGGTGTCACATCATCCCCACGTTAAAAGAATTTTCGTCCCGAAAATTGCACAAGTACCAAAAGGAATAACAAAAGAAACAGACAAAAGATAGAAACCAAGAATGAGATTTACCCGAGTTGTCACACACACACACACAATTATTCATAGAAGAATAAGACAATCTTTGTCTTGTGATGGGTCACTATCTTACACTAACAACCAAAAACCATGAGACTTTCACTAATTAGAACCTACACCACCTTTAACTGTTTCCCAAGACAATTGATTTGCCAAAATTCCTATCCTAACCGCCCTAGAAATCAGCTACATATGGAAGACATGCTATCAAACACAAGTCAACTTATTATATGGATTTAGAAGGCCACCTTTACTTATCAATTCCCAAGCTCTTTGATTTGCCATAACAATCCAACCTCATCCATATCCATCGGCCTATATATAGTGGCCGAAAAGTCCCTTGAAACCTTGCACCAACACTTACAAATCACACACTAACCTCTAATCTTTCTTTGCTTGTTGGGGACTTTCGGCCGAGACCACCTTTGGGGACACCCACGAGTATTTGTTTCGGTACACACCCACACGAAGAGCCATAAGGAGATCAAGAAGCTACATTGTTGAATCACGACTCAAGGGAAGCTCAAGATCATCAAAATCACTCTCCATTAATTCATTACCTTGGTATGTGATAAAAACTCCTCTTAAACCTCTATTTATAATTGGCCTACATCTAAAAACCCGACCCACGACCCTTGATCTCGTGTAATTGGTCTAGAGCAAGCTTAAAACATTGTATTATAAAGTAACAATCTTATAAAGTGTTGAGATGAGGATACTTAGACTTCATCTGATCCTCCCGTTCCCAAGTGTACTCTGGTCCCCGGTTCGAGTTCCAACGAACCTTAACAATGCGAATCTTGCTATGACGTAGGCTACGAATCTTGTAGTCAGGGATCTCAACAGGTTCCTCCACAATCCGAAGACGATCATCAACCTTGATCTCTTCCAGTGGAACAATAAGAGACTCGTCAGCCAGACACTTCTTTAAGTTGGACACATGGAAGACGTTATGTACGTTGCCGAGCTCTGTTGGTAAATCAAGACGATGTGCCACCGGTCCAATCCGTTCCAGAATTGTAAATGGACCGACATACCGAGGGTTGAGTTTGCCACGCTTCCCAAAGCGTATGACACCCTTCCACGGTGAAACTTTCAGAAGTACTTTGTCATCAACTTGGAATTCCAATGGCTTGCGACGCTGATCAGCATAACTCTTTTGCCGATCACGTGCCGCTGCCAACCGGTTACGAATCTGTACGATCTTTTCCGAAGTTTCGTACACTAGCTCAGGCCCAGTGAGTTGACTCTCACCCACCTCAGCCCAACAAAGAGGAGACCGGCATTTCCGCCCGTACAGTGCCTCGAACGGAGCTGCCTTGATGCTCGTGTGGTAACTGTTGTTGTAAGAGAATTCTACTAACGGTAGGTGAGCTTCCCAACCTTTGCCAAAATCGATCACACATGCTCGCAGCATGTCCTCTAAGGTTTGAATCGTGCGTTCACTCTGACCGTCAGTCTGTGGGTGATAAGCTGTACTCATGTCCAGCTGGGTACCCAAAGCCTTCTGCAAAGACTTCCAGAAGTGAGAAGTAAAATGGGAGTTACGATCCGAAATAATAGAAACCGGCACCCCGTGCTTAGAAACAACTTCCTTCAGATAAAGACGAGCCAAACGATCCATGGTGTCGGTCTCCTTAATAGCGAGAAAATGGGCTGATTTCGTCAACCGATCAACAATCACCCATATCTTATCATTCCCGCTCGGTGACTTAGGTAGTTGCGTGACAAAATCCATTGTAATCCGTTCCCATTTCCACTCTGGAATTTCAGGTTGTTGCAAGAGACCCGACGGTTTCTGGTATTCCACCTTGACCATAGCACAGGTCAAGCATTTGCTCACGTATGAGGCTATATCCGACCTCATGTTTGGCCACCAGTAAAGCACCTTCAGATCTTGGTACATTTTATCCGAACCAGGATGAATAGAATACCGGGACTTGTGAGCCTCATCTAAGACAAGCTCCCGAAGTCCCCCGAATAAAGGAACCCATATGCGTTCTGCGAAGTAGTGCAGGCCATCAGGCCTTCGCTCGAGGTGCTTGTCGGCACCGTGCATAGTCTCAGCTTTAAGGTTTTCCTCCTTCAAAGCTTCTAACTGAGCAGAACGGAGTTGGTCAGGTAGAGAGGAATGAATGGTGAGCTGCAACGCCCGAACTCGACAAGGATTAATTGATTCCTTCCTGCTCAAGGCGTCTGCTACTACATTCGCCTTGCCAGGATGGTACTTAATGGCGCAATCATAGTCGTTCAGGAGTTCAATCCAACGACGCTGTCGTATGTTCAAATGTTATTGGTCGAAAATATGTTGAAGACTCTTGTGATCGGTGTAGATGGTGCATTTGGTACCGTACAAGTAATGTCTCCAAATTTTCAACGCGAAAACCACTGCACCCAACTCCAAGTCATGTGTGGTGTAGTTCTTCTCGTGCAACTTGAGTTGCCGAGAAGCGTACGCAATCACTTTCTCGCGTTGCATCAACACGCAACCGAGACCGTGAATAGAAGCATCACAGTAAACAACGAAATCATCGGGGCCTTTAGGCAAGGACAAAATAGGAGCAGAACAAAGTTTAGACTTCAGTTCTTGAAATGCCGACTCTTGTGGTTCACCCCAGGCGAATTTTCTATCCTTCTGAGTAAGAGTGATGAGGGGTTGAGCGATCTTCGAGAACCACTGAATGAAACGACGATAATAGCCCGCAAGGCCTAGGAATTGCCGCACCTCAGTTGGCGTCTTTGGTGCTTCCCAGTCCTTGATCGCTTCGATCTTAGCTGGATCGACATGAATTCCTAGTTCATTAACTACATGTCCTAGGAATTGAACTTCGCGTAACCAAAAGTCACACTTTGAGAACTTAGCGTAAAGTTGTTCCCGTCGCAAAAGTTCCAAAACCAAACGCAGGTGTTCCTCGTGCTCGGTCTTGTTCTTGGAGTAGATCAGGATGTCATCAATAAACACGATGACGAACTTGTCAAGATATGGTTTGCAAACGTGGTTCATCAAATCCATGAAAACCGCCGGTGCGTTAGTGAGACCGAAAGGCATGACCAAGAATTCGAAATGGCCATAACGTGTACGAAAGGCAGTCTTTGCAACGTCAGCTTCCCTTACGCGCAACTGGTGATAACCGGACCTCAAATCAATTTTAGAGTAGTAGATAGAACCCTGGAGTTGGTCGAATAGATCATCAATACGTGGAAGAGGATAACGGTTCTTGATGGTCACTTTGTTCAATTCTCTGTAATCCACACACAATCGAAAACTTCCATCCTTCTTCTTAACGAACAGAATCGGGGCTCCCCAAGGGGAAGAACTTGGTCTGATGAAACCCTTGTCCAAGAGTTCCTGTAACTGACTGGACAATTCTTGCATCTCGGGAGGTGCAAGACGGTAGGGGGCCCGAGCAATAGGAGCAGCCCCCGGTACAAGATCAATACTGAACTCAACCTGACGATGGGGAGGAAGACCAGATAAATCATCGGGAAATACATCAGGAAACTCGCGTACAACAGGAATATCGTCGATCTTCTTCTCATCGGTAGAGGAAACAGATAAAAGTGCCAAAACGGCCGAATAACCCTTTCGAAGATACTTAAGGGCTTTCATGCTGGAGATGAGATTTAGCGGAGCACCGCCCTTGATACCGTACACCGAAAGAAATTCTCCATCAGGGAGAGGAATCCGAATAATCTTGTCGTAACAAACAATCTCAGCGCGATACAAAGACAACCAATCCATGCCTACAACAACGTCAAAACTACCCAAAGGTACCGGCATAAGGTCGATGGGGAACGACAAACCCGACAACTCTAGTTGACACTCCCGAAGGATACGAGTAGCTTCAATCTTTTTACCGTCGGCCAATTCAATTATATACTTAGCCTCTAATGGTACGGGTACTACATCTAGCAGTCGACTAACTTCCATAGATATAAAACTTTTATCGGCACCGGAATCAAATAAAACACTAACAGAGCGATTATTGAGAAGGAACGTACCGGTAACTGTGTCAGGATCCTGCCTAGCCTCTGCGGCTCCAATGACGAAGGCACGTGCATTCCTGCCACCGCCCCCGTTGTTCCCGTTACCGTTTCTATCTCTCACATCCCCGCCCTGCTTCAGTTTCGGGCACTCCTTCTTGTAGTGACCAGTCTCCCCACAGTTGTAACAACCCTGCCTTCCCGTAGTTCCTTGAGTAGTAGGAGCCGAGTTAGTAGTTGGGGCCTGGGTCAATGGAAGTGTCGCCCGACAGTCTTTGGCAAAATGCCCAAGTCGCTGACAGTGATGGCAACGATTACGGTCGCAGTCCCCCTGATGATGACGCCCACATTTGTTGCATTTAGGTAATTTCCCCGCATAACCACCCTGTTTGGTACCAGAAGAAGAAGAACCCCCGCTATCGAATCTCTTACCCTGTTGTGCTGGCACAGATCCTTTCCCCTCATTATCCCATTTACGCTTGTTATTCTCCGGGGCCTTGACAGTCGAACCCTTAGCAGGCAAAATACCCTCATTCACCTTCAAGTTTGTCATCCTGTGAGCCGATCGGACCACCTCTGAGTATGTAGGAAGATTTCCCGCAGCCACCAACCCTGCGATCTCTGGTACTAGCCCCGAGATATAGTGTTCAATCCTCCTGTATTCTGGCACATGCAGATCAGGACACAGCACTGCCAACTCATTACGCCTTACCGTATACTTTTCAATCTCTGACCCGGTCATCTTGAGGTTCCACACCTCGTGCTCTAGCTTCTGAACTTCTTCCCTTGGACAGTACTCTCGCTTCAGTAGTTGAACAAAATTTTCCCAAGGCATAGCATAAGCCTCCCCTATACCCATATTCTGGGTGATGTTGTTCCACCAGGTCAAAGCAACATCCTGGAATAACGCAGCAACATACTTGACTCGATCCTCTGGGAGACAGTTGCACATCAGAAACACTGACTCCACCTTTTCCAGCCACCTCAGCAAGCTCACCGCACCCTCAGTGCCAGAGAATTCCTGGGGCTTACAGGCCCGAAACATCTTGTAGGTACACATGGGTGGGGGTGGGTTAACAGGACCACCTGAAATGAAACGCATGAGAAACCACGAAGAATGTAAACAAGATTCACTAATGAGACAAAAGTGGATAAATCAACTTACCACCACCATTGTGCCCTAACTGGAAGGCAGCTTGCAGTAAGTTGTTCAGATCTTCCTGTGATAGGTTTACACCTCCACGACCACCACCACCACCACGGCCACCACCACGCCCACCAGCGCGGCCAGCTCCACGTCCTCCTCGTACTCCAGACATGATTCTGACAGAAAGAACGAGAAAATTTCAGTTTCACAACTAATGGTAACCACTAGCGTTCACAAGATCAAAGCTAGATCCAACCCAGGACTATCCATTCAAACCCAGAGCTCACTAGGGCTTTCATGCATTTCGGTTTATGATTTTGTGTGCACCCAAAATGATAAACCGCTCTACATGGTCCTCCAAGTGTTCTCCTAGTTCAAAGTTCAAATCACCGGACATAGACTCTTAGCTATACACCGTAATGCTACGGTAGTTTATGGCAAGTGTTTCTATTGGAATATGAAAGGGAGATGTCCGAGCCTTGGACAAATCTCAAGAGTACACTATTTACCCCAATATACCACACTGCCTAGAAAGCAAGTAACCCGACTTAAGATAGAACGGATGATGTAACATAGGAAGGTCAGATGATTTAGAGACACCCCGACAAGGCCATACGTAATCCACCATAATGTTTAGTACTATGTGATCGTCTAGTGTGTGCGACTCGGCTATAAACTAGACTCTACATGCAGTCCTAGTTCACTATAACCATTGGCTCTGATACCAATCTGTCACACCCTCAAAATCCACTTGCGGAGTTTTACCGCGAGGCGCATGACAAACCAGGATCCAAGTCAACGATCACAATAAACAAGTCTAAATGAACACATGCAATTTCAAAAACATAGTTTAAATCCCCAATTACAGCGGAAGCTTATTCTCAAAACATAACCCAAAAGTAAACCAAATTATTCAATGTTTGAAAACCATACAATCCTAACTAGACGTCGTGCAGACGCGTGCGCCCTAGTTCCGTAGTGCTACCTTAGCGACCTGAGAAAACATGTAAGAGTTACGTCAGCACAAAATGCTGGTGAGTTCACAGGTTTTGTAATCAAAGTATCAAGTTCAACCTGTCCATACTATATCAATTTGTAAACCAAGTACGCTAGCTAGGCGTATGTTTGTTACTACAACGATTGGAAAACCATTACTAACTCGCAAACCAGATGTTGTGCCCGAATAGTAAACCTGTTCCTGTTTGAGACAATATGCACTCGCCCGGCCCTCCAAGCCGACGAGCGGGGTTGGTCATTCCCAATAGATCTATTCACATTTCCCCGTTGTGCTAACCCGCACATTCATGGTTTCCCCCGGACTTCCAGAGATCGTATAGTAAACCATAGAAACCCATAGTATGACAGTTGTTACCAAAACATAAGTTTAACACATGTTTTCTCCCCCGAAAAGTGAAACCAGTTAAAAGAGGGGCCGTAAACTCACCTTAGGTTGCGTTACTTCGAAATACAAATAATATCAGCAAGCTATACTAGCCCCGTAAAGCGGCGACCTAACATATGACAGTTACAAGTACTTAGACTAATAACCCGTAGGTTAGTTAGTCCCTAGATGTCCAGACCATAACCAAGTTCGTTTGAAAACACTGTGACTGTTAAATTAACCCAATGTACAAGACTCGACATCCCATTGGTGACCCGAAACTCCCCGTGTTATACTTGCACTCACAAACATACAGTCATGCAATCACACTTAACATACGTTAAAGTCCAACAAGTTGTAGCACGTAGTTCAAGTATCACATAAATAAGTCCGAGCACATGTTACCAAGTTACTAGATATGTTATGGGGTTCCTAGCATGTTCCTAGGTGTCAAATCGGGTCCCGAAATGCTAAATTACACTTACAGCAGCAGTACAGGCGATTAGGAAAAGTCAACTAGTGATTACGTGGGTCAACAGGCATTTAGGAAGGCTAATCGCCTATACTATAGGCGATTAGGGTCATGCGGTATGCAAATCATGAGTTTATAGGCGATTACGTCGTAAAGCATGCAATTCAGGGCTTAACTAGCATTTAGGATCGTAAATGCATGAAGTAAAGGCAAATAGGCCCCTACTCACCTATACTATAGGCGAATAGGACTCCATTTCAGGCGAATAGCCTCCTATTCGCCTATAGCATAGGCGAATAGGATCCCTATTCGCCTTTAGCCCAGCTGTTCCAGTTTTTCGCGCGTTTAACACTCCAAATCAGATCCAGAACGTGTGTAAACATCAAATATCAATCAAACAACCATACCAAACATATTTCAATCAAAATCCTTCGTTTAACCTCGTTCTATCAGCCCTGCATGCAACCATGTAACCCAAAAGCAATACACATAGCATGAAACATCACATTAACATGCATAACCATAACCCTAATGAACAATTACTCAGATTTCATCAACATGCTATCATCATCAATCTGTAACTACCTTAATATCATGCTAACAATCCTTCTTGAATAAAAAAAAACCCTATCTTTTAATTATAAACACACATACAACATGCATAATAGCTAGAATCCAATTAACAATGATTATTAACGAATTTCAGAAGACACATACGTTTATAAACAGGTCTGGACCATTAGGGATTTAATAAAAACATTATTAAAGATTGCATGAATGAAAACCACACCATAGATTTATGATAGATTGATGTAATAGGCTTGAAATCTTGTGTTTTGATCCAAAATCGTGTTCCAGAGGTTGTGTGTGTGTTGGGGCGAGTTGTGGGACGACTAGGGTTGTTATAATGAAGTTTAGGAGGTCAAGTATTGTATTTATAGGCGTTTTTAGTCGTCCAGCACGTTATAGGCGATTACGCAGCAGCATCAGGCGAATAGGCTCCTAATCGCCCCTAGTATAGGCGATTAGGGCCTATTCGCCCCTATGGAACCGTACTCGCCCCTCCCTATAGGCGATTACAGACCCTAATCGCCTATAGGGTCTGGTTCAGCACATTTGGCGCGTTAAACTCCGTTTTAACATATGTTAACACCTTTTCACATACTGACAAGTCACATAATGATTGTAAACACATAATACTTGCAAACAAACACATTCACACTCGTTCACCAATTCCCGGAACTCGAGACTTGTATATTCCCTATGCTCTGACGATTCTACGAATCGTCACCCTTTGTACACTTGGCTAAGGACTGACATCTAATGAGCCTCTAGACTAACATCTAATGATCCTCTATACTAAACTAACAGTTCCCGAACCGTAACACGACTCAACTACCCAGTTAAGTATAATATACGCGTGACTCGCTAAGGTAGACTTTAATCTATACAACGTTGTTAACCAGAATTTGCCGGGTGTCACATCATCCCCACGTTAAAAGAATTTTCGTCCCGAAAATTGCACAAGTACCAAAAGGAATAACAAAAGAAACAGACAAAAGATAGAAACCAAGAATGAGATTTACCCGAGTTGTCACACACACACACACACACAATTATTCATAGAAGAATAAGACAATCTTTGTCTTGTGATGGGTCACTATCTTACACTAACAACCAAAAACCATGAGACTTTCACTAATTAGAACCTACACCACCTTTAACTGTTTCCCAAGACAATTGATTTGCCAAAATTCCTATCCTAACCGCCCTAGAAATCAGCTACATATGGAAGACATGCTATCAAACACAAGTCAACTTATTATATGGATTTAGAAGGCCACCTTTACTTATCAATTCCCAAGCTCTTTGATTTGCCATAACAATCCAACCTCATCCATATCCATCGGCCTATATATAGTGGCCGAAAAGTCCCTTGAAACCTTGCACCAACACTTACAAATCACACACTAACCTCTCATCTTTCTTTGCTTGTTGGGGACTTTCGGCCGAGACCACCTTTGGGGACACCCACGAGTTATTTGTTTCGGTACACACCCACACGAAGAGCCATAAGGAGATCAAGAAGCTACATTGTTGAATCACGACTCAAGGGAAGCTCAAGATCATCAAAATCACTCTCCATTAATTCATTACCTTGGTATGTGATAAAAACTCCTCTTAAACCTCTATTTATAATTGGCCTACATCTAAAAACCCGACCCACGACCCTTGATCTCGTGTAATTGGTCTAGAGCAAGCTTAAAACATTGTATTATAAAGTAACAATCTTATAAAGTGTTGGTTATGTTTTGAATTCATATATGTTATATAGTATATACACTTACACATCCACACGTACACGACACACATATGTGACACTCGGCCAATACCTATGTTCATTCACACAATGTCGGCTCATGTATGTGTGTGGATCTTATGTTTTATCAAAGAAAATCCGACTATTGAACCCAAAACCGAATGTTTATACATTTATGGAGATAACTTTATTTTTATACATGAACTTGCACGATCACATGTAATGTACACACCTATACATTCGAAACCATCACTTACCACCATGAACAAGTTCATAGAAGTCGATTTTGCTCTGTATGAATCGGATTTGGATCCATATGTTATATCAAAGTTTCGGATATATTATAATAACATATGTTAAAATGGCTATAACATGTGTTAATCACAACCTTGACATCTTAACACTATAACACATGTTAAAAACACTTGTTTTTCCACAATTTCACCACACATGTTAGATTGGGAATATTCTATAACCCATGATGACATGTGGGGCTCGTTTTGTTAACAATAAACGTGTTTTTACAACGAAACCCCGGAATTCGCAAAACCGTACACTTTACAAAAGTACATACAAGATACGTAGTAATTGTCACATGCATGAACAATGGCCCCACATATACATGATACGAGGGTCTACAAGTCGGGTGAACAACTTTTATGGTAAACAACAAGAACGTACAACTCATTATGTCCTTGATATCATAGGGCACTTATTGTTAGGACAGTAGTTACCTCACTTTTCTGCTTTGCTAGACCACATATCCAGTTAGCATGTGAGTTTCACGGCCCGTTTTACTATTTTTACATTTTGGGAGATAAACATGCTACATTACTAGTTGCATTACATTTTGGTGAATTTCTATCATGACTACCATGTGAAACATGAGACATACAGTTCATGAGCTCAACAATCCTCGTACTTACATTTACACTGTAACCATTAGCTAACAGTAGCCATGGAACACTTAAATAGATCTATTGGGTTGACACCCCCACTCTTGGTTAGTCACTCTAACCGGTTACATACAAAAGAGTGTTTTTGTTCTATCATTTATTTGTTGTCTTTATTGTACAATGCGCGAGACACAACAGTCAAGAGGTTTGGTTATGGAACTCATGGTTGGCATAGTAATCATTAGCTTAGCTAGCTTTGATTGATCATACACGAATTTCACAAACTCATTACTTAGTACATTAAAACCTGTGAACTCACCGGCATTATGTTGACAAATCTTTTATGCATGGTTTTTAGGTAATTGATTATGGAGCTCGTGGACTTGAGAGAGGGGCTTGCGTGCACACTTTGTGGTACCTTCATCATGAGTCAATTTTCAATAACAATATAATGTGTGATATTTGACATTTGATCTCGTATTTTCAGACAATCTACATTTTATTGTTATTATTATTATTATTATTATTATTATTATTATTATTATTATTATTATTATTATGTTAGACCATTCGAAATGTTGGTATCCATTATGTTCTATCTTATGTGTTGCTCAAACCTTATGCTTGAAAACCTTTCGTAGTCACATTCCCGTGTTTCCGCCTTGGCGGGTGTCACACCCCAACCGATGGCGGAAACATCGAGGTGAGACTTGTGATAGATTGTTCAAAGACTTCATGACACTAGATTTTGTGACAATATAGTTTAAAGATAGAATTTCATTTATTGTCTAAAAATAGAAATACAAGTAGTTCATATAATGAAAAATACAACAACAAGAATATGATAACTTGAACTAGAGTGAGTTTCTATGTCCAATCCTAAGTAGTTTTCTTGAATGTCCTGCAATAAATATTTCCTGCAACATGTATAAAATATCCGTCAACACATAAAGCATTGGTGAGCATACTAGTTTTGACATACATACATAGTATAATAAAGTTTTGCTTATAGGCATATGCAAGAGAACCATACAAACGGCGACTAGCCACGAAGAATTTTGCTTAACATGACCCATGTAGGGGGCGGATAGCCAATCCTATAGCGCTATACATGCAAGGTGGGTTGTCAACTATATGAACATTTGTATGTTAGAGTAAATAATTCTACATAGCATAGCGTACAAGCATATAATAGACTTTAGATTGCGCATGATAGAATTTAGAATATGATAGACTTTAGACTAAGCATAATAGATTGTAGAGTTTAAAATCGTTTGAGTTTTGATAGTGATACATGTTGAGCCCCAAAGAATAAAGGATAAAGGGGGGACAAGTATGAACTCACCTTTGGGTGCGTCTTGATATAGCTCCAAAGATAAGTCTTGGAAGATTAAGCTTTAGCTCCGATTAACTAGAATTAAGAATTAGAGTCTTAGGTTCGAGTTTAGATTATAGATTCACAAGAGTCATGCAAGCCTTTTAGGCAAACCAAAACACAAATCGCCTTTAAGGCAATCCGGATGGTAATGAGAATAAGTTAGACCAAGCACAAAATCATCATAGATGATTCGGATGGTATATGGTTAGGAATGTGAATCCATTTGATAGGTTCATGTCATAACCACTTCGCTTATGGGATAAACGTGGGTTTTGGACACGGGATTTCCCCTTTCTAGTGTGGATAAATCCGTAGCACAAAAAGGGTCAAGAGAGTTGGTAAGGTAGGGTGTAACAACAAACCTTCCAAAGATTAATAATAAACTAGTAAGATAGAAACTTGAAAGTATATGTTTATATTATTATATAGTATAATTCAGAAAACAACCACCTTTGGGACCTCTTTTAGGTGCTCTACCCTTATCACACTTCTGTGGATAAATATGGGGAAGATCCTAGAGGTTTCTCCAAGAAGTTTTAGATGAAAAAGAGAAGGAAAAGCATAAAAGAATTGAAGGTTTGAGCTTTGAAACTTACTGATGTGTTTTCAGGAAGTTTGCTCAAAAACCTTGAGGATTAGAGAGAGTTTTAGGAAGAAATGAGGTGAACAAGAGATTAAGGTGTGGGGAGGGGTTGTATTTATAGGTGGGTTAAGGTGATAGGGTATTAAATAGAGTTATTAAGGTGGTTAGGAGGTATTTAGGTGAGGGTTAAACTTAATTAATATGTGATGGCTGTCAAATATTGTATACTGTTGTGCGATCATGGACAAAAAAAAACGATGACAATCTTATTATTGTTATGTTAGAATGTTGGTCACAAAAGTCAAAGTGACTAATTAGTAAGTCACGTTTTTTTTTCTGCTTTGTTTTTTTTTTTTACTTAATGTAGTCTTATTATTATTATTATTACATATATATATATATTAAGATCTTAACTAAAAGAGTTTCTTGTTATAACGTCTAAATTGAATAGGATAAAATTATAATGACGACTCGTCACGAATTGGTAAGAGTAACATAAAAGAAGCGAATAAAGGCGAACTTGGCATTTGTTAAGTAAATAATTTAAAATACATGAAAATTAAAAATTACGCGATGTTACAGTCTCCCCTACTTTAGGAAATTTCGTCTCGAAATTTAATTAAGAGCCAACCTTTTAAAAAGAACAAAAACTTGTTAGTTTATTATGTTTAAATCGAATACGGTATCTAGTCACTGTGCAATAATTATGCTCGTAAGAGAAGTACTTTTAAAATTTTAATCCAAGGTCGTACGTAGAAATTTGAGAGTTTGACCGATTAAAGCATTTTTGTAAATAGTGAAGTAAGAGAGTTCATATATTGAGTTAATGCAACGAATTTTGGAAGGATAATTAATTATGTAGTATGAAATAGTGAAAATTGAAGGTAGTTAAGTATATTGTATAGCATATAAAAGTTTTGGGAAAATAAGTAGTTATGCGGTATATCATATATGAAATAGTAAAAATTTGGAAAGATAAGTAAATATATTGTATAACATATAAGAAGTAGTAGAAGTTTTGGCTTGTAAAAAAATGTCATTGGGTAATTGGGTGGAATAGTAGATATGTGGGTATAATAAGTGACTAGATGTGGGAGTGAACAGTATTTAATAATAGATATTTGGTTTGCACGAGGACGAAAATTTTATTCGAAAAAGAAAACTTTTAGAAATGATTAAATAAACAAGAAATTTGACCATTTGAAAACGGCTTTTTGGCGAAATAAATAGTAGTTATTTAGTTTTGAAATCTAGTACATAATTAGTCAAGGAAATATATAAAAGTGAGAGACGAATCTTGTTTTACATGTATAAATGCTTTTAGAGATTCAGGCCAGAGCTTACGGGATTTAGAAATAGATTCTTGATAATGGAAGGATTGTTGATTAAGCAAGGAAAGGCAAAAGGAAAGGAAAGAAACGAAGTTGATAGAGATTACATGTATAGATTATTCATAGCAAGGATGATGTTGCATAGTAGAGAGTTTGGTTCAAAATAAGGTCATAATATGCATAAAAGAGGAATGATGCAAGCGTAATTAGACTAGTAAACTATAACATAAATGGTATCGCAAAAGATAAATAACGTAAGTGTTGGTCAAAATTTTAACTCGACACCCAAAACTTCTCATGGCATGAATAACTCTACTTTTGGTAGTATGACAGGACATTTATGTATAGGATGTACTGGCGGCGTATCCACCATGTCGTTATCATACCTCATCCGTGTCGTTATTCAAGTCATGATAGGTTACACAGACTGGGACTTGTTATGTTTTCCATGCGCCCAATTTTTGTAATTACGTGTGCACCCGTAATTAGTCCAATTGTCGTATGGTCCACATAATTTGTCTTAGTTATGTGTGGGTCGCTAGTGGACACATAATATTTATACACAAAGGAAAAGACATTAAACAGCTTTGATGTTGTAAACATAGCAAGCAACGTGACATGCAAGCACATAATGTGAAAAGGCAAAAATTTTTTTTTATGGTGTTAACCGTACGTGTTTTTTTTGGCGTAGATATATGGTTTCATGACATAATGGTGTAGACTTGTGTATACGTGGTTATGTTTAGTGGAAAAAAAAACAAGCAAAAGTATGGACAATTGGATTTTAAATGAAAACGTTCACACGTGAAAAAGAATGTTTTGACTAAGAGTAACATAAAATTCGAGTTCATTACAAATTTAGTTTATGGGTATGCGAGCGATTTTTAGCTTTTCGAGGCTAAGGGTCAGGTTTGATGGTAGAAGATTTTAGTCCGTTGGATGTTAAGGAAAACAGATTTAATTGGAGTGGGAAAATTTAGTGTAAAGGTTTTATCGAAGATGGTCGTTTGATGTATGAAAAATACATTTTATTAAGCAAGAAAATAGTTTATTGACAATTTTAGTTTGACGTTGATAAATATTTTGACTCGTGATACGATTTCAAGAGAAAAGGTTTTTGGGATTATAAAGAAGTAGATTATTTGATTTACCGTGTCTTTGCTCACAAGTCCTGTTTACAAAAGAATTTTTTTTTTTTTTAAACCCTTTTACCATTTAGAATCTTGTTTGTCATATAGACTCGACGCACACATTTGTTAGTGGTTTGAAAGTGATGATTTTATAGAAGTATAGGATCCTCTTAGAAATAGTAGGAAGAATTTTGCTCAAAAATTTTGAAAATGATTGTGCGCGAGGAGAAAAGAGTTTTGTGATGTTTGAGTTTTGCCGATAAAATATGATTGTAAACTAGGATAACGATGGTGTTTCATAAAAAGGAAAATTTCACATCCGAACAGTTTCATGAAAACATTACACAGAGAAATTCTCTTATTATTTTTTTTTTTTTGAGAAAAGGAAAATCGATCTTCTTTAGTGTGGTGAGTGGGTCTTCCAGCATCGTAGATCACCATGGCAAGTCTTGGGCATTGGCTGCGTTCATGGGTTGGGTCGTTGTTTTGTGGTGTGACGACATGTTTTGGCTAAATGACCATATACACCACAGTTGGCGCATATGCGGCATGGTGAGTGAGTGACATGGTGGAATTTACAACTGTTGCATAGCGGATAGGTTCCATGGTATTGCTTTTGTTGGAATTTGGAGTCTTAGGAGTTGTCGAAGTGTGACTTCGTTTGAGGTTTTTGCATTTTCGGTTATCCTTTTTCGTTTGTTTGGTAGGGGTATGGGTAGAAGATTTAGTATCTACATGGTTTGTGTTGTCCAGGATGGCATCACCGGGGTTTGGAATTGGGTTTGTTGGTGTCTCTAGGTTAGGGAGAATCTTGACTAATTCTTGGGCAATAAGACTCGCCAGTTGGTAGAGATCGATTTTGTTGAGACGGGAGGACATCTACGAGAATCATACATAAGAAAATTTGCATAAACGTTTTTTTTAACAAGGTGACTTTTGAATTTAGGCAACGAGTTATTAGAATGTGGATTAACAATGAAAGCTTGTGAGTAAAATTTCACTAGATCGGTAAAGTTGGTGCAAATTTGGATAAAAGAAAATACACGTAGAGGACGCAAGTTTCACATTGTTGAAATAGTATAACACGTATGCATAAGCAAGTATAGTGCACTTAGTTAACATAAAGGAGTTTTGATTTATGTTGGTTTGCGATTATTAGTATTGTTTGGAGATTGCTAGAGTAGATTGTAAATGCGAGTCTTGAGATCATATGCGAGTGAAATAAATCAAATATACAATGAAAACATAGCATGAAAACAACATTGAAAGTAATATTAACATAAAACGAGAGGCTTGTTTTATGCAAGCAATTGGAGTGTTCCGGAACGGAACTAAGACTAACCAAAGTGGTTCAAATTTACCTTTGAGTTTGAAAACATGCTTTGGCCTAATAGGTGGAAATACTCTCGCCGAAACTTTCGGTTAACGGTATTCACCCTTCCAGTTACTACATGTTTCTTGTCATTAGTAAATTTGAGACTTTGGCGAGATTGAAAAAAAAATCAAGGATTGAAACTAGTCGTTAAGTTGCGGATTTCACTCCTATCTTAGCGAGGTCGTTTCTTTGAGTGTGGTTTGTACACTTAGTCCAATGTGGTAAGAAAATTAATTCTAACCTTCAATTGGTAAGTGTCCACTAGAACGAGAATTGTGAAATTTCCACCAAGGTGAGGATATCACTCCTATCTTGGTGTAGTTTCAAAAATACAAAGAATTTTCGCGGATCGAAAGTTATCACCAAAGTGAGGGTTTCACGCCTATTTTGGTGATTTCCTTTCGTTTGTGTTATACGAGCGTCTTCGAGTGTAGAGTAATCCACAAATAGGAAGGTAAATTTTAAGGACCAAGAGAATGGAGTAGAAGCAAGATAGGGAGAACAAGTATTTTAAGCATGATAAAAGGAATGGTCAAAAGGGTTCTTAACTATAGTCTAGGTCAAACATGGCAATTTTTCCTAGATCCCTATAGTCATGGCTCTGATACCAATCTGTCACACCCCAACCGATGGCGGAAACATCGAGGTGAGACTTGTGATAGATTGTTCAAAGACTTCATGACACTAGATTTTGTGACAATATAGTTTAAAGATAGAATTTCATTTATTGTCTAAAAATAGAAATACAAGTAGTTCATATAATGAAAAATACAACAACAAGAATATGATAACTTGAACTAGAGTGAGTTTCTATGTCCAATCCTAAGTAGTTTTCTTGAATGTCCTGCAATAAATATTTCCTGCAACATGTATAAAATATCCGTCAACACATAAAGCATTGGTGAGCATACTAGTTTTGACATACATACATAGTATAATAAAGTTTTGCTTATAGGCATATGCAAGAGAACCATACAAACGGCGACTAGCCACGAAGAATTTTGCTTAACATGACCCATGTAGGGGGCGGATAGCCAATCCTATAGCGCTATACATGCAAGGTGGGTTGTCAACTATATGAACATTTGTATGTTAGAGTAAATAATTCTACATAGCATAGCGTACAAGCATATAATAGACTTTAGATTGCGCATGATAGAATTTAGAATATGATAGACTTTAGACTAAGCATAATAGATTGTAGAGTTTAAAATCGTTTGAGTTTTGATAGTGATACATGTTGAGCCCCAAAGAATAAAGGATAAAGGGGGGACAAGTATGAACTCACCTTTGGGTGCGTCTTGATATAGCTCCAAAGATAAGTCTTGGAAGATTAAGCTTTAGCTCCGATTAACTAGAATTAAGAATTAGAGTCTTAGGTTCGAGTTTAGATTATAGATTCACAAGAGTCATGCAAGCCTTTTAGGCAAACCAAAACACAAATCGCCTTTAAGGCAATCCGGATGGTAATGAGAATAAGTTAGACCAAGCACAAAATCATCATAGATGATTCGGATGGTATATGGTTAGGAATGTGAATCCATTTGATAGGTTCATGTCATAACCACTTCGCTTATGGGATAAACGTGGGTTTTGGACACGGGATTTCCCCTTTCTAGTGTGGATAAATCCGTAGCACAAAAAGGGTCAAGAGAGTTGGTAAGGTAGGGTGTAACCACAAACCTTCCAAAGATTAATAATAAACTAGTAAGATAGAAACTTGAAAGTATATGTTTATATTATTATATAGTATAATTCAGAAAACAACCACCTTTGGGACCTCTTTTAGGTGCTCTACCCTTATCACACTTCTGTGGATAAATATGGGGAAGATCCTAGAGGTTTCTCCAAGAAGTTTTAGATGAAAAAGAGAAGGAAAAGCATAAAAGAATTGAAGGTTTGAGCTTAGAAACTTACTGATGTGTTTTCAGGAAGTTTGCTCAAAAACCTTGAGGATTAGAGAGAGTTTTAGGAAGAAATGAGGTGAACAAGAGATTAAGGTGTGGGGAGGGGTTGTATTTATAGGTGGGTTAAGGTGATAGGGTATTAAATAGAGTTATTAAGGTGGTTAGGAGGTATTTAGGTGAGGGTTAAACTTAATTAATATGTGATGGCTGTCAAATATTGTATACTGTTGTGCGATCATGGACAAAAAAAAACGATGACAATCTTATTATTGTTATGTTAGAATGTTGGTCACAAAAGTCAAAGTGACTAATTAGTAAGTCACGTTTTTTTTTCTGCATTGTTTTTTTTTTTTACTTAATGTAGTCTTATTATTATTATTATTACATATATATATATATTAAGATCTTAACTAAAAGAGTTTCTTGTTATAACGTCTAAATTGAATAGGATAAAATTATAATGACGACTCGTCACGAATTGGTAAGAGTAACATAAAAGAAGCGAATAAAGGCGAACTTGGCATTTGTTAAGTAAATAATTTAAAATACATGAAAATTAAAAATTACGCGATGTTACAGCGGGGTGTGACAATTTAGGGCCTAATGGTCACAAATTCGAGCCTTGAAGGATACCAGGTTTTACCGATTATTCACTGTCGTGCTTTCGAGAGGGTGGGTGGTCGGCTTTTCCCTAGATTGGTGGACCTGTAGGACCGGGTGCCCCATGGGTATCCTAAATTCGTCATAAAAGGATTCCCACAAAAGCCCGTAACGACTTCGCTGGCCTTAAAATAAACAACAAATGGTTTAACATCGAACGGTTTTAAAACAAATAAATTGAATGAATTTAGAAACCAACAGTTTAAAAATGGCGATTTTTTAAAAAATGAACAGTTTGAAAAACGAACCATTAAAAAAGATGAAGTGATTTTTTAATCCTTTATTTTTATAATTTAAACCCAATACTTTTACATCTTTTACAATTTAATCACAAAAGTTTTTCAGGTTCAACTTTATTTTACATTTCGGTCTAAACTTTGTGAGTTAACACGTCACAACATGCATGCATGGTTCAACATTTTTATGCCTATTTTTCTCCCCATTTAATGGCATCGTCACAACGTGGTTGTATATTATTGGCTAAGTTTTTAACTTAATTTTTGTATTGTTATTATATTAGTAATTAAATTTAATAGAACATTCTTTTACTTCAATGTCTAGCCAATGGTTATACCACTTTCTTTGTAATTGCATACATTCTTTTACTTCAATGTCTAGACAAAACAAAGACAAAACAAGTTACATTTAGATGGTGGGTAAACGGGCAACAAGCTGCGTCGCTATCCCCTTTGGTATCGTACCATACCGCTTGTTATCGATATCGATACTTTACTTATCCCTAGTTTTACCCGTTTTTAAAAGAAAGTATAGATACTGAAAAACAAAAAAAGTTGGTTTCATGAATTTGATACGGTAGAGTATCGTATCCGGTACCATTTATTCGTCCCTAGATTAAACCAACTAATCAAGCGTAAAATTCCATATGTGGATAAATTTAGGGAAAATAAGTCCCAAACCTTTCACTTGCACGTACACAAATAAGTCTATAAATTATTTTCTAGTAAAAATTATTAGGTACCGATCAAACCTCCGACTCACCTCATATGTCCCTTTGTTTAATCATTCTACGTCCTTTTCTAGTAAATACTCCTTCCGTCTCAATTTAAATGTCTCACTTTCCTTTTTTGTTTGTCCCAAATTAAATGTCCCTTTTCAAAAATAGAAATGTAATTTCTAGTTTTCCCATAAAAGACAAAACACAATCACCACTTTTAAGAATATTATTGTCATTTTACCACATACAAACAAAATATTTCTTAAAATGTGTGTTTTTTGAACTAGGACATTTAAATTGGGACGGAGAGAGTATTAGATTTTGACAGAATCACACAAACACACACCAAACCATAAAAACATAATGAAACACTATTAAAACATCAAAATCAACAAGACTCATATAAATAAGCATAAGCATCAAATAACACACAAAAAAGGTTTCCATTGGATCTAGCACATGCACACACTTGAAAATCACTAGCAATCATCATTGTCTTAAAAAACCACAACGTAAGTTTACTATATGAGAACCTGAATTTTAAAATTGAGGATCTTCCTAACGTATATCGTAACCGGACTAGCTAGCCCTAATTGGTTCTAGACGAATCATAAGGACTAGAGGTTTCATCCATAATCACATAACATGTATGGTTTAGTCAACAAAAATCCATACCAACAAAAATCGTCTACATTATATCTCTGTGTCCAATCATTATTTTAGCAATTGTTACTCTTATTCAGTTATTCTAATTTACACCAATTATTATAAGCTACTCTCTTTGCCCAACTTAAGACTTTCTATCTAAGAAGAATATGCCTCTATGAAGTAGTCGAGCCTCACATTAACATGTCCAATGATTTAGGGAGACATTATATATATTAGGTTTAACTAGTAAAAGAGTTTTTATTTTTTAATAAGGTCGTCATCATCATCATCATCATACTAAGTTAATTCCACCAATAGCAAAAGCTAAGGTAGGGTCTGAGGAGGGTGAGATGTAGACAGCCTTATCTCTACTCGTGGGAATAGAGAGGCTGCTTCCAGTGAGACCCCCGGCTCGATAGTGGTTTTGTATCAAGCCTTGGACATAAGGCACATAATGCTTAGCAATCAGAACAAACCCGATTGGTGCATGTACCCCGTTGTCTTTTGGCTATCAACGTCACCACATGATGCATGATTAACCGTCTGTCATTTTTAATGTTATTTTCACGAAATTAGTAAAACAACATTAAAATTAGTGCAAACTTTACTTTTGCCTTTCGATGGCTACACATATATACATTATATGCGCACGGCCGTAAGCAGGGCTATTTGTTTTTTAATAAGGTAAACTAGTAAAATGGAGTTTAATAATCTAACACATGTATTGACTTTGTTAGTTTTTTTTTTTAACGATGAAAACACATACCTCCAAATTTTAGTTCTGAAATTCATATAACTAGTGGTTTGCCCAGCCTCGCGTTGCGTCGGCAAAACGGTGCACTTCTCAAGACAATTGACAACCTCATAAACCTTGGTTTCTATTTTAGTATCTTTTTTCTTGTTTTATGAATCCCTCTTTCTTTGCACGATCTTGGTTGCATGGACAAACCTCAACAGCCCACCAACAACAGTTGCAGCCTTTGCAATACAGGGCGTACACATTTAAATGTCAGGCTGCACAGGAATGGGATCATATTTTCCCAGCACTTGTTGTAACAATCATCTCTTTCCCGTTTTTTTATGCACAAAACTAAGAAAAACATAACATAAATACATCATACACCTGAACATTTGTTGTAGTGCGTACAAAATCGATCAAAAGCATATGGTATAAAAAGTATTGTTGATAGTGATGCACCCCTAGATTCCAAGTATTCTATCAGCATTCCCTAAGCCAATAAAAAAATGTCTCAAAGCTCAAGTTCATTCAAAGGACTGTGACGTCCTGAAACAACATCCCTAAATTAACCCAGTATTCCTAAAAAAAAAAAATGTCTCAGCTTCGCCTCAACATCAGAATGCACTGGGCTATCGTATACCCCTTTTGGATTTGTGGATGGTCCATGGTTCATATCTCTGAAACAGACTAATAGCTAGTAAAATAATTATGATTAGAGAATGGGTAGTGAGTCAAACAACTAAACTATGTCATACCTTTTTTAACACAGATATAGCAAAAGGTCTCATGATACTTAGATAGCTTTTACGAAAATTCATCAAGGATTGAAGCCCTAAAATAGTGTGAAATGTTTTAAGCAACCTGGATGTGTGATTTGAAAGTGACTATCATATTTAAGTATCAAAAACATATAATCAAATGTCACCAATGGATAACAACAAATAGAAGTGTGTAAGAAATATTTAAAATTTTCATAAGGTGTGCAGTATGTTATCATCTTAGGAGGATCAACATATAATGATGTCTGATTAAGAAAATAATAAACAGCATAAAAAACATAACTTATTTATCTAAACACTAAAAAAATGATTAGGTTAGATAAAATGCAACCAACCATGATAATCTAAAGGATTCAAAAGAAAACCTTGAGCAAATTAAAATTACAATGTCTCATGTAATCGCATAAATCTGGAAGATAACGTTGAGCGTTGGATTATTCGAGGCTTTGATGACGTATTCATATCAGCGCCACAAACACTTAACCTGTCGGCCTAAGACGTAGACGGTTCCATCGCCACAAACACTTAACCTGTCGGCCTAAGACGTAGACGGTTCCATCGTTATTGCCACCAACAATCCAGACCAATTAGAAACTCATGTAATTTCACTTCTAACATATAATAACATAAATCAGGCAAAAGAAATATCAATTTAAAAAATTCACATAGCATACTAACAATATTTGGATAGCATCCTAAGCAAACACATTTAAAGCGAAACCAAAAAGCTAAATGTCACCATGTCTTCAATGACTCTGAGATGATCCTGTATAACAAAAAATATGGAAATCATATGTAGACACGAATGATGATATAAGAAACATAGGTAGATAAGCATATTATTATTATTATTGTTATTATTTGAAAGGCAATCAGAGAAGCATATGGCACAACAAATAAATCAAAAGCTTCTAGTTATGTTAGAAGCATTAATTAATTGAGTCACATTTATTAGTTACATTTGGTCACATTAAGGAAGAGACAACAGCAAGCCATGTATCAAATATGGATCATCAAAATAAAGGTATGTTTATTAACTTAGCAAGCCATGTAAAAAATATGAATCATCAAAAAGGACAAAATATGAATCATTTAAAACTAAGGCATGTTTATTAACTTTGACGTAAATGCTCAATATAGTAGCAGAAAAGAACACATAATTTCAAGATACCATTTGTGAGAACAACAATCCATAAGTAAGCAGCATAAATCCGTGAGCTAAACAGCAACTATGCAACTCCGACCTCCACAGCCACACCTAATGCCGATGAAAACCAAAAATCTGAAGCCGCGAAATAATGGCGATAAAAAAACAGGCAAAACACAATCGCCAAATAAAAAAACCATATATGTTCCTCAATGTCCATGTGAAAATGCCCAATCAAATACTTCTATTTTCCAAATAAAATTGACCTGTAAGCTTAAAAAACAAATACCAAATCCATCAATAACAATTCATAAACATAAAACCAACACTTACAATTCAAAATTTTGTCCATATAACTCTCAAACACGAATTCAAGAAGCCGATCTGCAACAAACCCATGAAAGCATCTGCAAAAGGACGCAAATAAACGAATCTTATCATAAATGCACTGGCGCTCTCTTCTGTTTGTCGAGATTTAATCTCTTCAGCAAGATTGAATCTCTTCAGTGCATCGTTAAGTATTCTCAATATGGTAACTACCGCCTATGCTTACCTTTCTCTCTAAATGACAACAATAGCTCTAAAAAAACAATCAAATTCACATGCAATTCAAATTCATCAAGAGCAAAAAACCAACCTCCAAGGCTCCAAGCTATTCATTCTTTTGTTGTTATTCCACCAAGAGTTTCTATAGTTCCTGCAATTGTACACACATAAAAACAATAGTTAGAACAATCATTAGATGTACCCATGTAAATGTCACTATTTTTTTTCCTTAAAGGTATACCTTTTGTAATTTTCAAACCTCAAATATAACTGCTAATTGAATTAAATAAAAAATTGCCTACATCAATTGATCCAAAACATTCTGCCACTAACCAATATTCTGTAATTAACCAACAACAACGATCACATATCAAGAATCATCAATAAACACACACCAAAAGGTGAGAAAACACACACAAAACAGATACAAAGAACTCAATACACTACAACAAACAAAGTCAAAACCAACATAATCTTAATCAACAATCCTAACAGACTCTAAATACGAATTAAATCACAATCCATGAAAGCGAAACTAACTACCCTGAAAAATACAATCAAATCAAGTTTGTACAGTATCAAAAAAAATAAAGCTGGTAGGATATTCAAATTTGTTTAAATAATTCAATTCAACCACATCATCTTTGAAAGTTAAAATATAAAAAACCGAAAACTAAATCTATTGCAAGTCAAATTAACAACCAGAGCCTCATCACCCATAAGCTATTCCCTAGGAAGAATCACAGTCCAACAAACCCAAAAAAAAGTAAACCAAATCTCACAATCAATAAAAAAGCGAGAGAGACAGAGAAACACCGATGCATCACCGTCGATGACATGGCGGTTGTGCCCCCTGAACCACCGTACCATCTTCGCTTGACAATTGACAACCCAGACCGTCACCACCAGAGCTTCCTGCCGCAGCCCATGTGTCGCTAACTGTCGCAGCCCATTTTTCGGTAACCGTCCTCGGAAGAGAGAGAAGGGTGAGGGAGAGAGAGGAAGAGAGAGGGGGTTAAGAGATGAGCTGGATGACAGGCTTTGCAAACACAACACCTGTCCAGCAGAAGCACAAACGTGGCAGTCATTAGGATAATTCTTAAAACACTATTCATGAACGATGGAACATTAATATATAGGATAATGCTCCTTTGGTTAATTATCACACATTTTACAGAATATAAGAATCTAACATATTTGAAGTTTTATTTATTTTATAATCAGTTTTGACGTAAATAAGAAAATGTCATTGTGCATAAAGAAAACCTATACAAACTTATTTTATAAGGCAATAGGGCTTAGTGGGACATTTTACTTATTAGGGGCTCCAGACAACATTCCTAAATCCACGCCTTAAGCCCATTTCTCTCTTTTTTTTTTTTTAATAATTATTTGACCGTTGGCGGGGCTCTTTGTATGTGTTGTCCGGAAAGAGGACTCAATGATTATTCGTTTGTCGAAACCAAAAGTAAAAATTTTGGTAGATAGGGATCACATTAAAACTTCATTCGAGGAATGGACTAGACCAGGTGATTCTCAAGAACAATAGCTAAAGGCCCTGAAACTACCACTTGAATCTGGAACCTACTGCTGATGCTCACGATATCGATTCAAACAGAAGAAAATGTTCTCAATTGATTCAAACACTATACCTATGAGATAGAGGAAGAAGAAAAAACTGAATATTTGGAAATAAATTAACACTCATCCATGAAAATAATCTACGCACTATGCCTTAAACTTTGATTTTTTTTTTTATTTTTTTTTTTGAAATCTCAATATTAGAGTATAGAGACCACATGATTGATGATACATGGGTTGTATTCGAGGTCGAATGTTCAACCCACAACCTGACACGATTAACACCCTTTATAACATGCTTAACTTCAATTGTTTTGTGATCATACATTCACACCAACTAAATATGCCACTTCGGAAAGACATTTATTGCAAGTTTAAATTCACCGAATGATATAGTAGTTTTTCAATCGTAATACATGAGTATGCACATGTGTTCTTATACAAAAACACGTGTTTTATACGTGCATACATACGTATATGCGCACATAACCACAAATATCAAGAATTGGCAACATAAACATGTAAAGAATACACATTGTCAAATTAACATTTATGAAAAACACAACTGTAAAGATTTTATAAAATCCAAAAACAAAATAATTTAATTCCAAAAATAAATATGAATAGAATAAACATTTAGTAATCAAGAACAACAAGAGTATTTGCTTTGATCTTGCTTAGATCCACCATCATCATTGTTTGAAAGAGTCACCCTGTTTTTAGATAACTCAGCTTTATATGAATCCGAATTCAGTACTTTTCGACTTACATTATTGTAGATCTCTCGAATAACCATCTTGAAAGCTGTTTTGACATTTGTTGAATCAAGTGCTGATGTTTCCATGAAAAATAATCCGTTTTGCTCTGCAAGATTCTTGCCATCTTCCACAGATACAGCCCTGATATTCTCCAAATCACTTTTGTTTCCCACCAATATCCTCGCGACCGTGGTCTCTGAATGAGCTACATAAGTTTTTATATAAAACTTAGTTCTTTTTCAAAAATAAATAAAAATAACCCAACAATGGCCAGATAATTGACCCGTTATGATCATAGGTGACAAAATATGCAAATCAAAACCGGTATAGTCCAGGTCGCGTTGACCTGCAAAAACTATTGTGTCCACTTATTAGTGTGTTAAATACGATTGCAGTATCAGTGATCAGTCTAACTTATAACAAATTAGGACGACTTTTGACCCGTTTGGTTCGTTTGACTTGTTTCTTTTTGGCTTACAATTTTTAGTACCCATTTTGACCCGTTACTCTGTTATAGATACAACATACACCAGATCGATCAATTAATAAGTAAATGATTTAAAATTCCATCTCTAGATTTGAACATATTTATATACATCAATGGACCACCTTATGCCCGAGTCAGTGGCAAATGCACCAGGTTAGGAGGCGGAAGCCTCCCGTAGGCCAAGATATATAGCTAATAGAAGAGTGAAGGCATCAGGGGCATAGTCATCAAACTCACAGTCCACTAGGGGCACCACACTCTTATCTCCCATTAATTTGCAGTGGCACCACACTGTATAACCTATTAAATTGTAGGTTTTCTTTTTTGAATATTAGATTAGTTGTTTATTGTTTTCTAACTTTAGTTTGGTTAATTATTTGTGTTCAATTTTGTTTAGTTATTATTTCATGTTTAATTTTGATACTTGATGTTTAAGTATGTTAATTTGTTTGGTTAACCAACTTAAACTGCTTAGGACTTATCAAGATAATTTGTTTGTTTATGGTTAATTAATATTAAATATTAGTAGCTACAAAGAGTTAAATGAAAAGAAGATTCCATCTAAAGCACATATTATGATATTAGGCTTTCTTGTTATTCTATCATTATTTTGCTGTAGTCATCGACCTAACCCGACCCGACCCGACCCAACCCAATTTAACCCGATCCATTCTATCATTATTTTGAAGATATTATGAATGCTTTACATGAAAAAGCTGACAGAGTAAAAGAGACAAGAGAGATGCAGCTTCTTGTTGTTCATAGAGAAAACGCCCTACATACGTGAAGCTTTCGACTCTTGGGTGAGCTCAAAATCATTCATTCATGCTATGTCTAGGGGGAATTTGGCATTTCATAATAAAAGTGATCATTCAGTATGGAATAATCCAAATAAGATAATCAGTTGTAACAAAACAGCCTATCGCTTTTGTTGTTGAAGTTGTGTAATAAGGTGATGAGTTGTCTCAGAGCTTGACTATTTGACTTCTAATTATCAAGGTTTAAAAAGGCTGAAACGGGCCTCGAGACGTTGTCCGTTAGCCTCACGAGGCGTAAGCCTCAAAACATTATTAAAAATAACAAAAAATATATATGTATATCATAAAAATACAATATAATATAAAACAAAACATCATGAAAATATTATAAAATCTAATTTAGTAATGAAACAAATATCATAAAATGGTTTTAATGGCATTTTAATCTTTAACTTAAGTTTGGAGACCAAATGTAAACCAGTGAACATTGAGGGGGTTAATTGTAAAAATACCAAAAGTTAATAAAAACCCTAATGCCACCTCCTTTTATATACGATTTTTCTCTCATCTCCCTTTGTTTTAATCCAACCAATTGAATCGAACAATTCATCATTTTGTGGTTGTAATCACATCACAACATAGCCTCGCCCACCCTATAGACACTGGCGAAGCTTAGTAGGGGCCCGCGGGGGCGGCCGACCCCCCCCCCCCAATTTTCGCGTAGAAGTGCCGATTATATAGTATTCGTATAGAAAATTTTGGAAATATAGGGTTTCGACCCCCCGAAACTGGTTTTCGACCCCCTGAAACTAGTGACTTCCGACCCCCCAAACCTTCGGGTCAAGCTTCGCCACTGCCTATAGATGTCATCAATTGAGTCTAATTCGAATCAAAGTAGAGGGGCATGTGTGTTTTGGTTGGATATTGAGGTGGGAACTCGTTCCAAGTACAATTTTTGACCCGACTTGAACCAATTTTCACCACCTAGACCCAATTTTGACTTAGGTGGTGAGGCTTAAGCCTCAACACCTCGCCTCACAGCCTCACCGCCTCGAATAGGCCGAGGCTTAGGTTTCAGTTGACCCCTATGAGGCTAAGCCTCTAATGCGTTTTTTCATAGCTTCAGCCGAGGCGTAAGCCTCGAGGCGAGCCTCAGACAGCCTTTTTAAACCATGCTAATTATATTGGTTAACGATAACCGGTTTAAATATCCCCTAACACCAGAACTGATCATTTTCAACTTAAAATCAGATCACCACTTTCAAAACTGCCAAACTCCCCCTTATAATTTACTTTACATGTTGACAAAAAGATATCATTTTAACTCTATTACAATAAGGTAAAAGAAATTTAGGACTGCATACGGATGCGTAGCATACCGTTTTAGAATCTAAAACAATTTCAGTTTCGGTACTATGCGGTACCGGTTCAGGACTTTTAGCAGTACCATGACCAAACATATACCCTACGGTATTCAGTTTTCATTTTAGCTGAATTTCGTTATCAGTACTACGCGAAACAACGGTACCAGTACCTATACCAGTACCATACCAGTACCGATCTCATCATCTGTCATCTCCAGAACTTAAATTCAGATCCTATTATTTGGAACTATTAATTCCAACCCGAGTACTAAGTCTAAACAATATTAATTCAACTAATAATCATCTATGTTCAAATTCAGTCAAACACATCTCGATCTATCTAACACAAACTAATCTAAATCAACAAACCAGATCAATCAATCAATAATAAATAAATAAATAAAAACTTACTATTAAGCTCTTCAAGCCAACGAACAACGCTATCAAAGGTAGTACTCCTAGTAATATCATAAACAACAAGTGCACCAACAGCACCACGATAATAAGCCGATGTAACAGCACGAAACCGTTCTTGACCAGCAGTGTCCCATATCTGTGCTTTAACTTCTTTACCATCGATTTCCATGCTCTGGGTCTGGAACTCTACTCCTATGGTGGCCTTTGAATGTGGGTTGAACTCGTTACGTGCGTATCTGGACAGGAGATTGGATTTACCGACAGCGGAGTCTCCTATGATGACTACTTTGAAGAGGTACTCTTCTCCTTCGTCATCGGATGAGTCCATTGTGTTGTTGGGAAGTGTGTGTGTTTTGGAGTTAGTATTATTTTAAGGTTTGATTGATGTAATATATTAATGGTGGTGTGGTGTAGGGTAGGGATGGTTGAGAAGGTGGACAGCAGGAAACGGTTGGCAGAGACAGTGGTGCTTTATTAGTGGACCCCTTGTTGACCACTAAGGTATTTAATACTTTATTCTATGGAATTTTTTCATTCATTTCTTATTGAAGAACTATTCATTCGGTTTATTAATGATAAGACTATCTTTAATGCTACGTGCGCCCTTAAGCGCCCTTAGCTGACACGTCATCTACCACATCATATCCTTACAAATCTTTAAAAACCCTTATTTCATCTCCAACCTTATAAATATCCTTACCGTTCATAATTTCCACCTCATCACCTAATAACTACACACAATATTCATATAAAACTTTTTTTTTTTTTTACTTTGGGCCCACCACATTTGAAAAAACCAATAAAAACAAAGCTCTTGTGGAAGGGCATGGAGGCTAAGGGCACATGATGGACAAACTTCTCCAATGGTAAGGACTTGCAAGGGCCTCTAATGGCATCACTCCTAAGATTAGACCATCTTTAACGCGCCCCAACTTTCTCCATCCGAGCCACGTCAGATATGTCCGATTTTGGATGCTGCGTTGGACTCTGCCGCCCGACGGTGTTCGAAGGTGAGCCGTCCAAAGTTAAGGGCTTGGTTTGTCTTGGTTCGTGAGCCATTTCTTTTCTATTTCTTTTTATCTTTCAAAGATTTTTCAAGCTATTTGAAGCATGTGTTTGTTTTAGAAAACTTGAATGGAGTTTCCATGGTGGAGATTCTTTTGAATAGAAGATGAAGACGGTAGAGAGTAGATCGAGGGTATTTTGTTTAATATTAAAAATTTTCATATTCTACCCTTTTGATTAAAATAAACTATATAATATACCCCTTTAGTTCACTCTATTAAATAATCCAACCTAAGAGTAATCAATTAAAAAAAATCTGTTTCATATTTTATGCAATTTTTAAGCACTCGTTTGTTTTAAAAAGTAGTTTACTTTTATTTTATATATTACTTATATTAAAATTTTAATGATTTAAATACATTTTAATAATTTAAATGATTAAATTTAAAGAAAAGTGAGTGATGATGTGGAAAATGTAAGGATATGTAAGGATGTTTGTATGGTTGGAGGTGAAATTGAAGGTTTTTAAGGATTTGTAAGGATTTTTAAGGATATATAAGGATTTGTAAGGATATGATGTGGCAGCTGACTAGGCAGCTAAAGGCGCCTAAGGACACCCTTAGCATTGGAGATGGTCTTATCTCCAATGCTAAGCGCGCCCTTAGGCGCCCTTAGCTGCCTAGTCAACTGTCACATCATATCCTTACAAATCCTTAAAAATCCTTAAAATCCTTACAAATCCTTAAAAACCCATCAATTCTATCTCCAACCATACAAACATCCTTACATATCCTTACAATTTCCACATCATCACCCCTTTTTTCTTTAAATCAATTACTTAAAATATTAAAATGTATATAAAATGAATAAATGATTAAATAAATAATACACGTTATTATCGTAAAATCTAAAATAAAACTAGTCCACGTATTAAAAATCATATATACATAGAAATTAAATTACACATGCAACTGATTATTTTTTATTACAAGACTTTTATTTTAAATTAGTTATTTTAAAATTAAATCAAACCTAAAGGACTATAATGTGTAGTTCACTTCAATTGAAGGGGTAAATATAAAACTTTTAATATTACATTTAATAAAAGTTTCTCTTTGACTTTTACACTTCATCTTCTCCCAAAAACTTTTCTCCATAGCTTGAGTGAAAATTTTCACATCTTCATAACAATTCACTTTCTTTATCCATTTAATATCTTCATACCTTCAGATAAAAATCCCATTGAAAATAATAGAAAACAAAAAGGAAATGGCCCAAGGACCGAGACAACCAAAGCCCTTAACTTCAGGCGTCACACCTTCGGGCATCTTCAAACGGCCAGCTCCAACCCTACGCCTGATTTCCGGCGGTTCCAACGTGGCTCGGACGGTGAGAATTCGGATGCATTAAAGTTAGTCTAAGGATGCATTGGAGGTAGTCTAAAAGCTTATAATGAAAGGTTATGGGTTCGATTTTTAAGAGTGTTGGTTTTTACTGATTATTCTATTGTTGTGTTTTTAGATGGGTGGATGGTCGAGTTTTTCCCGAAACTGATGGCTGGTGGGCCAAGGGCTCCATCCGTCTGGGTAAGAGCTAGGGCTCCTTTGTCCATTGGGAGCCGTGCACGGACTACCCAGCTTCTACTGAGTTGTACGTTCAAAAAAAGTTTATTAATAAATAGGAGAAATTATAAATTAACCAGTTTTAAAAAAGTTTATTTATTTTTTACTTTGGTTTTTAAATCTTGTCATTGTTGTTCATTTGAACATTTACAAGGTAGGTGTTTCGTAAATCTTTATGAAATGCGATCTTAGTATCATATTAGATTTTTAAACTTTATTAAAAGAAAACCCACATATATTTTGTTTCACAATGTAGAAATCTTTATAAAACTCAATAAAATATTTTATATGGGGTTCAGAATTCCAGATAAAAGTTCCAAACCTCCATTTTGTTCTAGCTCCACAATGAGCAAAATTCTAGACCTCGTCCGAAATGGTGGTTTATGGATTCGGACACCCACATTGTGGGTGCTCTAACTAACATTCTTGTTAAATTGAGGGTTAGTCAAGTGGATGATAACGAAAAAATTTGAAAACCACAAGAACCTTGATGAAAAAAAAAAACTTTTAGATGAAACTAACACAACATGATCAAACCACATGAACAGATATGATGGTTATTCAAAGTTCAAACCTTTGTATAAAAGTGAATTTTAACATTTATTTTCCCATCGGAGTTCGCTCTCTAAAATATAGCCATCGTTGTCTTCTCACGTCAATCCCACGAGCCTCGCCGACTTATTATTCTAAAATATAGCCATCGTTGTCTCCTCACATCAACCCCACAAGCCTCGCCGACTTATTCTTCAACAGGCATGCGGTCAGAGCCCAGACTCTTCCCACTGATTGGGAGCTTATGGTTTCTTAGGGTTTACATAAGGCTTTCAATTCGTGCTCAATGGAATTGTTTGATTTTAAAGGGTTCTTCTATAATTTCACAATGTGAAAGGTTATATATGGTCTCTTCAATGCATAAATGGTTGGGAGTTCATGTTAACTATATAACTATTTTAATTTCTTTGCACAAATTATTTAATGTTAATTTACTTAAAATATTTTTAGAGCATTCACAATAAACACTTCATCTTCATCTCTATAATTACATTAAAAATCACTATATTTCTCTCTCATTTTCTATTTAATAATACTTATTCTATAATTTTATCATTACCCGTTTCTCTTTCATCTACTCACAGCCGTTTTTAAAAATATTAAAAAATTATGAAGGGTGAACAGTGTCTCCTCTACTCACAACCACTTATACACACTCTGTATAATATAGAGGTATCTCTTGTTGGATTACTTACAGTAAAATGGAGACCGACCAGATTCTGCAAAATGAAACAAACAGGGAAAATAAAAAGGATTAACAGAACCGGGCTTGTGTTTGACACAATTCCCTTAAACAGATTCGTCGTCTGTTCCCAGGGTACACCGGTTCAACAGTGACGGTGCACTGCGGACTATCTCACTTGCCTGAAAAGAAACCGGAACTGGACTGGTACTGGAACTTGCTGCAGCAATAAGACAGATGTGAGAGTATATGTTTCTGTGTGTATCATGTTCTGCACACAAGTCTGTATTATATAGTTGAACAACCAACTGTTGGAAGCTGTTCAGACTCTAATTAATCACGCGTATTAAACACCATTATTATGATGTTAATTGCTGGTGATAATCAAGAGTTGCAACTGTTGGAAGATGAAGGCAAAGAGTTCTTTCTAGAACAATCAGCTACATTGTGCAAAAATTAAAACAGACATCAAAAACCAGTCTCGCACGGACCCGGGTTTTTCGAGCTGCATTCGTGTCCGCAGGTCGTGCGGGCGCCACGTTGGTTCAAGGATTTTTCCGAGCCAGAACCCATTTTTGCACCCCCCCCCCCTGCGCGCGGGTAGGAGTCAGAGGATAATATAACTTTAACAATTTAATTCCTCCATTCCAACTTTACCTTATAAAGTCTTCCAACTTTCATCTTCCCACCAATGTGGGACACAACCAACTCACATACTTAACTCACATTCACTTCTATAATTTTCCAACAATCCCCCACATGAATGGGAGTTATTTCCAGAAATAATCTCGTTCCGATTAAATTTCAACAGTTGAGTTTTGCATACGATAGGTAGGTGTGACCCTTTGAACCTTCGCTTATGAAACGCACTTAGCCTACTGGCTCTGAGTAGAACGCGATGTCTTTGAACTCGTCTGCCGTTTGTGTAGACGACAATACGCTTCACACAAAACTCTCCCTGACAACGTCAAGTCCTCATAGTTGTGTCCGTTATGGTCATGGACACGTGCCTGGTTCTGCGAGAGCTATTAAGTATTGTGCCCCAACAATACCCTTCGAAGCGACCCCACTTCTCTCTCACATAGGTGATCTACTGGGACTGGTTACCTCAGTCAGATCATTAAAAGCTATAAGCTTAACCTCAACCTTGTCACTTTTTAGGAATGGACTAGGAAGCTTATTAAATCTCATAGTAAACTCCCTTTTTAATATGTAGGGTTTTCACCAACTCTCCCCCACAGTGACCTTCGCCAGTTCATACAATTAGGTTGTCCTATTGAACTCAGATCTTGGGATCTCCAGTCAGCTGAGTTAGGTTTCCTTCGCATAAACCTAGCCTTTCATGGGCTTTAGTCCCATTCCCATTGACGACTTCTGAACTAACTCTCTGCTTAAGCCTTTCGTTAGCGGATCCGCGATGTTATCCTTTGACTTCACATAGTCAACAGTGATAACTCCTGTAGAGATTAGTTGTCGTACCGTCTTATGTCTACGTCTTATATGCCTGTTCTTACCGTTATACATTGTGCTACGAGCTCTGCCAATTGCCGATTGGCTATCACAATGTATGCATATGGCCGATGCCGGCTTCGGCCATCTTGGTATATCCTCAACAAATTGACGTAGCCATTCTGCCTCTTCACTCGCCTTATCTAAGGCAATGAATTCCGATTCCATCGTGGATCTAGCAATAACAGTTTGCTTAGATGATTTCCACGATATTGCTGCACCACCAAGCGTGAATACATACCCACTTGTCGCTCTGGAATCATTTGTGTCAGATATCCAATTTGCATCGCAGTAACCTTCAATAACTGCTGGATATCTACTATAATGCAGCCCGTACTCTCGTGTGTATCTCAAGTACCGAAGCACCCGTGTCATGCAACCCCAATGAGTTAAACTTGGGTTGCTCGTGTATCTACTTAGCTTGCTTACAGCATATGCTAAGTCTGGTCTGGTACAACTCATCAGATACATCAAGCTGCCAATAATTCTTGAATACTCTAATTGATTAACAGGCTCTCCTCGATTTTTAGCTAGATGTTGACTCGTGTCAATGGGAGTTCTAGCCACATTAGAGTCATTTGCATTGAACTTCTCAAGAATTTTGTCCACATAGTGAGACTGACTTATCACAAGTCCATTCTGGGTTCGTGTGATTTGTACTCCCAAAATCACATCCGCTAATCCCATATCTTTCATGTCAAACCTTGCTTTCAGGACGTCCTTTGTAGACTTTATCATTTTCTCATTACTACCAGCAATGAGCATGTCATCCACATACAAACACAAGATGACATATCCGTCTGGTGTGTCTTTCACATACACACACTTGTCACATTCGTTGATTTTGAACCCAGAATCAAGCATGACATGATCAAACTTTTGATGCCATTGTTTTGGAGCTTGCTTCAAACCATATAAAGATTTTACAAGCTTGCATACTTTCTTTTCTTGTCCCTTGGCTATGAAGCCCTCGGGCTGTTCCATGTAAATCTCCTCCTCTAGATTTCCATTCAAGAAAGCCGTTTTCACATCCATTTGGTGAATTTCCAAATTTCTAATGGCTGCAATGGCAAGTACCATCCTGATGGATGTTATTCGCGTGACAGGCGAATATGTGTCAAAATAATCCAAGCCTTCTCGCTGTTTATATCCTTTGATCACCAACCTTGCCTTATACTTATCAATGGTGCCATCTGGTTTCATCTTCTTCTTGAAGATCCATCGATATCCTAGTGGTTTGCATCCCGCAGGAAGATCCACTACTTCCCAAGTGTGATTTTGTAAAATAGAATCTATTTCACACTTTATGGCCTCCTTCCACTGAGGTCCATCCGAGGAATTTACCGCTTCTTGGTAAGTTTGTGGTTCCTCCTCGACCACATAGGTGAGGAAATCTGGACCAAAGGATTTTTCAGTCCTTTGTCTTTTACTCCTTCGGATTTCACTTTCATCTAATTGAGGTTCATCATTCGCAACCTTTTCTCTTGAACCACTTTCCCGCGTTGAATTTGATGGGCCCGGTTCATCCTCTAGAACCCTATCATCAATTGGGCTTTGTGAGCCCAACTTAGGCCTATCCAAGCATGGAAATATGTGCTCGAACCAAGAAGCATCCTTAGATTCCAATATAGTGCCGTTAGACACTCCAGGATTCTTCGAGTCATGCACAAGAAAGCGAAGTGGACCACCCAAACGAGTGTATCCAATGAGCACACAATCTATAGTTTTGGGTCCTATCACAAGACGCTTTGGTGGTGTCACTACCACCTTAGCTAGGCACCCCCACACTCGCAAGTGATTATATGATGGTTTGACTCCTGTCAACAATTCATATGGTGTTACATCTTTCTTTTTACGGGGAATTAAATTTAGAATAAAATTTGCTGATAACAGCGCTTCCCCCCACATGTCCTCGCTCACCCCCGAGCTTATCAACATGGCATTCATCATTTCTTTCAACGTTCTATTTTTACGTTCTGCTATGCCATTTGATTGTGGTGAGTAAGGAGGTGTGAGCTCATGTATGATTCCACTTTTTGCACAAAGATCAGCAAAAGGTGAAACATATTCACCACCTCTATCACTCCTCACCTTTTTTATTTTCCGGTTAAGTTGATTTTCAACTTCGGCTTTGAACACAACAAATTTGTCAATAGCCTCGTCCTTACTCTTAAGTAAGTACACATAGCAAAATCTTGTGCTATCATCAATAAATGTTATGAAATATTTGTTCCCACCTCTAGTAGGAATAGATTTCAAATCACACAAATCTGTGTGGATCAAATCAAGAGGACCGGTGGTTCGTTCAACCTTTTTGAATGACGTTCGTGTTTGTTTTGCCTCGACACAAGTTTCACACTTATGATTTGAGTCAATTTCAATTTTTGGTATGCTATTCAATTTAATTAAATGTCGAATGGAATTAAAATTCACATGACCTAGTCTACCATGCCAAACATTAGAAGACTCAAGCATGTACGCAGAATTATCGTTATTCATTCCATTCATCACAGTTACATTTAACTTAAACATACCATTAAGGGCATAACCCTTACCAACATACATACCACCTTTGGTCAACACGACCTTATCAGACTCAAACACCATTTTGAACCCAAACTTGTTCAACTGCCAGCCCGACACAAGATTCTTACGAATCTCAGGAACATACAACACATTAGACAGAGTAAGTTCCTTTCCCGATGTCATCTTCAAAAGCACATTACCTTCGCCTTTGATATCTGCAGTGGCAGAATTCCCCATGAAGAGTTTTTCACCAGCAACTTCCTTGAAGGTGTTGAAAAAACTCTTATCAAAACACACATGCCGGGTTGCCCCGGTATCAACCCACCAATCCTTGGCATCCGTTCCAACCAAGTTTGCTTCAGTGACCATCATTGACCAATCTGACATCATAGCAACAAGATTGTCAATCATGTTGGCTTGTTTGCCATTTTCCTTCTTGGGAAGCTTGCAATCACTTGCTTTATGCCCCGGTTTGTCACAGTTATAGCAAGTTCCATTGAACTTCTTCTTGCCAACCCCACCTTTAGGCCCAAGGTAGGAGTTCTTCCCATTGCCTTTCTTAAAACCACCCCGTTTGTTGCCTTTGTTACTTTTGTTACCCTTTGATGATTCACCATGTTCAACAACATTAGCTTTAGCGACTTCATGACCAACAGTTTTCTTTTGAGCGACTTTGTTGTCTTCTTCAATACGAAGACGCACAACCAAGTCTTCAATTGTCATTTCCTTTCGCTTATGCTTCAAATAATTTTTGAAATCAATCCAACTTGGTGGCAATTTTTCAATCATAGCCGCCACTTGGAATGTCTCGCTAAGCATCATTCCTTCGGCATGAATATCATGAAGAATTACCTGTAATTCTTGAACTTGACTCATAACAGTTTTTGAGTCAATCATAGCAAAATCCAAGAATTTTGCCACCACAAATTTCTTAGTGCCCGCATCTTCAGTTTTGTATTTGCGTTCCAATGATTCCCATAAATCTTTGGCAGTAGCAGCTTTGCAATACACATTGTAAAGCGAGTCAACCATTCCATTCAGGATATAGTTTCGGCACAAGAAATCAGAATGATTCCAAGCATGAACCGCGCTCACAGTTTGAGCATTCATATCCTCTTCAACAACTTGAGGAGCGGTTTCAGTTAAGAACCTTGCAAGGTTCAACGTTGTCAAATAGAACAGCATCTTTTGCTGCCACCGTTTGAAGTTTACACCAGCAAACTTCTCAGGTTTTTCAGCGTGGCTTGCCACAGCAGTCGGCAAAGGCGCCACTAAACCAGTGGTAACAGTAACAGCCTGAGAAAACACTGCAGAAACTCCTGTGACAGTGGAGTTCTGGAAAGCAGCAGAGGGCATGGGCTGAGAGTTCTCCATCACTGAAAAGAAACCGAATCTGTTAGTACAAGAATCTGTTTAAGTTTGTTGGATTACTTACAGTAAAATGGAGACCGACCAGATTCTGCAAAATGAAACAAACAGGGAAAATAAAAAGGATTAACAGAACCGGGCTTGTGTTTGACACAATTCCCTTAAACAGATTCGTCGTCTGTTCCCAGGGTACACCGGTTCAACAGTGACGGTGCACTGCGGACTATCTCACTTGCCTGAAAAGAAACCGGAACTGGACTGGTACTGGAACTTGCTGCAGCAATAAGACAGATGTGAGAGTATATGTTTCTGTGTGTATCATGTTCTGCACACAAGTCTGTATTATATAGTTGAACAACCAACTGTTGGAAGCTGTTCAGACTCTAATTAATCACGCGTATTAAACACCATTATTATGATGTTAATTGCTGGTGATAATCAAGAGTTGCAACTGTTGGAAGATGAAGGCAAAGAGTTCTTTCTAGAACAATCAGCTACATTGTGCAAAAATTAAAACAGACATCAAAAACCAGTCTCGCACGGACCCGGGTTTTTCGAGCTGCATTCGTGTCCGCAGGTCGTGCGGGCGCCACGTTGGTTCAAGGATTTTTCCGAGCCAGAACCCATTTTTGCACCCCCCCCCCTGCGCGCGGGTAGGAGTCAGAGGATAATATAACTTTAACAATTTAATTCCTCCATTCCAACTTTACCTTATAAAGTCTTCCAACTTTCATCTTCCCACCAATGTGGGACACAACCAACTCACATACTTAACTCACATTCACTTCTATAATTTTCCAACATCTCTCACACTATTATGGAGCATCTGTGAATGCTCTGAGGATATGTAAATATAAAGTGAAGACGTATAAGTGTTTGATAATATATTAATATGAGCATTATTTTGTAAATATATCTAAAGTTATTGTAGCTAATAGTTTATGACATGAAGCGTTAGACCCCCTGTAGTGGAGGCGTTTTGTGGCGTGAAAATAAAAAAGCGCCTCCCACACCGTTACGGGAGGGTGTTATTGGGCAAAAGGGGGGGGGGGGCGTTTTAAATATAACGCTCGAACCAATTTGCATCATCCAACCCAAACAAGACACGTGGCCCCAATGTTTATATTTAAACGGTCAAAAATTTAACCGTTGTTTTTTTGCTTTTTTGAACGGTAAACTTTTTTTTTCTTTATATATATACACACATTAACATATTATTCAAACAAATAATACACCACACAAATCAACATATTATTCAAACAAAACACATATTATCAATACTTGCATACGGCAACACGACGGATATCAACGACGAGTATTTAAAAATGGCCGAGAAAACAACATGCGATTCTTTGGAGTATTTTTGCCAAGGTACATCATTTTTTTTAAAGTAAATTCATTTACCTTTTTTTATATATTTTTGTATATAGTTACATCACTTTTTTTAAAGTAAATTAATTTACCTTTAAAGTAAATTCATATATTTTTGTATTTATTTTTTTAGGAATGTAAAGTTGTACGGAGCCCGATATCTTAGAACGCCCACTTGGTACGACTTACAGAAAATTTACGAGGTGCATACGAATGAACATGGGTTACCAGGAATGATGGGTAGCATTGATTGTTGTCACTGGCGGTGGTATAATTGCCCAACCGCTTGGCAAGGTCAACACACACGTGGTGACCAAAAAGGACAATCGATTATTCTTCAAGCGGTGGCTTCAGTCGATCTTTGGGTTTGGTCGGCCTATTTTGGGGTTGCGGGTTCATGCAATGACTTAAATGTTTTTGAGTAGTCGCCTATTATTGAGGATTTCATTTCTGGTAGGGTAGCAAAGGCGTGTTTTTATGCTAATGGAAACTACTACCCACACGGATACTATTTGGCTGACGGAATATATCCGATGTATAGCATTATCGTTAAGATGTTCAGTAATCCGTACGATGAAAAAGAGTCACACATTAAAAAAGTTCAAGAGGTCGCGCGAAAGAACATAGAGAGATGTTTTGGGGTTCTTCAACAGCGTTGGCATTACATAAGAAATCCTGCTCGTGCATGGACCACAGACAAGCTACGAGATGCTATGTATGCATGTATAATCATGCATAATATGATATTGGAAGATGAAGGTAAAGCGATATGCCAAAATTATGTACCGGAAGCCGTTCAGGATCTACCGCACGCTAATATGGAACAAAGAATACTCGACGCACATGAACTTCGTGACCATGATGCACATGACGCGTTAGCGGCGGATATGGTCCAACATGCGTGGTCGGTTCGGTATATTCCAAACGCAGGTGAAAGTGATGAGGGCGAAGATGAAGAAGAAGATGACGAAAGTGAAGATGAAAATTAATATTATTTGTGTTTTTATATATTATTTATGTGTTTTTTAATATTATTTGTATTTTTTAATTTAATTAATATTAGTTGTGTGTTTTTAATATTATTTGTAATTTTTTTTATATTTATTTGTCTTTTATTTTAATTATTTTGAGTTAATTAATTAAAAAAAATAATAAAATAAACAACAATCAGAAACATGGGCATTATATTTTTACCCTTACCACTACACCCCTTTTTCACTTCAAGCCACATGTTGACTCAGCTGCCACGTGAACCAATCAGAATCAGTGGAGCTATATTTAACCTCTTCCACTACATATGGTGTTATGATGTTGTCTGTATCCATTTATTGTCATATTTGTTTTAGGTTTACACCTCATTCTCAATTACACATCTCATCAAATTAAGTGGTAATTTCTTCCTCCCTCAAAATTCCCCACAACTTCTCTCTTTGTATTCTTCGCTCCTTCTTTAGCCGCTTTCGGCATCCCCGCTTCCGCATCTGTGGAGCGATTGCTTCGTGGCCGAGCATCTAGCAATGCTTGGTGAGGGTTAGTTGTCTGGGGACATTTTAAGTGTTTTAAGATATCTTATATGGCATCTCATATTGTTTAATTAGAAACTTTTACATATATATTTAGACTATAAGGAGGGGGGGGCGGGAAAGAGGGGGATGAAGCGCTATGTGGCACTTGTGGGACCCTTGAGGGGGGGAAAATAATTGTGGGGAGTGAAAGGGGGGGAAGAGGGGGGGGAAGGAAATAATATTATATTGTGTTAAAGTTAAAAAAAAAAAAAAACTGACCAATCGCGTTCTGCCACGTGTCCCACACACTCCCCCACGCCGGTGAAGCCCCTCCCGCCCTCCGCCCCACGCCAGCTTTCCCGCCCTACCGGCGGCGGTGGTCCCCCCCCCCCCCTTCCCGCCCCTCTCCCGCCCCCACTCCTGATAGTCTTATTTAGTAATGTTTTCATATCGTATGTTATGTTATTCGGAAAAGGGCCGTGAAATTATAGCCTAGTGGTTGAGGGTTGAGAAGGCTTAGAGACCATTAGGTCCTGGGTTCAATTCTCATAAGGAGTTTTTTCCCAGATTTATTGGGTTTCTTTCTGAATTGGTGTACATGCATTATTGCCTAGCGATCCAAATTTGCCGTTAAAAAAAAGTTAAGGAAAAGGAGATAAAAATATTTATTAGAAAATGATGCATTTAATTAGTTACACGCATGAGGGATGGTCATATTTAATTATCAGATTTAAAGGGTTGAGAATATAAATTTATTCATGTTTTTGTCTTTGTTGCATACTTGCATCTAAGTTAGTTGTTGTTTAACGTACATATGTTATACCAACTAGTGGTTTCCACGGGGCGCGCGTTGCGCGCCTTGTGAAATATCATCTGTTACCACCGGTTTTTCTAAATTCAATTCCGCCAAGTTTTATCATATCGAACCAACACTAAACTCGAATCAACAATAACCACCTCATATTCAGACCCCACACAACAAACCATAACTGTAAAACTAATACAAAGGCTAAAAAAAAAGTAAAGCAACGGATTCAGATCTTGAATATCATCTTTTACTTGTGTTTTCTCTTTTTCTACTAACAGTAATTTTAAACTAAAATAGTACATCTACTTATTCTTAAAAGCCATACACATTTAAAATTAGAACAGTCGAGTACCTAGCACAAAGGCATTTTCTTTAGGTATGCAAGTGGTTGCAAAATATTTGAAACAAAAAGTGTTTTTTTTTCTCTAATTCAATCAGTCCAGATTACGAATCCTCTTTGTGTAGCTAATTCAGTAGCATTTGTATACAACTTACATTTTGCTCTCGCTTATTTTTTTGGTTGCGGGTTTCGATGAGTTGTCAAGTTCTGGGTAGAAGTAATTAGAGTTCGAGTTGAGACGTTGCTATGAATTTGTGACAGTGGGCTGCCTCCTGTTCTGGTAGTGTACCTGTTTTATTAAATGATGGTGTATGTTATCATTAGTGTTTTGTGTGATGTATGATGCAACTGTGTATATACAAGATTTTTTTTTTTTGAAAATCTGTATATACAAGAATTAGCAAGCAGAAGTTATATCAATTTAGCTATTAATATGCAAAAGTGAAACAATAGGAAAGGTGGTACTTACTTGGAATCTGTTAAGAGATAGGTTTACAAATGGATCCTTGTCCTTTGTAACCTTGTGTTCTATATATTGTAGCAGCCTGGTAAAATCTGCACACATTGCAATTGTGTTAAATTTCATAAAAGTAAGTATTTTGCGTACAGAATTGAACAACGCAGTAGAATCCCAAGCCACCAATAAATTGTGGTACAGTAGTTGATTACATAAACCAAATATGAACCAACTATAATTTCTGCTTTACAGTTCTAGACTTCTAGTAAAATGATTATAATAGCGAACACCCAAACAGAAATAAAGAGCATAACTTTCAAAGTATTCCGAATTTTTCTAGACCTTGCTTTATGATGAATTAAACAATTGTCGAATAACCTATGAGGTCATCGCTTAACTCCATCGCATTGCGGTAGCCGGTAAGGGTGTAAGACATGAAAAGGAATAATATCAGGATATCACTGCTAGCTCATGCACGTCGCCGCAACCCCACCTACTAAAATGGGGACGATCAAAACCAAGCATTAAAGTCGTGTATATCTATTCGATTATATGATTCTTCAGCGAAGCCATATATTTTACACCCCAATAAGCGGATGACTAAAGGGTACATGTCACTCTGACATTAACATGGAAATTGGAAGTAAATAAATGAATCCAATCACAGAGGTTAACAAAAAAAAAATTACAATTTTTGACAACCTAAAAAGCCAAAGAAACAAATGAAAATTAAGAAGGAATCCATACTCCCAACTAGTATGAAAACTTTGTATCCATTTGCAACATACATGAAACTTAGAGGCATTTACTCTCAACAATACCTGTAGATCAACCCTTTACTAAATTATTGCTGCCAATTCATGAAGCACATAAAAGGTTCAATAATAGACAAATAAGAACACCAGTTAATTTTATTCAAGCATTCACAATTTAATCATTTAACTCTTTGAAAATAATATTTCAAATTCTTAAGTTTATAAATCTGAACTTGGCTTTTGGCTTCCAAGTGGGCGAATGTTAAGTTCATAAATATGTATCTTATATTCAATGTGTGGAGTATTTTTAAAATTGAACATGGTGTTTGTCTTCCAAACAGGTGAAAATTAAATACATTGACCCCCACACAGTAGTAATTTGCCGAAACCCTACAAAATAGTTTTTACATGTAAGGCCTACAACTAACCCAATTACGTATGAAAAAAAAGCGTAATCAAGCGTATTAACACTAATGGATGAAGATAAGGAGAGAATATAGGAAAAAAAACCATGATTTGCATAATCAACCAAATCAGTGAAGGGCGGTCGTCGAGACTTGCGGCTACCGTCGCTGTTGGTTGCCAACATCACCCTTCTACCGTCCAGAACACTGGCGGTTATCCATTTCTGAAAATGACCACATAACCACGATAGGTGGTTATCAAGCATTTTTATGGCTGGAAAATCGATTATGGTTTACCTTAGCTGGATCAAAAACCTTCGTTGCCATCATTTTCTCGCCGCAAATGGGGTGATGACAAAAGATCCATTATAAAATGCGCATAGATTCTCGTTTTCACAACACAAATTATTCATAAGTTTTTCCATTTACAATGTATATCTTATCATATGACACGACGAATGACCAGAAGAAATTTATGTCTATACATGTTCTACTGATTGTAACCACTAACAATATTTAGTTACTGTAATTCCATTTGCAATTAATATTTAGTTACTGTAATTCCATTTGCAATCAATATTTAGTTACTGTAACAGTATGCAGATTCTAAGCAACATTAAATTGATTGTAACCACTAACAACTAATAATATACTTTCCTGTGAATCAAATGGTAGGCAAAAATTAAAAAAAAAATTATAAAACACCAGGTAGGCATACAATCAAGACTTCTTAAAAGCTAAAACACGGGACCAAAACCAAATCGTATGATAAAATTCAATATGAATTTATGATATCATCATTTAATTCAAGCTTTTGTACCTTGTGTTCTTGCATTTTTTGCGGTGAATCTGAGCACTAAGCAAACTTGTTCAATAGTCCAAAAAAAGGTTCCCATTCTCTTCCACCTGTTTAACCAAATTAGGGTTATTCAAAACACATCGTAATAGAACAACCGAACTCGAGGAAGAAAACAGGTAGTTTAGATCAATCGTACCAAACGGGAACTGACCTCTGTTACCTATTATGTGGAGCAACAACAAACATAAAACTCATAAGAAAACGTGGTTATGGTGTCAACACCGATCATCTTTTACAGAAAAATGAAGCGTGGCAATAAAGAGAAGCGGGAAGAAGACGTGTGGGTTAGAAGGTGGATTGTGTTGATTGGAATGAAAGGAAAAATGGAAGGGTTGCGTACAGGGGATAGTATTGGGAAAGAAGGGGAATGCAACGCGTGGAGATAGTTGGCATACAGACCAAGGTGAGTCACCCAAATACACGTTTCAGATGCCCAAGTTATCCACCTAAGCCTATGTTTTATAAACAGGCCAAAAATTAAACCCGCCACAGATTCGAACCCGAGTAAACCAATACTAACAAAAGCATCAAACCAGCTGGTCTGAATACACTTTTGCAGGAAAAACAAACAAATATCATTAAATACTAAAACTACTTAAGCCAGGGCAAAAAAAAATATGAAACAACAGCCTGCCACGTGCAGACTGATACTATTCATCAAAGTTTGTTTTTAAACATATAGGATAATATTTATATTTATGATATACTAGACTTTAGCGTCCCGGGTTGAGAAATTTAATATGATACATTAATTTTACATATGAAATACACTGATGTATAACTCTAATATTAATATCTAACCTAAAACAAATTAACAATGTACAACTCCAATGCTAACACCTAACCTAAAAGAATGTAGAACTTTAATGTAACTCTAATATTAACACCTATCTCAAAGAATAAACAAATGTACAACTCTAACATACTAATATTGATACCTAACTTAAAACAACGTATAACTCTATTAACCTATTCGGCTCTGGCTGAAAAAAAAACATATTTACTGATTTAAACATAATTAGTGACTTGTCTATACATGATTAATGATTTACCTGAACACTTTGTGTTTTTTTCCTATATGAACAAAACCCCACAAAAATTTTTTTCCGTTTTTTATATAGCACTATGGTACTCGTTGGAAAGATAATAAAACGCTCGTTAATTTCAAGAATACAAGTTGCAAGCTCTGATGCACGGAAACGCCTAACAGGTGCCGTACCCCGTACCCGAAACTCGCAGGGGACGGAAACGTGTACGGGGACGCCTAGAAACGTTTCTAGGCCGTTTCTTGACCGCTTCGAAAAGTCAAAGGGCGTTTCTTGTACCGTTTCTAGTTTTAGGGACGTTTTTTTAAAGGTTGAAGCCGGAATTCCGACGAGAAATCTGGCGCCGGTGCTGGAAGTTGCCGGAAAGGTTGAAGAAGTCAAGAAGATGGAAGGAGGAGGATGGGTTGTGGTGGTAGGTCAGAAGGTGGCGGTGGAGGAACCGGGTGGTGGAGCGGTGGTGGTTACTTTCACTATGCTCTTTCTCTCTCCTCTCCCACTGCAACTACAATGTGGCGGTTATAGAAATAGGTTGAAGATGAAGAGTATTTAAAGGGTGGAGTTAAACCTAAAGCTGATGGAATTAATCAACGGTTCTGATTTCTCCATTGGTATTTGGGCTTTCTTTAGTAAGTAAGCACAAGCCCAAGATTATTATGTATACCCTAAAGTCCAATATCAAGTGAAGTAATACTTTTGAGCCCAATAAGCAAATTTAGCAAATATTTTAGTGTTTGTGGTACATTATCTATAATATATATTTATTTATTTTTATGTATTTATTTCCGTACCCGTGCCGTACCCGTTTCTTGATTTTTTGAGTTTTGCCGTTTCCCGTTCCCGTACCCGTACCCGTTTCTCGTTCCCGTACCAGTTCCCGTGCAACATAGGTTGCAAGGTATTACTTCCAACACCAAGAACTCATCAAGCTTCCAACACCTAGCCATTGACACACACACCAAATACTAAGGAAGGAGATATCAACCTGCAGCCCCATTCCGTGATTGATCACTGTTGGGTCCACACCATTGATCGCCGTCAGACAGTTTTAGAGTTGCTTATTTCTTGGTACACTTATTTCACAGCAGAAGCTACATGGGAGAACTATGAAGATTTAGCTGTTAAATTCCCTGATTTTCGCCTTGAGGACAAAACGTTTTACCGGGTGGAAAGTAATGATACCTACCTGTACCAAATGGCCCAGAACTCGACCCAAATCCAAGCCAAAAACCCGACCGAGCTGCTGATTTAAATAACTCAGAAAAATAGCAGCAACACATCTAGCAGGTATAGTTTTAGACTTTTAGGCGGTTTTCAGAAGAGTTTAATAACTGTTGTTGGTGGTAGTATTAGTAGGAGACTTTGTTTAATTTGTGTCCATTGAGTATTTTGATTATTGTGTGTGTTGTTTTGGAGAGTTTCCTTCTCGAATCTGCTTTTAACTCTTGACAATGTGACATAAAACTGGCCATGTGAGAAAATGAATAAAGCAAATGAAATAAAAGGGTCTCTTAAATACAATATGCTTGAAAATGTATGTTTACCATATTAGATCTGATGCGTCCATGATATTTGCAGTGTATACATGGCTACTGATGTATAAAAATGAATAAAGTATCAACATATTTAACATAACATTGTACATGTATATTTGTAGTGTATTCATGGCATGACCACCTATGCACCACGTTACTTATAGCACTCTTTATATTTTACGACCTGCCATTTATAATTAAAAAAAGAGGAAACAAAATAATAGTCAACTCACAAAATTGAAATAAAATATCTAAATAGATAAAATAATGTAATTGCATAATAGTCGGAGGCAATGCTTACTTTGACTACATTATGTAACAATGATAAACAATCTCATCATTCAAACATTAAACAATGCAATAATAGACAACTTACCATTTGGTTTCTTCAACCATTTGGTAAAACAGAGTGCATTTGCTCAATATAATTCTTACTTCTCTTTACTACTCCTTCTCACATTGATAGTTATGAAAACAAAACCCAAAACAAAAATAACACATAAGACTATATAGAGATATAGTAGTATATATATAAACAACATAGCAAAGTGTAATTAGAACTTTTGTGTTTAAATGTCTTTATTTTTAAAAACCGGATTTTTTTTTTTAAATTTTGATTTTGAATGTTTGAAAATAAAGTAATTCAAATGAAAATATGCGTATTAATTGTAATGAAAAAAATCAAATTTATATATGATTAATAATTTTGTGTTTGAAGGTTATTAATGAAATGGCAATCATAATTATTAACATTAGGGGTCTGTTTGGTATGGGGTAATGGAATGGATGGGGGAATGGAATGGACGAGGTAATGGAATGGACAAGGTAATGGAATGGATCATTACCATTCCATGTCTTGTTTGGTTGTCATGTGGGAATTAAACAAAACATTACTTTGTGTTGTTGGATAGACAAGAAAAAACGAATGAATAAAATCGATGGTTAGTGGCGGTGGAGGGTGGTGGTCAGTGGCGGTGATGGTGGTGGTGGTGATATGTGGCGGTAGCGGCGGTGGTGGGCGGCGGCGGCTGTGGTCGGTGGCGGCGACGGTGGAAGGTGGAGGTGGATGGTCGTAATGGTGGGTGGGTGACGATGGTGAGTAGTGGCGGTGGTGGTGGGTAGCGGTTGGTGGTGGTGATGGTAGGTGGTGGTGTGTGACGGTAGCGTGGTGGTGGATGGCGACGGCGGTGATAGGTGGTGGCGACGACGGTGGTGGGTGGCGGCAACGGTGGCGATGGGTGGAGGTGGATGGCGGTGGTGGGTGGAGGAGACGGGGGTGATGGGTGGCGGCGGTAGTGGTGGGTAAAGGAAGTTGTGGTGAGTGATGGTGGTAGGTGGTGGAGGTGGCGGTGGGTGGTGGTAGGCGGCGGTGGGTGGTTTTGTATGGCGGCGGTGGTGGGTGGGTGACGGTGGTGGGTGGTGGCGGTGGTGGGAGGGTGAAGGTAGTGGGTAGTGGCGGTGGTGGTGGTTGGTGGCTGTGGTGGTTGGTAGCGGTGGTGACGGCGGTGGTGGTGGGTGGTGGTGGCGGCGGGTGGTGACGGCGGCGGTGGGTGGTGGCGGCGGCGGTGGTGGGTGGTGGCGATAGTGGTGGTGGGTGGTGGTGGTGGGTTATGCTTTTGTTAGTAAAGGGTGAATGAGGATGGAATGAAAAAAAAACATGGGGGGTGGATGGAATGGTTTTGAGGGAATGGAATGCCTTATGGAATGGGTGATTCCATTCCTTTAGCCAACCAAACACATTATTTTTCATTACCTTGTAATGGTCCATTCCATTCCCCCTTTCATTCCATCATACCAAACGCTACCTAGATGTTTCCAATATTATGTAAATCATGATAAATGTTAATTATACGCTAAAATAGTAATGTGACAAATCAAATAATTAAGCATTTATTTTGTGTTTAAATGTCTTTAATTTTAAAAACTGGATTTTTTTTTTAAATTTTGATATTGAATGTTTAAAAATAAATTTATAAATGTATTTATATATGATTACTAATTTTGTCTTTAAAATTTATTAATGAAATGGTAATCATAATTATTAACATTAGATGTTTCTAATATTGTGTAAATTATGATAAATGCTAATTATACGCTAAAAATAGTAATGTGACAAATCAAAGAATTAAGCATTTATTTTGTGTTTAAATGTCTTTAATTTAAAAAACCGTTTTTTTTTTAATTTTGATTTTGAATGCAAGAAAACAAAAATAATTCAAATGAAAATAGGCGTATTAATTGTGACGAAAAAATTCAAATTTAACTTTGTTTATAAATGTATTTATATTTATACATGATTAATAATTTTGTGTTTAAAGGTTATTAATGTAATGGTAATCATAATTATTAAAATTATGTGATTCCAATATTGTGTAAATCATGATAAATGCTAATTATACGCTAAAAATAGTAATGTGACAAATCAAAGAATTAAGCATTTATTTCGTGTTTAAATGACTCTAATTTTAAAAACTGGATTTTTTTTAATTTTGATTTTGAATGTTTAAAAATAAATTTATAAATGTATTTATATATGATTAATTTTTTTTTGTGTTTATAGGTTATTAATGAAATGGTTATCATAATTATTAACATGAGATGTTTCCAATATTGTGTAAATCATGATAAATGTTATTATACGCTAAAAATAGTAATGTGACAAATCAAATAATTAAGCATTTATTTTGTGTTTAAATGTCTGTAATTTTAAAAACCGGATTTTTTTTTTAAATTTTGATTTTGAATGTTTAAAAATAAATTTATAAATGTATTTATATATGATTAATAATTTTGTTTTTAAAGATTATTAATGAAATGGTAATCATAATTATTAACATTAGATGTTTCTAATATTGTGTAAAACATGATAAATGCTAATTATACGCAAAAAATAGTAATGTGACAAATCAAAGAATTAAGTATTTATTTTGTGTTTAAATGTCTTTAATTTTAAAAACCGTTTTTTTTTTTATTTTGATTTTGAATGCTTGAAAACCAAGTAATTCAAATGAAAGTAGGCGTATTAATTGTGATGAAAAAAATTCAAATTTAACTTTGTTTATAAATGTATTTATATTTATATATGATTAATAATTTTGTGGTTTATGGTTATTAATGTAATGGTAATCATAATTATTAAAATTAGATGTTTCCAATATTGTGTAAATCATGATAAATGCTAATTATACGCTAAAAATAGTAATGTGACAAATCAAAGAATTAAGCATTTATTTCGTGTTTAAATGACTCTAATTTTAAAAACTGATTTTTTTTTTAAATTTTGATTTTGAATGTTTAAAAATAAATTTATAAATGTATTTATATATTATTAATATTTTTTGTGTTTAAAGGTTATTAATGAAATGGTAATCATAATTATTAACATGAGATGTTTCCAATATTGTGTAAATCATGATAAATGTTAATTATACGCTAAAAATAGTAATGTGACAAATCAAATAATTAAGCATTTATTTTGTGTTTAAATGTCTTTAATTTTAAAAACTGGATTTTTTTTAAATTTTGATTTTGAATGTTTGAAAATAAATTTATAAATGTATTTATATATGATTAATAATTTTTTCTTTAAAGATTATTAATGAAATGGTAATCATAATTATTAACATTAGATGTTTCTAATATTGTGTAAAACATGATAAATGCTAATTATACGCTAAAAATAGTAATGTGACAAATCAAAGAATTAAGCATTTATTTTGTGTTTAAATGTCTTTAATTTTAAAAACCGTTTTTTTTTTAATTTTGATTTTGAATGCTTGAAAACCAAGTAATTCAAATGAAAATAGGCATATTAATTGTGATGAAAAAAATTCAAATTTAACTTTGTTTATAAATGTATTTATATTTATATATGATTAATAATTTTGTTTTTAAAGGTTATTAATGAAATGGTAATCATAATTATTAACATTAGATGTTTCCAATGTTGTGTAAATCATGATAAATGTTAATTATACGCTAAAAATAGTAATGTGACAAATCAAATAATTAAGCATTTATTTTGTGTCTAAATGTCTTTAATTTAAAAATATGATTTTTTTTTAAAATTTTGATTTTGAATGTTTAAAAATAATGTAATTCAAATGAAATTAGGCGTATTTTGATTTTTTTTAAAAAACCTGATTTTTTTTTTAAATTTTGATTTTGATTGACTCAACCTAAGGAATTGGAATCTACAGTAATTGTTTTTCACAAAAAAAAACATTAATATAAATTCAAATTCTTATGATAAATTCCAAATCTTTTTGGAAATTTCAAATTCAAAACATGTTATGCAAACTAAACGCACCGTTGTCCCTTCTAAATTACTTTCGTAAAATATAGGTAACATTATGTAATTATGTAGTATGTAATATAGAGATGGTATAAATGAAACAAAAACAAAGATTTATACCTTGTAAAAAATGCGAAAGAAGATATTGATTTTGGTTTTGGTTTGAGTAGCCCCTTCACTCATCTCCATAGGAATCAGTTGAACTAAACAAACACAACACAAAATAAAAACGACAACCAAAAGGAAATTAAATTTGTAAAATAGAGATAGAACAAAAGAGAGATTTACATGAATAGATTAAACGTCCCCAAAATCCAAGACTGCTTCCACTCAAAAAAGCTTTGGGCTTTTTAGCTAATGAGTGCAAAGTCGTTACGCCGTACCTATCGTTTTCCAACACATTGTTTGGGTGCATATCGATTATATCTAAAGCAACATCTACATCAACAAATTCAATCCTATATATCTATAATCTAATACATTATGAAACATTTATATAGACAACGATATCAGAAGAAACATAGGCGAAATAAAAAAGAAACATAAGCGAGGCGATAGATGAACAATGATTGTGTTACAGGAGAATGGAAAAATAATACCTTGAAGAAGAAGAAGAAGAAGAAGGATGGCGAGGATGGAGAATAGATGAACAATGATTTGAGTTTTTTGATTGACTATGAGAGAATAAATGTTTTGAAAAAGAAGAGTATAAGAGAATGAATATTTTAAAAAATTAGGAAAGTTAATAATTGTGACAAAATAATAATAATTGTCATTAATAATTGTGATTAACCAAACCTTGTGTTTTAATATAGATTTTTGATTTTTTTTAAAAAGAAAATTTTATAAAAACTCACATCATGCCATGTGGCTTAATAAGAGTAGGAGAGAGGATTGCTAATGGGATGAGAGAATGTCATGTGTACAAAATAGCTTTTAAATACTAGTAGAGTGCCCGCGCGATCAGCGGGAAATACAAACACTTCTAAGGGTCTGTATGGTTCCGTTAAGTTCGATTATTAGCCTCAACCGAAACTAAAATCAAAAGTCATCAATTAGTCAATCTTATTAAATAATTGGTTCCTTAGTTCGGTTAGTATTGTTAGATTATCAATTTTTAGTCCGATTTAGTTAATTTTAGTGAATAACAAAAACAAATTTTGGCTAAATTTTTTTGCCTACAAATACATGAAATGGAGATATAAATACATGAAATAGAGATAAAAATAGGCCTGTAAACAAACTGAATGTTCGTAAACTTGTTCGGCGGGAAGTTCGTTTATGTCGTTTATTTAATAAACGAATAAACACGAACAAAAAAATTTGTTCGTTTAGTTAAATGAACGAACATGAACAAACGTTGAGTTTGTTCATTTATGTTCGTGAACATCCGTTGATGTTCGTTTATTTATGTCTGTTTATGTTTATTAATTACATACGTAGTTATATTTACAAAAATATAAACATAAATTGGGCTTTAGCTACTTGTATAAATATATAACCAATTAGTAATTGGGGTTTTTCAGTAATACAAAATCGTTCACATTTATTATGTTTATGAACATCCGTTTATGTTCGTTTGTGAACTGTTCATTTAGGTTTTAAACTAACGAACATAAACGAACAAGAACATGATAAATTTCTTAATGAACGAACATGAACACAAAAATGTGTTTTATTATGTGTTCGTGTTCGGTTAAAATTAGTTTGTTCGATTCGTTTACAGGCCTAAGTATAAAAGCTAAAAATTTCAAAACCCCCTCTATTCATACGACCACTAAAATTCATAAACCTATCTACTCAGCTTCAAACCAGATTAGAGTATAATTTGCTATATACTTTTAATTAAAATTTTGATTTTTTTACGTGATTAATAATATCTAGGGGTGAACAATAATTGAATCTCAACCGAAATCGAACAAAAATATACAAAACCGAACTGAAAATTAACCAAAACCGAGTTAACCTAATATCAGTTTTTTGTACCCTAAGTTAACTAAAATTAACAAACCAAAACTGAACCATTCATACATTTATATCCTTTATACATCCATTACATGTATTTATATCTTCATTTCATGTGCTTTTAAGCAAAATTAAAGTTTGATTTTGGTTATTAACTAAACCGAACTAAAAACGACAATATAACCAAATAGACTGAACCAATTAACCGGTTGGTTAACATGATCAATAAACCGATAATGTCGATTTTTGTTCCGGTCGAGGCTTATAACCGAACTGAACCTAACCCAATCATGAACCATTAGAAGTGTCTGTGTTCACTACCACATCGTGCAGACACGCTGTTATGAATATATTAATGGTTTTGTTTTAGTTTAACTAATTTGGGCTAATTAAGGGTACAAAAAGAAAACGATAACCGATTTTATGTTAAATTAGATGTTTTCAGTTTTCAATAGATTTTGGTTCTATTTTATCTGTTTTTTTGGTTTGGCTTCGGTGAACGGTTTAGTTATTGCTCACTCATAGATATCGTTAATCACGTAGCACATAAAAGATTTTTAAAATAAAAAAAATAGCAATAATACTATACCCAAATTAAAAATAATAAAATCCTCATTATTATTATTTTTTTTTTTTGAAAAGAAAACTTCATTCAACAAGAGGGAACCTCAAGACGAGGAACCACCAAACAACCGATTACAACATATACAGAGGGAATTTACTCCACTCGCACCATTCAATCCTATTACATTTTGATCTATACTTTAATGATATGAAAGAGATAGACTTGATCAACGCTACCACTTCCAAAGTTCTCGGCTCCACTCTTTGAAAGACCACCTTGTTCCGCTCTTTCCATATAGCCCATAACGTGATCAGGAAAATACCGCGCACAATATTCGTACCCAGTTTGGATCTGCCCGTTTGGTTCGGCCACTGAAAAATATCATCAATAGAAAAGAAACCAGCCCACCCTTCCTTAATCCATTTCCAAATACTCACCCAAACATCAAAAGCGAATGTGCAAGAGAATAATAAGTGGCTAACTTATTCGTCTTCACTGTTACACATCGGGCAAATGGGACTTGTCAACCCAACCTTTCTTTTGATCAACTCCACCCGGGTAGGAATGCGGCCTTTCTGTGTTCTCCATCCCATAATATTAATCTTGCTCGGGACCCATTTTACCCAAAAAAAACTTCTGTGCGGTCGAGCTGTATAAGTTTTTTCTAATGGAAACTTTAACTTCAGCAACCGAAAACTGTTTCCCGTTATTGTTGTCCCAAATCCAGCGGTCCTGACTATCTTTAAACCGAATAACCGACAGCATGTAGTAGACGTCTTGAATCTCGGAAATCCCAGCAACCGAATGACCACTCATCACCCAGCCATCTGAAATACACATCCGGTTATCAACATGCCGAACCCGATCACTGACCACACAATCCTTATCCATTTCTTGAGAGAATAGAATCGGCCATCTACTACAAAGAGGCGAATCACCGAACCAACTATCTTTCCAGAAACTAATATTATCCCCGTTTCCGAGCTCACAAGAAATAAGGCTTCTGATGTCTTGACCATTTATACGTGTCTTCTCCATTAAGTTAACTATGGCCTTCCACACCCCCGGCAAAGAGCTTTTAACCGGTAAAAACTGCCACTTACCCCGTCCCCCATGAATACTGGAAACAACCAAACGCCATAAGCCAAAGCGATTAGTCTTATACCTCCAAGCCCACTTAACAAGCAAAGACAGATTGACTTCTAACAGTTTAGAAATCCCCAATCCACCACATTTCTTGGGACTAGTAACCACATCCCATGAAACCTAGTGAATACCTTTAGAATCCTTCCCTCCTACCCACAAAAAATGTTTCATCTTCCTTTCAATCGAGTCAATAACTTCTTTTGGCGCTTTAAATAAAGAAAGGTAATACACCGGTAGGCTAGATAACACGGATTTGATCAATGTAAGTCTACCCCCTATAGACAGGAGCTTGGCCTTCCATAGTTGTAGCCTATTCTGCACGGTATCTACAACAGCCTCCCAATGAGTCGACCGGTTCATATTCGCCCCTATTTTAATACCCAAGTACTTGAAAGGGAAAGCACCCACTTTACAACCCAAGATTGCTGCCATATTATTAACCTCCAAAGAATCGGCCCCCAACCCGAAAATGTGCGATTTCTGCACATTTATATTCAGACCCGAGACCAAATGAAAAATGCGTAAGAGCCGATTGAACATAATAATATTACTTGCGGAACACTTCCCCAACAATAGAGCGTCGTCTGCATAGAACATGTGAGACAAAATCGGCCCCTCCCCCGGAAGCTGGATTCCTTCTATGTCCCCCAAACTACAAGCTTTAGAAATCATCTTGGCAAGCGCCTCCATAACCAACAAAAAGAGGAATGGGGATAATGGGTCGCCTTGCCTGAGCCCTTTTTGACAATTGAACTCAAACGTAGGCGCTCCATTAACAAGCACTGCCGACCTGGCGCATCGCACTATGCCTCTAATCCACATGCACCATTTGTCGGGGAAACCCATCTGAACCTTAACCGAATCTAGAAAATCCCAACTGACGTTGTCATAAGCCTTTTGGAAGTCGATCTTTAAAAGAAACGCCTTTTTGTCTACCTTCTTCAGCCACCCGATTAACTCATTGAGAACCAAAGGACCGTCAAGAATATACCTTTCCTTGAGAAAAGCAGACTGCGAATCAGAGATAACATCCCCCATTACCGATTTGATTCTATGGGAAATCACTTTGGAGATCACCTTATTAATAACCCCAACCAAATTAATAGGGCGATAGTCCTTCAAGCCCAACGGATTACTATTTTTCGCAATAAGTGTTATAAACGAGAGACTACACTCTTTGCCTATAACACCTGTATCATAGAACTCCTCAAATAACCGTAGAAAATCCTCTTCCAGAAAAGACCAGAAGTGTTTAATAAAGTGGAAATTAAACCCATCTGGCCCAGGAGCCTTATCTGACCCGCATTCAAAAACCGCAGACTTAATTTCTTCCTTAGAAAACCGAGCCGTCAAACCCATCTTCTTTTTGGCTGGAACTTGATTAAAATCATCACTCAAAAAATCTGGTCTTCTAGAAGTTTTTTCGCAAAAAGGTCTCTATAGAATCGAAGCACCTCTCTTTTTACCAAGGGAGGTTTGCTAACCCACTCCCCATTAACCAAAACCCCATGAATATCATTAGCCGCCTTCCTCCCTTTTATACAACGGTGGAAATATGCAGAATTTTCATCCCCAAGCGAACTCCATTTAACTCTCGCTTTCTGTTTGAGATCCTTATTCTTCAATAGTAACAGTCTATCCACTTCTTTCTTGCTTTCCTCCCAAATCCACACCTCTTCTTCTTCAAGATCACGAGTTTCCAAAATCGATTCCAACCGGGTAATATCATTTTTTAACATTATCAAATCCGCCTCTTCCTTTCTGTATACTGTTTTGGCCCACTCTTTTAGAGCCATCTTGACTGCATTAAACTTTTTCATCAACACCACTTCAGCCGAACCTTCATGTGTAGTGTTAGCCAAAGCTTCCCGCACCACCATATCGCAATCTTCCCTATCCAGCCAGGAATTAAACCACCTGAAAGGTCTAGCACCAAACTTTGTATCTGTAATCGTTAGTAATAAAGGGGAATAATCAGATAAATCTTTGGGCAAAACCCGTAGACAAGCGCCATGCCATCTACTAAAAAAATCCTGACAAACCAGCATACGGTCAATCTTACTCATCTTCGCTGTATTATTATGATGTAATTTTTTTTATAAAAGTATAAATGTATGCAAAAAAATATGACTATTTAAAAATCATGAAGGATGATTTGCTTAAAATAAAGAAAAGAAATTTAACTATAATTTAAATAAGCAAAAATTAAGTAAAGTTTAAGGGTTAAAGTGTAACTAAGATAAGGTATTAAAATGTAAATAATGTATGAATGACTATTTTACCCTTATTTCAAGGTTATTAATGAAAAATAAGTTCTTAATTTTTGGGTATCTTAAACTACCCCTCCCTCATATATTATAATATAGTATAGATTAGATGTATAGATAGAAGATTATTAATTTATAAAGTTAGAAAAGGTAAAGAAAAAACGTTCTATTGCAACTTGCACGTCCTACTCGACTTGTTCCTTTTTGTCTGAAAACTTTATTCTTCTACCTTCAACTTTAATTTTTAAAATGATCGTGCCACTTTTTTCCCATTTTTTTTATATATACGTAAATGGTACTAAATATTAAATATCAAATTAAGAATACTAGAATAGTAAGATAAAATTAAGTCGGTAAAAACTTTTGTCAAACCTTCACATAAAGAGAGGTTAAGAATGGGAAAGTTAAAAAAAAAAAAAGAAAAGAAAAAAAGAATGGGAAGTTAATTCCACTTAGGTTTTTTTCCCTTGAAATCGTGTTCTTAGATAATCAAATTATAGAACACGGTGTCTTCCATCAAAAGTTACATCAGTTGTAAGGAACTAATTAAGATAATAGTTGTTAAATATCTACACTTAAATTACATTGTGTGGTAAGATGATGAAGGGGACGTGGAGTGACACGTATCTGTCACGTCAGCAAAGGGGGTTCCACCTTCTTCCACGCTACAAATGACTTCCAAATCTCAACACAAAATCCAAACACAAACCTAGCCAATGGATTCTCGCCACATCAGCACCCCAATTGCCCCTAGACCTGTCGAGCACTACAAGCACACACCACACCGTGGAGTGTTAGTATTACACACTACTAATCACCATGCTCTAGACAACAATGATAAGTTATAACCCTAGCAGTGTGCCAGTGTCGCATGTCTACTCTAAGGGGCTGTTTGGTTCACCTCTTAATGATTCATTAAGAGGGAACCTCTTATTCGGATAGAGGTATTGTTGTTTGGCAAGAAAAAATCCAACCTCTTGATGGCTTTCATTCAGACTTAACCATCCAGACTTTATTCAATGCTGAAAGAAAAAAAAAGACCTCCAAGCCCTTTCCTCACGTCTGATTCTTTTCTTCCCCAAACCAAAACCAAAACCCTAGATCTTTACCTTCTTCCCCACTTCACCTCTCCTCCTCTTCCCTCTCTTCACTGCCGCCCCAACCCTCCTCCTCCCTCTCTTCACCGGCGCCCCAACCCTCCTCCTCATCCCTCTCTTCACCGGCGCCCCAACCCTCCTCCTCCTCCCTCTCTTCATCGTAGCCCCAACACTCCTCCTCCCTCAGCTTCACCGCCGCACCACCTCTACTCCTCCTCCCTCAGCTTCAACGACGCAGCACACCTCCTCCTCCTCCCTTCAGTCTCGCACCACCCTTCTCTTTCCTCCCTTCAGTCTCGCATCACAGGTTAGTTTCTTTCTTTTTCTTTTTTCTATTAAACATATATTATTTCTTTTACTTTATTTTATAATTATTTATAAGTTTTGGTTCTATTAGGTTTTTTTTTTTCTGAATTTGTTTCTGTTTTCATAATTATGTTCTGTTAGTTTTTTTTTAATTTTTTTTCCTGAATTTGGTTATTTGTCTAAATTTGTTATTGATTATGATATTAGTTATTTGAATTGGTTTGTGCTTTTAGAAATGGGTTGTTCTATGTTGGATAATTGGTATGAAAAAAGATACATGTTTTGGCTATGTTGTAAGTTGATTGTTATTAATCGATCTATGTTGTTTATTGATACATATTACGGGTTGTTCTATGTTGGATAATTGTTATGAAAAAATATACATGTTTTGGCTATGTTGTATGTTGATTGTTATTAGTCGATATATGTTGTTTATTGATACATATTACGGGTTATTCTATGTTGGATAATTGGCTATGTTCTATGTTGATTGTTATTAGTTGTTATATTTGAAATATTGGATAATTGGTATGATTGAGGTGGTTTAAATCCCTAATCTTTAGGAACCAATATCCAAAGAAATGGCGAAAAGGATTAGGATTAATTGGAAGCAAGAAGGTGTTGAAAAAACCTTTCTTGAAGCATGTGTTCATGAAGTAACCGTTAATGGACGTGAAGGAAGTAGTCTTAAACAAGCGTCATGGAAAACTGTAGCTGAAAAATTGAAAACGCAAAACAATTTCATAGTGGACCAACGTCAAATGAAGAATCACAATTTCATAGTATTTTAAAATATTTCTTCACACAGTCTAACAAGTATGTAGAAGCTTTGAGAACTGCGCCACTTGCTTACCCCGAGCTTTGTTGTCAATTGTATGAGGGTTCTACTTCAAATGGGTTTGATAGTTGGGGGCCAAGTGCTACGCTTCCTCATCCTTCTGAGGAAGTGTATGAGCAGAATTTGGATGGTATGGATGTCGAATGCACTCAAGTGGATTCCCCAGGTAAAGGTGTTAGTCAGGAGTCAAGTATTCGGTCCCAAAAAAAAAGAGTTGTGTTATTTGTATTTGTATTTGGATTTCGTATGTTGTGTTATTTTGTATTTGGATTTTCGTATGTTTCCATGGATGTTAAAGGATTTATGTGTAATTTGGATTTTCTATGACGTTTTGTATTTTCCTTTTACAATTTTTCATCAATCTGTACACTATTCAGAACTCTGGCCAAACAGATACATTCATTCAGCACATAATAGTTCAGAGGGGTAAAATAGTCATTCTGCACAGTCATTCAGAGATACAGCCAAACAGCTCTTAATGGTTCAGCACTTACTGGTTCAGAGCCTCTTACCCATTCAGACCTCTTACTGATTCAGCACCCACTGGTTCAGCACTTGCCAAACAGCCCCTAAATATAACAATTAACAAGCATAGTCATCACTATATCAATCGGATAAGTGATACGAACTCAGGCCCAAAAGATGGCAAACCCACCATATTGACTGATCGGCCCAGTAGGCCAGGAATGAAATCCGGCTGACTAATTTATAGCCTCATCATAAACACTGTTTAATTCCATTTATGGTCGTTGTGTTACTCTAATGTATTGCTACTTTGCTAGTACATTTACAAAAAAAAAAAAAAAAACAATGGTTTACCGTTATGTATAATTATCAAGATACATCAAATACATATTTACACTAAAATATGGTACTTTGATACCAATAATTTATTTATCATTTATGTTTGGAAAAGTAGACAATTATCTTACAATATTCTCAAAAACTTTTCCTATATGCTTCAGATGTTTTAGTTCATACATGTAACATGAGATAGGCTTCCAAAGTTCCAACGTATTCAGGCAAAATCTAATTATGTTCAGCTGTTTGGTCTTCATGTCCAAATACGTTTCTTGTTGCGAGAGATTTTAATTTGCGTTTTTTTTTTTTTTTTTGTCGATCTAGTCATTTATAGGTCTACACTCCAAGAAGCAAGTTGTTCCATGATCCTCATAGCGCCTAAAAATATTTATTATCATTATCATAACCTAAGTAAATCCCACAAATAGTAAAGCTAAGGTAGGGTCTTAGGAGTGTAAGATGTAGATAACCTTACCTACCTGTAGAAATAGAGGGACTCCTTTCAGTGAGACCCCAGACTTGACAATAGTTTTGTATCATGCATTGGACATAAGACACATAATACTCAGCAATCGGGCTGGTTCATGAAACCTTGGATACAATATCATTTTTCTTTTATCGGTTAGTAAAAGTTTCATTTTTTCCCTTTTAACTTAATAAATTTAACTTTACCACCTTTACTTTCAATTTATTCGGTTTATTTTTCCACCTACACTTTACTTATATTTTTGTTTACATGCTATGCAGTTTAGTTGTTTTGTTTTGCCTTTTTCTTTAACAGATTTACGCTCCAATCCCCTCAACTTTAATAAATTTATGATTTTGAGTTTTTAACGAATTTTTTGTTACGAGATTTTTTATGGGTTTTGTTTTTTATATTAACGCTCCACACGAGTTGTTTTTATCTACGTTTCGACGAGAGTTTTAGTAACGTTGTTTTTAAAATAACCGATTATTTCTGACATTTTTTATATCGTACGGTTTTTTAACCACCCAACGCTCATCTCTAAATACACCATTGTATTGTGTTTTTTTTATCTACGTTTAACCGGCTCGTTGTAATACGTGGACATTGTGTTTATCTTTATATACGTTTTGGTGTAAATTTTATTCGAATAACTTTGCTTTCATACGGAACGACGTAACTTTTCCGTTACTTTCGAATATACAGTCACCACGTGGATTTTTGTTGTCACGTTCACAATCTGCTTATTTTTACCTACATTTCAAACCCGCTGCAAAGCATGGACGTTAAGTTGGTAATTCACTAGTTGCATTATATAATCTTCAAAAATTTACTTAAATTTTATTTAATCTTCAAAAATCGTTATGTATTTCTAGACATAATATATTTTAATAAAATCTCATTATTGTCAAATGTCAAGTACATGACCTCTTTTGAAATAGTCATGCTTGGTGTACTTTGTAGAAACTCTTCTAAGGTCTTTTATCTTTCTCATTTTGACCATCTTAATTCATTGAATCCTTTTTCCTTTAATGTCTTTTTTTGTGTCGGGAAAAGTCATAAATTCATGGTCAATCCCTGTAGGATCCCTCTAACTGAAGTATTAACAAAGCTAAAACGATTCAACTACGCAACAAAGAAAAATAATGACTTGAATTTTCGTTGGTGTGTCATCACATGAAATAAAATGAATTCTAAGTAGTTTACATGCATGATGCATTAGTTAAATCTACAAGTTAACTTGTGATCTATTTAATTGTTTTCATGGGCGGCTACGTGAATGTATTATTAACACAACTAGATCCGAAGGCTGAGTAGATGCTTCAGGTTATTCAGCTCATCACAGCCAGCCTATCCAAAACCATAAAGTAATCAATGATATAAGGCCAGACACACAAACCGCCCAAAACAACAGATCACATGATGACAACACTGTATGTTCAATATAATCACTGTTCAAATACAGTTGATTATTAATATACCGCCCAAAACAACAGATCACATGATGACAGCACTGTATGTTTAATATAATCACTGTTCAAATACAGTTGATTATTAATATAGTGTAATAAGAAGGCATATTAATTTCTGCTCAGAGTTATTGAAAGAATACACCACCATGGCTGCAAGGGGTTGCAGGTAAACACCGGCCATCCTCCAACCTTGCCAAACCGTAGCGAAATCCTCGTCCCGTATTTTACTCAGGTTATTCAGCTCATAACAACCAGCATATCTGAAACCCTAACCGAAAAAAAAACCTGATGGGTTATTGGTTTTCTTGATTACATGTATCACAACCTACAACAACATAAAACAACAAACAATTGAAATGCAAACCCCAAATAAATTAAAAAAGACAACATACAGATTACAGCAGACCCAAAAAGAATCACAAACCTGAAATGCGGTCAGAGACCGTCAAGAGGAAAACGGGACCACAGAAGAGAGGCGGCGGCGGCGACGTGCTTAAGGTAAGCTCATAAAAATCGTTACAAAGCCAACAACATCCCCATCCCCATCGTCTACCTTTGGCGGTGGATCTGCCATGATCGATACAGAGAAACCATAATAAAAATCAGATGACAATAAAAGAGGGTCGACCTAGATGAAAATGAAGAAGATTAGGAGGCGACGGAGACAGGATGTAGGAGGCGGAGATGAGAATCCCGTCTGGAGAAGATGTGAGGAGGATATAAAGCAGTGGGAAGGGCAATGGACATGTGTCCACCACCGCCTAAAGTAACAATGATAGAAGGCCAGACACACAAACCGCCCATAACAACAAATCACATGATGACAACACTGTATGTTCAATATAATCACTATTCAAATACAATTGATTATTAATATAGTGTAATAACATATTTTGGGCTTAAATCTATTATATGGGCTGAAAAGAAGGAGGAGGCAACTAGGAGGAAGATCTAAAGAAAAGAAGGAGCTAAATTAAATTAAACTAGCACGCTAGTAGCTTAATTATTTTTCAATGAACACAATTGTTTGTATTTTGCTTTCGATTATATGTAGCTAAATTGGTTGAAGATTAACATGTTTTAACAATTGTGTTGGTTTTGAAGTAGAGCTTTGATGTGTGAAAATGTGTATTAAATAAATTTGGGTCAAGTTTTAAAAATGGAAAAACCCGCTGAACCACACACTAACGGCAAGTGCACCGGTCGCAGTGTAGCAGAGCAAGTAAGTCCGGAATATCGATCCGTGGACACAATGTGGCGACTCTCGGTACTAGACCTCTGTCGACTCCTAGCCTAGCAAATTGGATTTTTGCGATTTTTTATATTAATTAATTACTAAAGTAAATAAATTAAAAGGCTTAAATTAACATATAGCAGAGGATCACTAAGGAGGGAAATCAGAGATGGGAAAGGCAACCACCTAGGTATCGAATCCTACTAATGAAGTTGGAACTGCCCGGCTTTGGAAACTATGTTGGCAATCAGGATCTTATAATATTCACCCCTAGTATCCTAGTGGCTCCCGGATCATTTACCAAGACTGACCGAAAAGGAATCCTAAAGGCTACTAATCTCACTGATTGGTTAGATCACCTCTCGGTCTCACTAACTATGCTAAAGTACTCGCTAGACTGGTTTAGATTTCTCACTCTCCAATCACAATACAACCTAAAGTGCAAGGAGTAACCTGTAAAGTCAATCTATGACACAGATAAGCAACTAATACTAGAGAACCTAGGAAAACCTGATCTCTCAGTGTTTCTAGCCTAAACCTCTAGCACCAAAAACAAATCTGACTACCTATCACCTCTCGGTCTCAAGAGTAGGAAGAATACTAATTACCTCTAAACTCACAAACAATGTTCCTATGGAATTTAGGCCTAAAACCATAAAGTAAACTACAAGCACAAAGCAAGTAATTCTAACAAGTGTCCAAACATGAAAGACATTCACTAAGACACTCGTGGAACATTAAAAGATCATAAATTAGTAAAAAGTACGCACACACATCATAGAATCATAAACAAGTTTCTTACTAAAACATAAATCCAATTATAAAATCCAAAACCGAAACATAAACCAAAATCAAAAAGTCGTCATGTCAAACCTAGGTGGCCACTAATGTTTTAGCCAAACATAATAGTAGTGGAACAAGATAAAAATATAGGTTCAAAATATAGCAAAGTCATGGTACCAATATTCATAGACACGAAGTAAATAAATATAAAACCTATAACTTGCAGTGATTAAACCCGAGCCTTCAATACTTGAACCCCGCCTTCCTCTTTAAAATAAATCTCTTTTGCGGCTGCTCCGTTGTGATATGATAATGTCCCGCCTCCTATTCTGTCTTGTAGCGGCTGTTGATATAATTCTCGATCATCTGCCGTTTCCCATTGTTCTCTCCACTTGATAATAATATACGCCTCCTCTCATTAGAATTAAGTTTTCTTCTTTAAATTAGGTGGGCCCCCAAACAAGTCAATAGGCCACGAGACTTTTTATGATTTTATTGTTATTATTATTATTATTATTATTATTATTATTATTATTATTATTATTATTATTATTATTATTAGTAGTAGTAGTAGTAGTAGTATACTCCAAGCTCACATCTTGGGTGTTCTTGGCTCTACCAAAATTTCTCGTTTACACTCCAACGTTCATGAACACCTGCTCTCAACTGTTGGTGTCTCGATTAAAATTCTTTCATTTTGAGCTCATTTACTCCAAACACCTATAAAATAATAAAATACATAAATACAAAATAAAAACGACACGAAACGAATAAAAAATATGACCAAATAATATACAAAATACATTGGAAAAGAGATGTGTTTTGCAACACATCAAGCTTGATTATTTTCTTTTCTGGTTATAAATAGATATGTGTGTTGGGATTGCCATGCTCATGTTTGCTTGATTTTGTATTTTCTAGGTTAGGTTGTGCGTGTTCGGATTGATTACTTGGTGTTTTTTTATTCTCGATAGCTAATTAGAGATAATAGTTGGAGTTTTGGATATAGATTGTGATGTGGGACAATTTGTTTAATCAAAAAATAGAAAAATAAGGGGATGAACAGAAAAGAGAAGTATAGATAATCTTTTTGATATCGTTCAAAATTAAGAGAACCCCATATATAGAGATAGGAAGATAAATTACATTCAAATTTAAAGTCTGAATTCACATTGTGTTAAATGGTGGTCAATCGATCACACCCTTGTATTTTGCTTGGGGACTCCTTTAGCTTGCATGGTTTAGCTTGAACGCGCCTTGTCCGCAAGGCGAAACATAGGAGAGTCTTTTTGGTCCGCACTCCGGTGTCCAGATTGTGTTTCAGCTCATCCAAGTCTGTGTGTTTCAACCCGTAAAGCTTGTGTAACAAACCGTTAAGATGGAACCCAATAGAAAGATTCTTGAAATCAAACTCAACCAGGCCTAGGGTCTTTGAGAAAGTATAGGATACAAAGTATCCTTAACCTACAAAGTGTAAAAAGTCACCACAGCCTGACACGTATAAACCCTAGTTAACTCTAACTAACCCAATCTTAACCCAATCTAGGTTGAATTAAAAGGGGAAAAAGGTAATGTTCCTTCATATCATTTTTTAATCGTTCATTAACCACCACCACCACCACCGCCTGACCCAACCGCCGGACCAAAGCCTCATCGATCCCTCTCTCCTCTAACCTCGGACGCCTTCAAAACCCTTCACATTGTTCGCCTTCAACCCAACCTCAATCGTGGCTCAGATCTAGTCACTTCCTCTATCTTCGGAGAAGACAACCAAGAAGCCAACATCTCTGTGTCTCTAGCTAATCACAAAACAAAGGAAAAAAGAAGAAAAAAAAGAAACAAACAACCAATCCATAAAAACCTTACCTCAAGTGTGTGTGAATATAGTTGTTTTGTTTGTTGGAGGAAAACAGAGTAAAATAGGGGGAAAAGTGAGTTTTTATTTATACTAAATGCTTTTTACAAAACCAAGTGCGTTTTATAAAAAAACAAAGTGCGTTTTTGTAAAAACCAGTTTAAATAGTGTTTAAAAAACAAATGCGTTTTATAAAAAACCAAATGCGTTTTATGATTTTCTGTTTAATAGTTTCTGATCTTCGTCATCTGAAACTTTTTTTGAAAGCCATTTTTTTCTTTAATTCTTCTATTATCAACATCGTTCGTTTCTGTGAATAATACATGCATTGATGATGATTTTTGAATATGATTCTGCTAATTTTATCAATTGAATTATCATACTCTGTTTTTTTCTATTTCTGCAAATACGTTTTGATTTTGTTTGTAATCGAATGTTTTTTATTTTTAATCATTCTGAACGTTTAATCGAGTTAAAAACGATGAAAAATCAGGTTCAATCGTTGAAAATATTTGCATTGATTATGTCTGTTGTTACGATTTCACAAAAATTTAAACGCGTTTTTCCTAATTTATCCTTGGTTAGATTAACCCAAATATGATTAGGATTGTTAATTACCATCTAAATATTCTAAATAGAGTTAGTTCTGAGAGAAACTCAGATACGAGGAACAAAGAGAGTTAGTTCTGAGAGAAACTCATAGTTCTAAATATTCCATCCATCCAGGAAACCATAAAATGTACAAAGATTTAAGAAAGAACTTTTGGTGGCCTAGTATGAAAAAGAGTGTTGGAGAATTTGTAGCCCGATGTGTTACTTGTTCCAAGGTAAAAGCGGAACACCAAAGACCCAGTGGGTTGTTAATTCAACCCGAAATCCCAGTCTGGAAATGGGATCAAATTACCATGGACTTTGTAACTAAGTTACCAAGGACACAAAGTGGTAATGACACTATCTGGGTCATAGTTGATAGATTGACCAAATCCGCTCATTTCTTACCTATACAAGAAACCTTTGGAACCGAAAGATTGGCAAAAATCTATATAAAAGAAATTGTGTCCCGACACGGGATACCCCTTTTGATTATATCAGATAGAGATAGCCACTTTACTTCCAGATTTTGGAAAACGTTTCAAGATGCTCTAGGTTCCCAAATCAAACTTAGTACCGCATATCATCCCCAAACCGACGGACAAAGTGAAAGAACTATACAAACACTAGAAGATATGCTGAGAGCATGTGTCCTGGAATTCAGTGGAAGTTGGGATACCCATCTACCGTTGATCGAATTTTCGTATAATAATAGTTACCACGCTTCCATTCAAGTTGCACCCTTTGAAACACTATATGGTAGAAAGTGTAGATCTCCGATATGTTGGAATGAAATCGGAGAAAACCAACTCACGGGCCCAGAGATCATTCAAGAAACGATTGACAAGATTGTGCAAATTAAGAAAAAGTTGGAAGAGGCAAGAAGTAGGCAGAAAAGTTATGCTGACAATCGCAGACGACCATTAGAATTTCGAGTAGGAGATTATGTACTACTAAAGGTATCACCCTGGAAAGGAGTGATAAGATTTCAGAAGAGAGGTAAACTAAATCCACGCTTTATAGGACCTTAACGAGTTAAGGATAAAGTGGGACCAGTAGCTTATCGCTTAGAATTACCACTCGAACTAAGTGAAATACACGATGTTTTTCATGTCTCTAATTTGAGAAAATGTATAATAGAAACCCAAACTATCATTCCACTAGACAATGTCAAAGTCAATCCTCAACTTCATTTTACTGAGGAACCAATAGAAATAATGGCTCGACAAGAGAGAAAGATGAGAAGAGGAAAAATTCCGATCGTACAAGTTAAGTGGAATGCTAGACAGGGACCAGAGATTACCTTTGAGAGAGAGGACGTGATGAGAGCAAACTATCCCCACCTATTCGAAAATCAGGTACTGTAGATAACAATTTCGGGGACGAAATTTCCTAAGGGGGGGGGGGAGAGTGTAACACCCCAAAAATTATGACGTCATTATAAACGAGATTAGTTTAATAAAAATAATTAATTAATAAATAATTAGAATTACGATTGGGCCACCTATGGTGTAGCCCAATAACTTTACCCGGATTATAAAACAAAGCCCGAAAAAGCCTTTGGGCCTATCCGATAAGATCAAACAAGCCCGATAACTATTTTAGGTGGGCTAAGAGTATTTGGGCCCAATCATTTCGTAATGGGCTTACAAAGACAACCCGATATATATAAGGGAAGCGGGCCGAATACCATGAAAGCCCAAACCAAAGCTTTGATATTAGATGAAGCCCAATAACATTGAACATCAATCGGCCCACCCTCTTACTACAATGTGCCGCCACTTTTAGATAGGAATCTCCTATCAAATCTTAACTTAACACATCTTGACACTCCACTTCACCATGCACTTCCACCTCACACTCCCTAGGAACTAGACTACCCTTAACATGCAATGAATCTTACCCTATATAAGAAAACCATCGGCACCTTTCACCAAGGTTCAAACCTTACCACCAAGCGCACTAAACCACTCTCATCTAACATGCAAACCACTTCCTAAACCTTCCTTAATAATCGGCTTTGTTCCATCCCCTTTAACCACACCTTTTCAACTATCCAGGCTTACTTATCTTAGCCTATTATACCACCCACAACAAAGAAAATCTAACCATTGAACCTCAAACCCAATCGGCCGAAGGAATATAGCCGAGTATTGTTGTGAAAAACGAGCATCCGGGTAAGTATGAGTCTAGAGTCCTTAAGGTCGAGTGCCAAGCTGTAATGGCCAGCTTTAGTTTAGATTCTTATGCCTAAGCTGTAATGGCCAACTATACCTTTATATATATTCTTGTGATAACTTGATTTGTGGTGTAACAGGAACGAGTGGAAAATAGAAACCAAGCAAGTAGTGATATCATAGACTCGGAAATTACTCAAAGTGAGTGCATGTACCCCATATGTTTTAATGATTTCGGGGTGAATGCATGTTAGTTTTTACGTGTGTTTTAATGAAATATTGGTTCATGATCATGAAAGAGTTAATAGAATCGGTCGAATAGAAATCACGTAGGATGGATCCATTCGGTATCACCGGGATATATTTTTCTAAACCAATTAGAGGTTTGGAACCACAATAAAGCATGTGTATGGTGCTCCATCGATAAATATATTCCACCTTAGAAAGACCGAACCATACGAAAATTGTTGTTATTGTTTATTTAAACGAGTCTAAACGAATCTGGCATCACTCACTAGCTTTGTGGCTAACGTATTTTTAACATGCATTTCAGGTTGAATATGTTAAAGGGAACTCGAGCTCGTACGTGTCTTAAAAATGTGGAGAATGTTAATAAATAAAGAACCGAACCCCTTTTGGGCCGGTTAGAAGTTAACGGGCTTTGGCCCGAGTGGTTTAAGTAAAATGTCAAGCTTTAGAAACAATGTTTTGTGTTAATGGGCATCGGCCCAATGAGGTTTCAAGAACATGTTTATTTCGTTTTAATGGGCTACGGCCCAAGTATGTAACGGGCTAGACCCGGTTGGTTTGTAACTTAAATGGGCCTGGCCCATACTCGAACAAGTTTGAAATGGGCTTCGGCCCAATGATAAATAAATAAATGTATGTTTTTAGTAAAAGAATTTATGTTTAAATTAGAATTAATTAAATTGGTAATTAGTAAATTGTGTCGTGATTACCAATCCATAATGACTCGTAAATTTTCGGGTCGTTACACCACTACACTGGTATACGACAGACTGGGCTAGGGGTTGGAAGGGCCAATGGTGGTGTTGGGACTGGGGCCAATAATCATGCACTGGACGATGGGTTTAGGGAGGGGCTAAAAGGTTGAATCTCTTGTGGAGAAGAAATCACATGCTGTAGACTTAATTTTTTTTCCCACCCCTTGTTAACCTTATCACATCCACTAAGAAACGAGGCTTCTTATGCTTAACCTCCAAACGAATCTCTTCCTTCAGGCCTTCGATAAAACAACCAACAAGGAACGATTCAGATAGCCTATCGACACGGTGTGACAACCGTTCACAGGCTTCAATGTATGCAACAACAGTTGTGAGTTGTTTAAGGTGGTGATATCATAATATGTTGGATCAAACTGACTCAACAAAGTTGTTGTGAACTCCAACCAGAACATTGGACTATTGGTTTTTGCAAACCAATGATGCCATTGAAGTGGAGCACCATCCAAGTGAAAAGATGGTAATTGTACCTAATCTTTCAAAGCTACCATCCAAATGTTCAACCTAAGTAGGAGAACTCATCCCAAAAGACTAGTCTGGTGGGAGAGAGCCCACTTGGGCTATAAACCCCACAATGATTGCCCATACAACCAATATAGGACAAGTCCCATACCTTGCAATGGTTTCAATCCATAACAATCAACCCTCCTTAAGGGCCAACGTCCTCGTTGGTCACAACTGGCTCTCTCTAGGACACCACTCCAAGTTTGGCTCTAATACCAATGTTACGACCCAAGCAGGAGAACTCATCCCAAATGACTAGTCTGATAGGAGAGAGTGCCGACTTGGGTTATAAACTCTACATTTGCTGCTCATACAACCAATGTGAGACAAGTCTCATACCTTGCAATGGTTTCAGTCCATAATAGATTGATTTTGATTTAAGTGTGCCACTTAATCTAGAGCTTAGGGGTGATAGATATTGATTAGAACTTCCTACCCATTGCTTGTTAGGTTTAAATTTCGCGAGAGCGTATTTATTAGTGGTGCTAGTGTTTAGTATTTATCTAGATTATACTCAAGTTGTCTTTTGTTCTCGGACTGTGGGTCAAAATCTTTCATAAAACTGTGAGTAGAAAGCATAGGGTGATCTCTCATTAGACATTTTAACAAACCTGTAATGTTCTTCACACGTGTCTTTGGTTTTCTTAAGGAGGGAAACCATACCTAATTAACCCTAGATTATAACATGTAGAGATAGTCACACATTTCATAACCTTGAGTATTTAGATGTTATCTAGATTATTTCCTACAAACGCACCAACCCCATCCCCACCCCAATCATCGCGAACAACCCCCACCACGCTCGATACTGTTCATATTTTCACAAAGGGTCTACTGCATTTTCTCTTTGAAAACTTTTAACTTTGGTCCCAGTATTCATTCCCCTACCACTTCGACTGTGAGGCTATAACATAAATGGATTATTATGTACATAAATTTAGCTTTATTAGTTGTATATTCTCCAAATATAATTGTATTTTGTATATATATATATATATATATTATGAATAGAGTACGCGTTTTGACTATTAAATACAACGATAAATGGTATTGTCACAAATTCGAATATCTTATTCTTAGTTAGATAACATATAACAATAAAATGTGTCAAAATAAGGCATATCGTTGTTATTAGTGTGCAAAAGTAACAACTATCTTACTCACTAAAATCTTTTTTCATAAGCAAAGTCGTTGGTTTCATACACGAGAGTGAGATATAGGCAAATTATACCTCCATCCTAAAGGATAGAGAAACTGCTTAGACTTTCGTCTCAAATATCATATATAGACATGAAAAGTGTGTGAGGAATAAAAAGTGTTTAATGTAAACAACACATGTAAACAAAAAGGTGGTAACATGCAACAAAGCACTAAAAATGTAGGAAAGTTGAAAAAAATAATAAAAAGTAAAAATCCCTAAAAACTAGGAATAGATGAGACATAGAGTAAAGATGAAATATAACTTACTAAACATGAGAAGTAAAGGGAGAAGATTTTTTTTTTGATTTTTTTCGTATCTATTAAAACATACTTTCTAGATAAATAATATAACAAATAAAAAAAAATAGTGTAACTGCGTCATTAGATAAATAATATAACAAATTAAACATGCTCTAGTAGAGAGGGTATATATCTTGTTTTTTATATTGAAAGTTAACGAATTTTTATTTTGGTTATTTATAAAATTCTAGTAGCATCTTAAAACATTTACGCAACTAAAATATATAAAATAAATATTTAAACATTCAAATTTCTTAATTTAATTATTTAAATGAGGCTCAACATTCCAATTTATTATGAATTTTAACAACAAACTAACCTAATCCTAAATTAACTTTATACTTATACTTTACCGGATTTATATCATCTACTTTTAGAATAGAGGAGAGACATCCTACCATCGTAAACTATTTAAATTTTGAATTTGCTTAATTATAAAAAATCATAAATGGTTAAATGAATAATCTGAATTAAAAATTATCTAACTTGATAAATGTTTAGTGGCTCTCTTTTAATTGCATTTACCTATTTACTTTAGGTTAAATTTGAAAATATAATAATAACTAAATTGTTTCCGAGCACCATAAATATTTTCGCTTGCGGGCCGAACAAAATCTTTAGTGGGACTTCAAAAACGAAGATTGCTTTAAGGTGCAACCACGTGTAGATTACACAGAGATCAAGACGAGGACACGGATCACTTATTTACAAGATGTGGTTTTGCAACGGTCATATGGCAAGGAATTTGTTCGTGGATTAACGTTCCTAATATTACAACCGTGAAGATAGGGGACGTTCTAGAGTCTCACAAAGAATGCAACGGATCAAAACACAAGAGGAAGGTTTTACATTTAGTTATTCTGGGAACTTCTTGGGCGATTTGAGAGACGCGAAATTGACTAATTGTTGGAGGCAAAAGACCATCAATCCAAGGAACCATTGCAACGATTCAATCTATGACATTTATGTGGGTCTTTAAAAAAAATTATGTCACTTAGTATTAACCCTTTATGAAAAAATCATAAGAATAAGAATTAATATCGAAACGTGAATGTTTTTCTATAGTTAAAAAACTATATTTTGGTGACCGGTAAAGATATTATAATTTATAAACGTTCATTGACTTTTATTTATATATTTTGCGGTAAATAAGTTTTATACTTTTTAGTCTTTTAGTACTCAAACAAGTGTAACAATCAAAAACACCGTTGAGATTGAGAATGAAGAGAGGTAGGTATAGGGAAATAGTCAAAAGTCAAAGGCATGCGGGCAGTTTGGTAAACTAAATACGCCTGGTCAACTTTGTTGACTCTATTTTTACAAAAAATTGTCAACTTAGACCATCTAAAACAGATCCGGTTTTGAATCGGGGTTAACACTAATGATCTTACATTTTTATGCCGGGTATGAGTTAACGTTTCTTTTTTTTTTTTTTTTTTTCCTTTAACGGCAAATTTTCTTCTCCTTGTGAGACTTGAACCCATGACCTCCCCTTTAGGTGATCCTATAAGCTTTGCTTCTACCATTGGGCCACCAACCCCAATGGCATGAGTTAACGTTTCTAACTTGAAAACTGTTGTGTTTGTTTTATTTATTTAGTTGTGTTTAAATGAATTTACACACTTTCTGAATTAGAACTTGCTTAACCATTCTTTTGCCGACAATTATTACCGTTACAACTCGTGATTCCATCTTAAGAGATGTTCGAGATTTTGCTTATTTAAATAAATACTTGATGCTTATAGTAATAGATGGCATTTAATATAAAATCAATTTTAAGTATATAATTTTTTTTTGGAAAGTGTGTTTCAGCGGAGAATCCAAATGACGCACAACCCCTCAACCCCAGTTCGAATCCAGGCCAAACGCGGGTGTTGAATTTCTCACCCCTTAGTGCGAGTGGGGGGACTCGAACCTGAGACCAAGCCCGGGCGAGAACCTCCCTAAGAAGTAAACCCTCCCACCTCCGACCAACTGGGCTGGACATCATTGGCTTTAAGTATATAATTATAATTATTATATATTGTATATACTGATTAACGACAACACATCACATAACCGTCTCTCTTTTTCTGTTCACCCTTCACTATATCCAATTAAAACTTAAAACTACATACAATCATACAAACACACTAAATATAATTACATTCATAACAAAGTTGTTTATATGGTTTAGAAATGTATGATGCGGGCAAACATCATCTCTGTTACATGAGGATGAGGATAGAGAGGCTACTCTAGTTGAGACTCCATGCCCTCAAAACACCTTTTTTTGTATAACATATACCGTAGAATGTACTAAGATAATCAGAGCAAACAACCATACAAAAGTATTGATTACTTGTAAACTACATTGAATACCAAACGACAATATTTACAGTTAAAAAAAGAAAGAAATAATAACGCAAGTAACCACTAATCCAAAATGTAAAAGACTAACCACAAACATGTAATTTCAACATACTAAAAACAAATCATTAACTTTTTTTAACATATAGTTTGATGAAGAAAGTTGTTTTAAATAATCTATATCCAAACACCAACTTGGTTAAAACTAACTAAAAACTAATCAATAACTTCTTAACAATCGTTTACTTCATTATAAAAATAATCTTGCAATAATAAACACATTAAAAACACACATATTAAACTATAAAATATCTTTTCTAAACATTATTTGACTACAAAACAAATAAATAAACAACCCATTTTAAATAATCAATCAAAACACCCTCTTGGTGATACACAATTCTTCTTCTTCTTATTATTATTAATCACCAAACAAACATCAATAATTCAAGATTTTAATAAAAACCCTCTACACAATCAATTACTAGTCAACACTCTACACCTAGCTGCAAAAAGATTCAAACTTTGGTATTAAATTCACGCGTATACACCTTCTGATCTATCTGGGTCGCCATAAATTCCCTTCAATTGCAGTCTTTTCTCTGTTTCTTGAATAATTGGCAATCATTTCGATGGATTACTCAGAGAAACCGATTGAGCAAAGGGCTTTTGAATCATTGGGATTAGGGTTTGATTTTGCTAGTGATTTCAGGTTAAAGTTTGCAAAATCATGCCCAGATGGTGGAAGGTTGGTGGAGCTTGATGAATCAAGAAAAAGGGATATTGTTTTGCCTGGAAGTGGTGCAACTGTTTCTGGTGTTTCTGTTGATATTCATTGTGATAAAGGAGAACATGTTAGGTTTAAATCTGATGTTTTGGAGTTTAATCAGGTAAAAAAAAAATTTATTTTTTTTAATTTTTTTTTTTTATTATGGTGGGGGGGGGGGGGGGGGGGGGGGGTGGATTTGCATTTGGTTTATGTGAACTTGTTGTTTGTATGATGATTGTTTGGTTATTATTATTTTTTTTTGAATTATATAAAAGGAAATGGAAGTTTGTAAAAAAGTTGAATTTTAGTAGGATATGAGCTCTAAACATATAGTAAGTTAAATGTTGAGTTGTGGAGTTTTATGTATGTGTTGCATATATATATATATATATATATTTTTAATTGAGCCTGATTTGTTGAACATGGTTTACATAGTGATTTTTAGAGGTACTGAATGATTTGAAACTAGTTTGCTATATTGAACCTATATTTGATTTTGTGTTTGTTGCTATTTGAGTTGTTGAAACGACCTCGAATCTTAGTCTAGCTTTGTTGAGTTGAGGTCTGGGTGGGTTGGTTGACCGCACTCTTGAGTAAAATAAATATTGAAAATTTTATAGGTATTTATGACTTATGACGATTATGATTTACTCGTTCTTCCTAACTGTTGGCTAAAATTGCTCACGGTAGTTTATTGCTTTCTTTGCAATATCTGACGTATTACAATGATTAGAAATGTTACTCAGATGATTAGTTATTATGACCTGAGTTATAGGGGCGTTAAAGAAGCCTACCGGTGAATGCATGTAGTTATTAGAGTGATTTGCCTTTTTTATCTACCGGGCTTTGTTTTCCATTGCAAATGAATTGTCATTTATGTGCAAATTCCGTAAGAACATTATACGTTGCAAGAACTAATTATGGCAAAATTGTGAATGCGTATGCAAAAAAGGAAAAGTAAGAAAGAAACATACCTATTGAGTAAAATGGCTTAAATTGCTAATCATCATCATCATACTCAGTTAATCCCACCTATGGCTTAAATTGCTAATCACTTTGTTATAAATCTAAAGCTAGAACTTGATTTGGTATTGACCGTTAACAAGTAGAGACGCAGATTGGATCATTTTATTCCCTTTTCATCATCTTTTTTCATAAATAAAAGCGTATACTTTCTGTACTCTTAAAATATCGATTTTGATGTCTATTACAGGCGCATAATTTTCCATTTATTTTGTCTTGCAGATGTCAGAGCTACTTAATCAGAACGCATCAGTACAAGGAAAAGTCCCTTCAGGGTACTTCAATGCATTCTTTGATTTAACCGGCGCATGGTTAAACGACGCTGCAGAAGTTAAACATCTTGCTTTTGATGCCTATTATATCTCTCTATACTCTTTGTACCTTACATCATCTCCATTAGTACTCCGAGAAAGTGTAAAGAAGTCGGTTCCTACTCATTGGAATCCAGCATTATTGGCCAGGTAGAAAAACATAACTACGTATAATTACATCAACTACATTATTGCAATTACAGTTGCCCGCCTGCCTGCTATCTTGATGTAATTTTTTCAATTATGGAATAATTAACATCAAAAAAAATAAAATAATAATATAAAGAAATGCATTAATATCACCCCAAATCAACCCATTATAAGAAACGGGTCGAAGTTGCCACTGCTAATTAGGGTTACTATAAAATGGATGCTTATTAATTAATATATATTTATGTATGGCAGGTTTATTCAGACGTACGGGACCCACATCATAGTAGGGATGGGTGTTGGAGGTCAAGATGTTATTTGTGTTAAACAGAAACCGTCATCTACGATTTCACCTACCGAGCTTAGAGGATATTTGGAGGATCTTGGAGATTGTTTATATTCAGACGGAGCCAGTCCTTCCCTACCAGAAAGGAAAACAAAAGATGGAAAAAGAAAGGTATTTTTTTTAATCGTTATACACGTTACAAAATCTATGTTTTTACTTTTCCGAGTTCCGACATATTTCAATTTTTTTTTCAGGTTCCGGAAGTTTTCGGCCGTATGTTGCAGCCACACACCATGCAGTTTACCAACATCACAGAAACTTCAAGCAAAGATGTAAGTTGCACGCATTTGATTGATACGGGTTAGATATAAACGATTACTTAAAACGAAGATGTATTCAAAATTGGAACAGGGACTGACGATTATCAACTCTAAAAGGGGCGGGGACGTCTTTTCAGACAATCACTCCAAATGGCTACAGACAGTGGGTGCTAGTCCTGAAGCGATACGTTTCAAGTTTGTACCGATCACTTCTCTCCTTAACGGGGTTCCTGGGAGTGGATATCTTAGCCATGCAATCAATTTATATTTACGTTGTAAGTTATTCAAATCAAGATTAAGTCGGTTATATTTTTGGAACGTTGAAGTACATTAGGGGGTGTTTGGATATGGTTTTCGGTAGAATTAGATATTAAGCTATAACAAAATGGGCTATAGGATATAGTGCTCGAGGCGCGCTTTTACTTTTTGAAGTTGTAATTTTTAGATTATTACTTGTCTGAGTGTTTGGAAAATTCATATTATTTTTATTTAAAAAATTAATACGTAAAATGACCAAAAAGAACATTCTTGTGAAGAAAAGAGATTAGTTCTATAAGATCATAGATGGGATTTAAAATCGCATAAATTAGGTTAAGAGATTAGGTAATTTAATTTCTCGTTCGATAATAAGTATCATTGCATTTTGCAGCTACTATATCCTATATGACACATTATATTTATTATCTTTCTTTGTTGGTCCTTTGATTTAAACAAGTCTTGTTAGGTATTTATGACTTATTATTTGTGAAATCCAGACAAGCCGCCGACTGAAGATTTGCAATATTTCTTGGAGTTTCAAGTTCCGAGACAGTGGGCCCCACTATTTTGCGAGCTACCTCTTCAACATCTTCAAAGAAAGACTTCATATCCTTGGCTCCAGTTTGGTTTCATGGGGCCCAAAATGTACCTTAGTACAACTCAAGTAAGTTGCGTCTACACCATTAGCGGAAGAAATTTTGACCCAACCGGTTGATTTGGATTGTGTCCTTATCTCGGACGGGTCAAATAAAATCATTGCTTAAAGAGTATAAATAAATAAATAAATAAATAAATAAAGATCTTGTAATAATTTGTATTTTTCAGGTCTCAAGCAGCAAAAAGCCGATCATCGGGCTACGCCTATTTTTAGAAGGGAAAAAGAACAACCGATTGGCAATCCATGTGCAGCATCTCTCGAGCCTTCCTAATATCATGACACAAACATCGCTGCCATCCAGACCATGCCAATGGCGAGGCTCAGATGAATACGAGTCAGCCGCCCAGTTTCTAGAACCAATCAGATGGAAACGTTATTCAAACATATGTTCGTCTGTAGTCAAACACGATCCAAACTGGTTATCATCACAAGAATCCGGGGGAGTCTTTGTTGTGACCGGTGCCCAGCTCGTAAGCAAAGGAAAATGGCCCAAAACCGTACTTCACCTTCGACTACTCTACACCCACCTCCCTCACTGCACCATCAGGAAGACCGAATGGGCCGCGACAACATCATCAGGCCGGAAGTCCAGTATCTTCACGAACCTGAGCTCGACGTTTACTTTCACTCAAAGGTCAGTAGCTGATGCACCAAAGCAGCTTCCTGCAACACTCAACTCAGGGGTCTATCCTGAAGGACCGCCGGTCCCAATCCGGTCCAACAAAATGAGGAAGTATGTGGACGTTGAAGAGGTGGTTCGCGGGTCACATGATATGCCGGGCCATTGGTTGGTAACCGCAGCTAAGTTGGTGATGGATGGTGGTAAGATTGGCCTGCATGTTAAGTTTGCATTATTGGATTTTCCTCAGGACATGTAATATGATTGTATATATAGATTGGCTGAAGGGTTTAATTTTTTATTTTTTTTATATTTTTTTATAGGGTATTGTACATAAACAAATTCAAATACTAAATATAGGAGGTGGTTTTGAGCTGTTTATGTAAGTAAATACAAATGATTGATTCCGAGTTTGTGTGAATTCCCGTCCAAGTGGTGAGGGTTCAAAATCCATTGTATGTGATCAGAGCAGACCCACATCTATCTCAACATTGCAACGGGGTAAAGTTTGTTGCGATAGACGTGGGTCTGCTCTGATCACATATAATATGAACATGTGTTATTATTCCTTTCTATTCAGCCTTAAAGATTGTTTTTTTATAAGAAAAGTTCAGCTTTCGTACTCTGCGCTGATGAGTATCCGAACCTTTAGTAGCGTTTTCAAGTACTCATTCGACGCGTAGAATGTTAGAATGAGTAGTTTGTGCTACCGAAAGTCAAGTGACATGTAGGTTAGATTTTCGGACGATGACCCTATAAATAATAACTGTGATACTTTCTCATTATGCTTATTCTATTACATTATTACATGACTAGGATTATGGTTTGATAACATCATACTCGCCTTAAATACACACTGTTACAAACCATAAGTCTTCACAATGGTTGAGGTCGAGTCTGAACGATGAACACGTCTTTACCAACCACGCATCCTTCCACATCCTGAGGGCACCCGAACTTCTGCTCGAGGAACAGACCCACGGAACCCAGCTTCTGCCCCAACTGCTGTCGGAACACAGGGTTGACAGTCAACGGTTTCTTGCTATAGTCAACTGTCAAATGAACCACCTCGCCATCAGTCATACCGCCCACCACCATCTCTTCACTGAAATTCGCAAACGCAAGTGTCCGAACCATTCCGTCAAATTTTCCAGAACAAAGCCGCCATGGTGTGCCTCTCGTGCCTGCAGCTAGCGTTTCCCCTAGACCTGGTGCAATCTCCGCTTCCACCAAGTTAGTGTCGTTGTCTGTCGGGCTTACGGTGTGCAGCACAAACGAAAGATCTGGCGAAAGCATCTCCTGGACCAAAACCGCCATCGAAGCCGCCTTTTGCGGCACACCAGCAACCCTACGGCTCAAAACCGCTCTTCGAGTGTACAACGAAGCCCATACTCGACAAACAGCTTTTCCGAAATTCTCAGGATTCGAAAGGGTAACATTGGGAATTGAGTCGTACAGCCCGGCAGCCGACATTCCAGCCAAATCCTCTACATTAGCACTTGAACGAACAATTAAACGAACATCCTTTTCGAACAGTTTCCCTAAACTTTCAAGAATTTGGCTTGGAACTTGCAGGGAGCTGATTAAATTTTGCAGCTTTGTACACAATTTGTCGAGCTCACCACCGTCCATTTTGGCTGTTTCGAGCTGTTCCAGTAAGGAAACAAAATAAACCGTTGACTTGTTTGTTTCTATTGCAAGTTCCATGGTACCGAAAGGAATCACCGCTCCACTTGGGACGTTAAAGGATGCTGGAACTCCCTGATCGCTATAAACTGTAATCAAATAAAAAAAGAACATCATCTTCAAGATAATCAACGGATTTAAATCTATAATACCATTTTTTATATTTACCTTTAGCAGAAACCGCAGCCAGCGAAGCTAAGGTGCCGCAAGCAGCTGCCTTTGCACCAGAGGTTTGTACATCTGAATCAGCAAGCGCTATAATGTCGCCAGTAGAAACACCCTTCTATTAAACAAAACAACACGTGCTTGTTAGATATATATACATGTACCTTCCCTTCTGCATCAGGGTCAATAAAGTCTTTTCAGTACCTGGCTTGAGTAGATTGGCTTAGGAACAGAATCTGTCTCCGTCTCATCTGATGAAGTCATCACAGGAAGATTACTCTTTCCATCCTCCAAGGAGGACGGAATCACATTTACACCCGATGGGGATGCGTCTAGCCTGCATCATAATTCTTGTGTTTGAATATATTACGCTATTTTGATGTCATGGGGCATATATCGGGTCAACGAAGGTTTGACCCGATAACCCATCCATCTTTTAAACTTTGTATTACAATTAATTAACCATTAAAAAAAGTTTTGCATGTTTATAAAGACTAACCTCACATACTTCCCCTCAAGCTTTTTAATAGTAGCGATTTTATCATCATCTTCACATGTCACAAAGGCGACTTTCTCCTGAGTTATTACAAGAAATGATCATCCAAACACAATATTAACAAAATGTAATGATAAAATAGCGAATAAATAAATAAATGAATTGACTAGGAACCTTAAAAATATGGACCTAACCCATTATTTAAAAAAATATATATATACAAGACTTACTTGTCGCGCCCTGACACCAAGATGAGATAAATGAGGCAACTCCTGGAGCAGAATAACTCCCACTATGTTGTTCCCCGCAGCTGTTACCTGCAAATTGCATTAACCGTCTATCAGATTCTAAACTATTAACCATCTTAGTTGCCACACTTGTGCTTTAAGACGTGTTTCGGAGATGTTTGAAAAGTTCCATAAGTAGGGTGTATTTTTTTCAAACATGAAAAGAAAATCATAACAATAAGAACAAATTCAAAATATGTAAATTCCAAACAAACGAACTATACCTCCTCGTCACCATCGGCTTTGTTGACCACAAGAATAACGGGTCCCTCAACAGATGATGGTAGTGCACCCGGTATAATTTTTTCAACCTGATAAAAAACACATATGGATTATGGAGAGATGCAACGATCAAAATTAAAATGTGTTTCAGTTGACTAAATGCAAAATGTTCCAACTACGTCCTTTTTGGTAACCTAAACAACTTTGTCGGTGTTCACTCTATCCAAAATGTGAACAGAAAAGCATAAAACAAAAGCTCAGCCAAATTAGACCTAGTTATGATTTATATAAGTTTAATATAAGCTCACCTGTACCAAAGTTCCATGAGCCAACCCAGGAACAAGAACATCAAAACCTTGAGACCCGAGTGTGGTCCTAACCGCCTTTAAAAGCATAGTGCAGAGTTTCGAAACCTGAAAAATTATGCTGGGGACCAAAGGAATTCATTTAGGTTTGAAAAAAAACTTCCTTTTTATTTATAAAAAAAAAAAAATCGACTGGCAACTAATAGTGTTTCTGCTCAGCTCGCCTAAACCATTTTAATAAGTAAAAAAAATTACCCATTTTGACCTGTTAACGAACCTGCATGTCCTGCCAAATTTTCTCCTATGTTATCTAGTATATAACTAACTATATATAGCTTCTCATCTTACCCAGCACGTATCTCTGCTTCGGTGAATGTTCTCACACTATTTTCGGGAATTCCAAGAGCTTTGCCCAACATCTACAAGAAGCATAAGCAAGTCTACTTTAGTTCATCTGAAAATATTCTAGAACTCTTTAGCTTGAAAGTTGACTTCTTTACAAAAGTGTAAAGTTGCATTTTTCTATAGATATTCCATACAAGAAAAAGTGTTTTTTCATTGTACCTCAACTTTTGGTGGGAAAATTTGCAGAAGCGCTTCGGAGTATTCATCAATGAGCCTCTTAGATCTATCTAATGTGGCTTTTATCCTTAATGCCCAGATTGTCTTCCCATCTTCACTACCTTAAGATTAGATACAAATCGAACAATGGTTGTTAGTAGAACCAAAGTAAACCATATTATTTTAAAGAAGGATACTAAAAAAAAATGTTACCTTCTTTCGCCACAAGGCCTTTTTCTTGCCAAGCAAGAAGTTCGTTTTCGATTGCTTTACATTCTTCTAATTTCCACCCAGATAACCCTAACTGACGAATGCCAACAACAAGGGCGCCAATTGGGTCATTCCATGAGTTAACGGTTTTTAAATTAACTTTCTCCGCAAGATATTGGGCGCCGCCAGCAGCTTCAAGTGCATTGAGATATCTATACATATCAATCATATTCAAACGCATGAGATTAAGATATACCGTTTCCTATTCATTTTCCCATTTTCACTTTGCAGGTTCATCCATATAATGTAAAAATTGATGAATTCCCTGTTGACTTAAGTTTACTTTTGCAAGGAGAAATGAATAGAGGACCCATAAAATGGAGGAAAATAAGATAACAGAGTGGTAAAGGCTACATAAAAACCACTATCATTAATATTATGACTAGAGCTTGGTTTTAAAAAGCGAAAAGCGCATAAAAGCGAAGTCTAAAATTGAGGCGCGAAGCGCCAAGCGCAAAAGCGCACCGCTTTTCGTACTTGAGGCGCAAATCATTTGTAACTCTATATATTTCCTATAGTTTTTAGCATCATTTACCCAATATTTTGAGACAAGTAAGCTTTATATATGTTTTAGTATGGAATTGCATACAGGTACAACTTGAAAATCATGTTGTACAACAAGCTAATGCACAATAATACGGAAAGTATATGTGGTGTGCGCCTCAGGGTCAATTTTTTGCAAGAAATCGCGCCACTTGTGGGCTTTTTGAAAAAAAAAAGCGCACCTTAATCGACCAAAAGCGCAAGGGCTTGAGCCTTGTTGAGCTTTGAGCCTAGGCGCGCTTTTTTAAACCAAGGACTAGAGGTGGCAATTTCAAATATTCAATCGGCTTACTTATGATGGGTTGATTTTATTAAATATTAGATTCTTACCGAAATAATACATTTTTATTATCATATTTGATACACTTATAAGTTATAAAAGCTTTGCAACTTGGACAAAAATGTGTTTCGGGTCAACTCAAACTGACCCAACCTATTTCAGTTCATACAAAGAATTGTCTATTTCGAAACAATTTCTTTTTTATCTATTTCCCAACTGGCCCATTTCGCAACCTCTAGTTATAACCAAAAACCTTGCCAAAAGAAACACCTTTTAGGTCATATTGATCTCTAAGTAGCGTGCAGACACACACATAAGTACTACTTACCTACTCATTAGAACAAACGCATAGTCCTCGAGTCCAATCTCAGCAAGACGCCACTGTAAATAGGAAAACAAGATTTACAAAGAGTGAGGTTGTCTTCTAAATGTATAGCTTTAACCTAAAGGTCCCAACTTTACATCCCAAACTTATAGGCATCCCAATAAATATGAATGAAGTAAAGAACTTGATTTTTTTTTTTTTTTACAAAATTGACTTCAAGAAAAGAATGTGACCTTTTGGCGCATTGCTATTGCAGTATCAGAGGCATCATTACGGATGCCACTTTCAAGACCTTTTGTGATCATCTCTCTAAGACCACTTAACGATTGTATGGTATTGATTAATATTTCTATGTCATTGCCTTTCAAAATATCAGGTGTTCCTTGGAAATTATCCAACGCCTACAAAAATCCAATCAAAACATTCATTAAATATCTATGCTTTTGACATGTAAGTAGATAAGAACCGCAAAGCGCTTTAATTGGCCTAATAATTACCTTCTTGCAATCCAAGAATGATGATAGTCTTGAATTACCCTTTTCATCAAAAGATTCTTTAATCGAATCTAGTTGTTCAGTAAGGCTGCAAAAGTATGTTCAATTACGGCGAAAATAAGAACTGATTTTGGGACCTGTTGACTAAATGTTAACAATATGAAAATGAGATCCAAATATAGCAAACCTTCCAGCATTGAAGAAATCCTTGAGTTCATGATGGAATATTTTGAACTGCTCAACAAACGCGTCATTGTATTCTCCTGGTTGCTTGGTGATTCTTTCGAGCATTGCAGCTGTTGCGATTAAATCTTCAGGGCCAGCACACCTGTGAAGCTTGTTTTGTATTGTATGTTTGATTTCTTGCTGGAATGTGCACAATATCCAATATAACAGTTAGCATCATTAAATGACCGATATACCGATAAGAAACCAAGTTTTCAGTTGCGCTATCACCTTGAGGTTATGTGGGATATCGTTTCTGTGAGCAATGTCCCTTATTCGAGTTAAAGGAACAGATGCAGTGAATTCTGCTTTAAATGATGGTAAGCATGGATGAATTTTTCGAATTACAAGTAACTCCTGCATGTTGTCAAATAAAAGCATATAATATAAAGGTTTTTATTTGTTCACAATATATAACAGTTTGCTCTTGTTTTAACCTTTGCGCACACCAGGGGGGGGGGGGGTATTTATATTGTGTAAATCACCTGTGGGGAGGTATCTTTCCTACTAGATATTCTTTCCAATTCTCGGAATATAAGCCTAGAAATTTCTGCATGCCTATTCGGCCTGTGATGACCGCCATCCTCAAAACAAGGAATTTGCCCGGTATTTATCCACTGCAGTAAAAGTTAAAATAACACGAGAAATTAAGAGAGCGTAAAAGGTTAAATAAATGATGCACAATGAGCACGAAACCTTAAGATAAATGGCGGAATATATGAGAGCATCCAAACGTTCTGCCCCGTCCTTACTTTCAACCACTAGGTCACGAATTATTTCAAGCTTCACCGATGACATGAATGCAAATACAAAAGCAAAAACACCTAAAGTTAGTAACTTTGTATCAAGATCAAAAACAGAAATTATAAACTTTTCAGCATTCAATGGGGGTGTTTGGATATGAGTTATAAAACTGATTATGTGATATCTAATGAAGTTACAGACTTATAGCAACATGAACCAAAAGGGTACCTTTCGCCACCAATTCCTGCCGTTTTTATCACCTTCAACTAACTTTAAGGCCACCCCTTCAAGCCCAGAGGTATCCCAGTGTCTCTCTCTTTCTCTACTTCCATGCTCATTTGATTGCATGAACGACGCTTCTTTCCCTTGCCATTTATCCACAAAAGGGCTCGTTGCACCCTCTAAAACTAGCGACCCATTATCGTCTTTTTTCTCATCTACGCTTTCCACTTCCACCTCATATTCATCGCTATCCAAAGGCAACAAGTTCACAGGTTCATTAGTCATATTCCAATGAAAAACGATCTCATAACTCCCAGACTGTGGGAGCTTCAATACGCGGTTATCGCCACCTTCCCAAACCATGCTTTTGTCCGTTTGTTCGACAACAAATTTAAACTCAATAGTCTCGCCACCTTTACATTCCATGTTACAAACCCAACCCGTTTCTGTCCATTTTAATTGTTTCTTCTTTTTCCATGAACCGAATTCTTTCGTTGAACCTAAGACTCCAACATGCTCACCAAATTTAACCTGATGGTCTAACCGGAGATTCAGCTGCACTGTCCCGCGACCTGTCTTTGACTTCATCTCTCCTGTCTCCCCTTCTCTGGAAAACATACACATTTAAGTTAGTTCTGTACACCCTTTTCTATCATTCCAAACATGCTCTCTTTAAAATAGTTACATTCAAAGACTTCAACAGAACCAAAATGATCAGACACACATGCTCTCTTTAAAATAACATGTTGAGAAACATACTAAGGTATTAATCGAGCCATAACCGAGTTAACGATAAATCCGAACCGAAAAAACAAACCAAATAAAAAAACCAGTGGGTCGATTAATTGTTTTTTTCTCAAAACCGAAAGTAGCGGGCCGGTTACGATTATCAATGTTTCCATAACCAACATAACCGAACTGACATGTAGTAAAAAATTTGTCGGAATTTGGACTTTTTTACCATTTTCCAATAGTTAATGTTTTTGGTTGAACGCTTGATAGACTTTATGGCCTTATGGTTATCCATTGACTGACATCGCGGATATGGTTTCAGGCCAAAACCAACCCAAACCGACACATGCACACCCCTAATTTTAAGCATGCTAACACCCCTAAATGGTAACAAGAAACTTCCCAAGAAGAAAAAGTTTCAAAATTTAAAAAACCCAACATGAAAAGGAAAAATATATTTCTATAAGGCATTTCATCAAACACCTAATATACCCTCGTAAGGAAGCTTAAATTCACAACAAAAAACACCAAAATTTCAATGAAACAACACAATACCTGATGTGGGTAGACACAGCACAAACAACAGGAAACAATTGGTGCTGAAATCCCAAATAATGTCGAGTAAATAGAGGCTTCCGAAAGGTTCTTTGCCGGGTATTATGATTAAGGAATCTAAAGTCTCTTGACAAATGGGTTTCTAAAGATAAGGGATTCTTCGTGGCAGAGTAACAATTCAGCACACGCAGAGTATCCATATCTTGAAAATGTATGATCAAGATTCTTCTTGATTTGTAGAAAAAGATCAAGAATTTAACATAGAAGAAGGGTTATAAAATTAATGATGAACACGTGGAGAAGAGGGTTTATCTAATCAAATCAATGCAAAGCAAATCCCCATGAAAGATCTGGAGTGTGTGATTTATTAAAGATTTTTTGTGTTGTTTGTGAAGGGGTCTTGACCCTACATTTGTGGATATATGTATATGGGAGAGTGTGATCATGGCTTCTTTTGTCACTTTATTTCATGTCCTTGTGATACATTGATATTAATCATGTCCACTTGATTATTGCTGTATTATAGTAGGAGAAAATTGTCAAATAACAATTGCAGTCGAAAATATCTAAATGTATATGTTAAGGGTGTTTACGGTTCAGTTTTCGTGGTTTTTAAGTTAAACCGTGAGTCAAACCGTTAGTAACGGTTTATTATTATTATTATTTGTTTTTAGACTAAAACTTAACCATAGACTTCTTAAACTAGACCGTTAGTAACGGTTTGGTCGCTACTGGTTAAGCCTTTTTACAAGATGTCCAAAATAAGGCGTGAGATATATAAGTAAAGTTGTCCAAATTTTTATAGTTTTAGGGGTGTTTGGGATTGATTATTCAAAACAGATTATGCGTTTTGGAAAAGCAGGGGTGGAGCTGCTTATATATTATTACGTTTTGGTAGCCTAAAAAACTGATTATCTGCGTTTTCAAAACGCAATCCAAACACTAAAAACTGATTATCTGCGTTTTCAAAACGCAATAATCTAATAATCAGATTCAAAACGCAATCCCAAACACCCTCTTAGTTTTTTATCCGGTTCTTTCTCGGTTGGTTGGTGAATGAATTATAGCGTCATAAAAAGTTTTGGTTTTTGACTAAATGTTTAATTAACTTTTTAGAGTTGAAAACTTGGATTCATCATTCATGTAAATGGGGACTGATTTACTCAAGTTTTAGAATGCAAAATTTGGCTAAGCCTAAACTTTATGTACTTTACATTAGTTAGAACTATAAAAATTTTAAATATTTCTAATAATGTAGAGTATATATTTATTAAAAAATATATATATAATAAACTCTTACGGTACGGTCCGGTTTTATACGATTGGTTTATGATCCAACCGACCGAAAGTTAAGTAAAAAAACCATCGTCAAACCAAACCGATGACCAATTTAAGCGGTTTCACTGTTTGTAACCAAACCGTGAACACCCCTAATATATGTGTCACTTTCAACGGTTCAGTTAAGTTAAGCACTTTCATTATGTGACTAGCCTAGATTGTAGAGGTGCAAACCTTTTAGACGTGAGGTTTTAGGCATGAAGATATTTGGTGTAATTTAGGAGTAAGTAGTATAAAGTAACATTAAAAAAAATGCATTACTCTAGTATCGAGAAGCATCTATCTATATAAATTGCTCAGACTCTAATCAATTCATGTGAAAAAATCCAAACTTTTGTAATACATTGGCACATTGATTAATGTGTTACATGAAAGCAGTGAAGTGAAGTTAAGTTGGATGTGTTTTTGTGGTGTAATATTCAATATGGGATTTTGATTTATCTCTTTACATTGTTTATGGCTTCGGATATTCACAAAATGGTGCATTTTATTCACACAACCCTATACGGCCCGTAGAGGCCTCTACGGGCCGTAGGGATCAACTTTTGTTTTTATAAAAAATAAAATAGCATAATCAACAATTTTTTTTATAAAAAATTTTTGAGTTCTTATTTCCGCTGCTTGATATTAGATTAACAATTTATTGTTAAGATAAAGATGTCTAATTAGGTATTGAATTTTGTTACTTTTGATTGTTCCAATAGTAACTTTAATCGGATGGATAAGTCATTTCTTCAGTTTTATTGTTAAATTTAATAGTTTTTTTAGGTAAGGAATTTAGTTCGTACAAACAATTGTTTTGTTTGAAAGTATTATTTTTGGTTAAATAGCGTTTTATATCATTATATTTCATGTATAAAATTGATAGGTTATATTAGATTTCTCAATCCCGAGACTTTCCCAGGGTATAATCTAGTACTAAATTATTATTTAGTGAAAAAAATATTTTGTTTATGCTATTTTACTTTTTATAAAAAACTCAACACATCTATTCCAACACAATCTAAAAAAAAAAAAAACCTTCTACGGCCCGTAGATGGCTGGAAAATGGCTCACAGAGGCCATCTATGGGTCGTAGAGGCCATCTTCTCTACGGCCCATAAGGGTCTCTACGGCCCATTTATGGGCACCATCTACGACCCGTAGTTATGTTTTTCTTAAGTGTTGTTTATTAGTTTTAAGCATGTTATTTGAGTTTTTTTATAAAAAAAAAAAAATTCATTTCTTATTATAAAGGTAAAATAGCATAAACAACAATTTTTTTTTTCATTTAATATGTAACATATTGGGTCTTCTTTGTTTGCGTGAGCCTATATTAGCTAGTAGGAATCAAGAGCGTGTTCTATAAGATTGTCGCTTCGTGACCCTGATTACTGTCCGGTCAGCTTCACTTCATTTATTAGAGTGCTTATAATGATCAAATATCGTATGGCCATCCGGTTCCTCCATTTATGTAACATCCGGCAAAAATCGATGTGATTCCGTACATAGTTAGTATATGTAATTAACGGTTTAAGTGCATGTTTAAATTAATTGGATTAATTTAATTGATGCCGTAAGAGAATAGCAAATTCCCCATAAGATGCATAGGAATGCACACGTTTAATGACGATGCATGATAGGATCATGTGCGAATAAACTTGTCCGGTACGGACGTTGGTGATTACCCGGTAATAATTAAATAAACGAAAAGGATCCCGGACACCCAGGATATAAAATAAAGGGTATTTTCACAAAATATAATGAGTTTTGGAACTCCAAAACCATAAGTGGAAACGTCTTGTACAAATCTCCCGGTAACGAATAAAATGCGCGTACCGCACCCGATACGCGTATAACTCATAATTTCACCCGGCAAAGGCCTAAATAACCAATCAACGCTTAAATTAGACTATATTTAAGGGTTATTAAAGGTATTTTTAATGTCCGGACAATGCGCGATTAAAACCCGAAAAGTACCCAAACGACACCCGAACGACGAGGGATTTAACTTAACAAGTATTGGGTAAATATTTGGAGTTGTGGACCCCACCTAAGCCACCAAAGGGGCCGGCCTAAATGGCCACATTATCTCCTTGCTTTGTGACATAATAATAACCTATAAAACCTATACTACTAAGCATGTGTGGTAAAGACAAAGATGTAAGATTTGATGGTACAAAGCATGCACCAACTTGGCCCTTGTGTAAGAAAATTTTCGGCCATAGGCCATGCAAATCCAAGACACTCTCAAGTAATGATATAATAAGTACACACACATGCTTGTATAAAGATCAAGTGTAAGATCATCCAAATAATAAACCAAGATTTGCAAACAAACATCTCTCCCACTCTCTCTCAATCTCACGGCACACACACACATCTCACATCCATCCAAGATCATTTTTGTACTTCTTAAAATCTCTTAAATCTTTGGGAAGATTATGTGCAATCCATGGAAGATATGGTGAAGCTATAAATAACATGTGTTCACACATAAGATAACAAGCAAAAACTCTTCTTCTTCCTTCTTCTTTTGGGCCGTGAGTTTACCCCATCCATATACATATTTCCTTCAAGTTTTTACATCTCCAAATCACTCAAAACATCCATCCATCAAAACCCCATTGTGTGTTTCAAGCGTGGAGCTTAACCAATAAGGAAGAACACACTAAACCCCTCTCAAATCCAAGGTTTTGTCTTCCCTAGCCTTGTGCTAGTAGTAAGCTTCTTAACCTTGTTTTGATTATTGATATTCATGTATGTGTTCTTAGAGGCAAGTTGTACATGAAGGGTTTAAAATGTGGTTTTGAAACATAACTTTAATAGATTTTACATGAGTAAAATAAATGATTAAAGATATGTAAATGGATCATGGAATTGATGATGATAAAGTAGTGTTCTTAAAATATATAAAATTTACACATACACTAAGTAGGATGATGATTTGGTTAAGATTTGTGGAATAAACTTGAATGTGTTAAAATGTAACTTTAATCATCTTAAAATGATCATCCATGATATAATATATGATGGAATATATTAGGATGTCATGAATGAAGAAGTTGAAAAGTTAAAGTTTACACACTTAGATGGATGAAATTTGGATATGTTGAAGAAATACATAAAACACACATATTAGTAGCCTCATGTATGAAATATGAGACTATTAAAAGTGTTTTGATGCAAAAATTAACTTAACAATAAAAAGATGAATCTTCAAAGTCCACTAACTTGAGTGAAAAATACTAACTTTGGAAGTTAGAGTGGAAAAATGCAACAATTGAAAGTTAAGGGACTAATGTTGTAACTTTGAAAGTTAGAGGACTAAAATGAACATTTTAGAAACTATTAGTCCAAAAATGCAATAATGGAAAGTTTGGTGTCAAAAGTATAAGTAATAATTTTCCAAGGTGATTTGGTAAATACTAGTAAACATACTTGGGTATTTTGTATAAAAAGTATATTTTTATAAAAATGAAAGTTATAAAAATATGGGTTTGTACTAACATGAGGATTTTTATAAAATAGAGATTTTATAAAAATGTTAAACAAAAATTAAAACTTGAGAAACTTATACAAAAATGAATACTTTTATATAAATGGGAATATAAAAGTATTGGAAGCATTTTTGTATCTAAGTTAACAAGTTGAGTTAAAATACAAACCTTCCAAGTAACATGTGTTAGGAATGTGGATAATATTTCCATAAAACACATGTTGGGAAAAAAACTTGGAAAATTGACTAATCAAGCTAAGATATCGAACTAAGACGCGTTAACGAACCATACACGGACAAGACATGAGAAAAATGCCATTGCGGCAAGATGAGAAAATATATATTTTTAGGAAGTAAAATATATATATACATCATGGGTGAAAACTAATAAACACTTTCCTAAGTGTTGAAGGAATTATTCGTGGGAGAAAAACATGACGTAAACAAGTAAGACGTTAAACAAACGTATATACTTAACAAGAAAAATTACACATTTATATATATGTACACTCGTCTCGGCAAAATTCTAGTATATCTACTTAATGGGAAAGTAGATATGTGGGAAGGAAAACAAGACGAGTAGACAAAGATATATATATGTGTATGCCGTACCAACAAGATCCTAGTATATTTATTTGAATGGGAAAATAAATATACGGTATGGTGAGTTGAATCGGGTGTTGAGAATATACAATCGAACGACAAGACCTTAGCATATTTATTTAAATGGGAAAATAAATGTGCGGCAAAGTGAGTCGGGTCGAGTGTTGAAATATATCGGGCGATGCGATCTTAAGTATAATTATTTGAATGGGAAAATAATTATACGTTAAGTGAAGTCAAGTCGATGATAATAATGTACAAGTTAAGGAAATATTAACAAGAGTAATATATAACTTGTAATACCAAGGGTAATCTAACGCCAACGAAACCTAGGACATATGTTTAATTAAACGGGGAACTATATCTAAATGGTGGTGTTGGGAGTTGGGTGTACAACTTGCCGGAAAAGCACACGCTATAGACTTAGTGACTTACACGCACTAGGACGTTCGTAGGTGCTTGACCATGGACTTGCTATTCTCTGCTATTTGAGCGTACGCTGTACATCAGGTGAGTTTCACGGCCCCATTTTACTGTTTTAACTGGGGGGAAAGATATGTTTGTCAAACGTTGTCACATGTTGAAATGTTTTCAAAGGTTAAAATGTGATAAGTGGTATGATGAGTACTTGAGCAGTGATCGCCACTCGGGGTTGAGTCCTCTCTTCCGTAATCATTAATTCAGGGAAATGAAACCGAAAGAATATTTGGATAGTACTATTGGTGCCTGACAAGGCCCACCCCTAATCGATAGCGTCGATTATGCATCGGCGTATGCCTGGGGTGCACGTATTCTGAAATTAAGTCGTTAGGCTCCGAGGAACGACTTGGAGCGGGGCATTATTATTAGTCTTGGTTTGGTTATGGGGCTCAAGGGATTGCTCATCATTATAGTTTGTAGGAGCTAGCTACTCCTTACAAAGGCCACAAGTTGTGCAGGTTTCGCACATGTTGTAAAAACGGAATATCGATCGACAAGATCCTAGTATAATTATTTAATGGGAAAATAATTATACGGTAAAGTGAGTCGAGTCGATGGTTGTGAAAATATTGCTGTTATGAAACTAAAACCTGTGAACTCACCAATATTTTATATATTGACGTCTTTTTAAACATATCTTTCAGGTAACTAAGTGCTGAATAGATATGGGGCTAGTACGGTGGGATTCGGGATGTCGGATACGGGACGGGGTTTCATCTATTGTTACCATCGGGTTGGAGCATAAACCGAAATATGCCCCACATTGAAACTTAATGTTCATCATTTTATGTAATGCTTTGTGCAATATTGTAACGAGATACTCATTTTCGACATCCTAATAAATTGATCTTTTCTAATTAAATATAGTTTGTGTTAATCTTGACTTTGATATGCTTTCGAGCGTTGCGCCACGTGTTTCCGCCATTGGCGTGGTGTGACAGAAGTGGTATCAGAGCCAAGGTTGTAGCGAACTAGCATTTTTGAAAAATCTAGACTATAACCGGTTTCGGCTCGAAGACAAAGTTTTCAAAACTAAAACACAACAAAATATTTTTTAGAGAAGAAAGAAAAAAAAATTGTGCATAGGATGTACAAGGGGAAATTCCGACCGACTAGCCATGTGTGTCAATATATGAAGTATTAGAAAATGCGGATAAGATGTTTATGTTGCATAGGAATCCGGTTTTCTAAGATTAGTTAATACATATACGTAGTACGGATATTTTGCCAGTAAGGATGTTGTATCACGCTTCACAATAGTCCGCGCTCTTGCATCGATCACCGGTACCAGCAAGTGGGAAGGATGTTGTGGTCTACGATAAGCTCACTCGCTTACCTGTAGACAGAATGATCGGAAGGACTAGTCTCTATCGCAATAATGGATGTCGCCGCGTTGTTTATGATTTGGAGGCGAAACTAGACCAAGTCTTTTGTTGTATGAAATCTTTGTGTTGGATCAGGAAGCTCGTAACTAGCGGGCAACAAGATTACCTGGCAACGCAAATTATCATTACGGGTGCACACGTAATAATAGTTTGGGGTGCACGGTAACCTTGGTGGGCGCTAGGGCCGGGATTGGCGGTCACACCTTGTCTTGGTTGTCCTTGTTTTTTTAGAATTCAGTCTTAGTTTTGATTGGCCAATGGGTTAAGTGGGAGGTCTCGTCGACGCCCCTTTATTTTGATCCCAGCTAACCTAATAAGCTTTCTTCGACATTACCTTTAAGGTACGAACACGGAGGAGCTCGAACGTCTATTCATGAGAGAAATTTGACGTAAACCCTCGCATTGGATAGTGACGGGAGACGAAAACTTCCTTGTATAGGAGTGGAATGCCTCCGCCACAAAGTTCTTCCAAAGGAGCGAGCATACGAGGATGCGCTGCCTACCGAAGAGATGAATGCCTGGTACGATGCGAGGAATGCTAAACTTGGAACCCAGTGAGGACTTGGGGTGCGTCCCTGCTAGACTAGTGCGTTTAGAGAACGGGACCCTGCGTGGATTAGATATAAGACTCGTGGCCGTGTGCTGCTGTGTTATCATGGTGAATAAGTCACGTTCAATCTAACGCATGCCCAGGTTGTCTTCAAGGGTCGGGTATTTTTTTTTTCTTCTCCTGTAGGAAGACAGAATTGAAGTTACGGGATTAGGAAGCTTGATCATCGTTATTCTGAAGGCTCGATAGCCTCGTTTGAATCAACAGTATTGGTTGCTTCCAGGCAGTCATGGACGGATAGTGAAATCGGCATGTCGCCTCACACATCCGCGAGTCGTAGGGTTTTGCTAAACTTTGATGATGTCAAAATTTCGGCCACTAATCATGACCGCGACATCGTTTGCCAGTGTTAGGATGACGGCGTGTAGTAGAACAGCAAGCCCCAGTCGGCATTTGGCGATGGACTCACTCGGAAGTGCATACGATTAACTCGTGGGAAGCCACTACTCGATGTATTGAGTATTCGAGTATGGATTAACAACCTTTGCAATAGCGCTGGATCGTGTTCGGAAGATGAATTGTGATGGGCTCAGCATGTTGGTACTTATGTCATACTACTTTCCTGAGGTGCAAAGGTTATCATAAGACTCCTCTATCTACCTCCTGTTTGTTTTTCAAGGATTATTGGAAGCCTCGCTTCAGTCGATAAACGCCAGAGTGGGTTCGATACGGGTACCGTGCCTGAATCCGTCATAAATCCTAGAAAGTGGAACCACACTTTGGGAATCGTAATTGTAAGAGTGTTCCGTAATTATCAGAAGGTCGCAAGACGCTTTTTGTTGACATTGAAATCCCCCCTCGAAAATCAAATGATGGACTACCGAAAATGATCACGCTATTCTGTTAAATTAAGCTTACCCATGGGACGACAATTCCATTTCTTTCGTTGCAATAACATTCGTCACCCTCGTCACGACGACGAGGCTAGTTATATCTGTGGGGTGAAAATTAATGTGAAGTGTTTTCCATCAATCCCCATATATACTGAGACGTTGCGCTCCCTCATCACGGTAGTTTGTAAACAAAGGTTGCGAGATCCACTAGTTATGGGCAATGTGACCTGTCTAATCTCTTGTCGTATTTCGATACTCTCACTGTGTGGCCTTTCAGGAAGAAAGTTCACCGGTCTCGCTTAGGGGCGGAGAGGCATTTCAGTTGAAGGCCATCGGTGCTAAGGCCAAGATAATATGCAAAAGGACTCTAATGAGAAGGATGACTCGGCTGGGTTGCCAGAATCGGTGTCATTTTCATCTTATCAAGGTGTCTCGGTAAATCATGATCCTTCTACCTCTACTTGCTATTTTCGTGGTGACCATTATCTTTGATATTGGGGTAGACGGTGGTTGGTTACTAGGACCTATGGATACTGCTTACCACACATATAATAACTTCGAAGAGTCTAAGACTCCGGTCGAGCCTGACGTTGTTGCTCCTGTTATTGTCCTATGGCTCAAGCGAGTCCTGTTGACGCTATTAAGTGTGTAGCTCTCGCTGAGTTTGTTGTTGTCAGTGGTTCGATAGCACTTATCGGGCTTGATGTCGTTGTTTCTATGTCTGTTGTTGAGTTTATTGTTGTCATTGTCTGTACAGTCCATATTGAGCTTGGTGATGTTGTTCTATGGCTCTGCTCGAGTTGACGTTGTTGATGTATTTGAGGCTCCTGCAGAAGTGAATGTCATTAACGAAGACGTCTCTATGACCCTTTCCAGGCCGCTATGACCATCTATGTGTCTTTGTGGAGTTCGTTGTTATTAATTCCATTCTCTTTGAGGCTTTCATTGAACTACTAGTTATCATTCCTTGGGCTCTTAGGAAGCCTAACATTGTCAATGGTTCTCAGGCCTCGGTGGAAACTGTCGATGTTTCTGTTGCCATTGTTTGAGTGACTCATAACAAGCCTATGGTCGTTCTCTCCATGAACAATATCGGCTTGAGAAGTCAGCTAAATTATGTGGAATCCGTCATTCCCATTTATGTTATGACGACTGATGCGCCAGCCAATCTAACCAAGTCCTACCATTGAGCCTATGGAGGTTAGGCTCAAGGCCGAAGGTACGAATGAAATTCCCACCTCCACAAGTGATCTGAGACGCACGGGGATGCGTGCTCACCATAACGGAGCTTTATGGTGGTGTGGACTATGGGTTCTCCATATTGAGCGTCATATTGTCGCGAGCATTCGTGCTACTGTGTTACCCCCCAGCCATTGTGCATGCTTGCAGTTGCATTATTTTGCTAGTGCGTATCCAGGTGGTTGCGCTGCATTGTCAATGATGCATTCCTGTTGTTTACTGCTCCTGCAGTAGTGTAGCCTTACTGCCGTGTCTCTCTGTGTCAGTGCTGCCTTGTCGTCATGCTTCTCTGTTGTCGTGTTACTCTTGTGCGGTGTCCCCTTATTGATGTGTTTCGTGAATGTATCGTTGCGACTGTTGGATTACCTTGATGACGTGATGACTTGCCGTTTGCTTAGCTCATCGTTCTCTCGGAATGGAGACATCACCTAAACCCCTCGTGCCGTCATTGTTCTATTTGTTTGATTGTGTAGTGCCGACATTGATTATGTAGGATTTCAGGTGTCCAACGGACTTTCTAAAAGTCGTGCTTAGACACTCTAGCCTTAGTGATTACGTGTGTATTCCCCTAAAGTCTGAATCTCGTGGTCGTCTGAGTATGTGACCGAATCATGTGCCGACCCCTGTATATGCTCACGCATTTCGTGAGCGGTACATCTTCAGAATCTGAGGCACCAGTGACGCTATGTCCAGCCCTAACCTTTTACGTGCAATTTGGTCGCCCAACGATCGGTTATGCAAATCAATGTCGGGAAGAAACCCTGTGATCTGCACGTGACAAGGCGAGACTTGCCTTTGTGATAAGGGATTTCGAATACGTCTCGAACCTGAAGGTATCGGGTAGTCGTGAGCAATATTATGACCCATACCTTTGGGACTAGCAAGAGTTGAAAGGTTCAATTCATTTATTGCTCATCCCAGTGAATTCGTTGACGTCATTCATGCCAACGTGTCATGCTGGTGATTATGGAAATACCATTGTGGACCTACCCATGGGCGTGCGTTGGTGAAAGTCCCTAGTATATGATTCGGAGGTTTTATGAACCCTGAATCTAGAAGGGCGTGTAGCATTGTCTACTCTATAAAGGTGATGCCCTATCGTGATGAGATGTTGGACATCTCGGCCCTTCGATTAATTTTACTATTCCCCTGATGGTAGGTTTATCTTGCCTTGGTGTCATTGAGTATATTCTTGGAATAGTGGAACTCTTTCGAGCTTGGGTTGATAGTGGTGCTCCCAGTTATACTTTAACTAGCATTACTCGCGATAGAGTAAAATCCTCGGTCCTCAACAGACACTTTGGAGACACCATAGTGATATGAGCTGCCAGGTCAGGGCGTATGGCACCTGACTAATCAGGACGAGCTTGAAGGCTTACATATTCCGCCCATATGTGTGACTACTGAGTCATTGAATGGGATGCCTTATGGGAAGGCTCAGGACTATTACTTGTGGTGCGATCTCAGTCGTTCGTTTGTTGTTCTAAGTAACAACTCTGGCGCATGAAGCTGTCAAGACGTGAAATCTATGTCAAATGCATGCATCTATGCTCGATTTCGCCATTTACCTCGAAAGATTCCTAAAGGATGGAACCTTCGATGAGTGAGGGTTCCGGTTTCAGGACTCATTTCACTCAGATCTCCGCCAAGGATCGGAAAGTCAATTTAAGGGCGTGTGGTCTGTATTATGCAAAATTGACTCACTAGGTTGCTAATGACGATAGGACACCAGTACACAGGAAGCACATATAACAGAACTAGTACTGGATACCCATGTTTTGGGTAGATACTGGTGTTCTGTATACTTGTCGCAATGGGGGCCAACGTGTTGATATGTCTTAATAAACCTTATACGTTGTTCATTGCGACAACAATTTATGATGTTTCATATATCTCTTTTCGGTATAGACCTATGTGCTGGAAGCATCTTGTCGTTGGTGTTTGAGTCGACTGGTAATTCTCGAGGATTATGAAATCGTACGGCCGGGCGCCATGTATACACTGCTTAATGTAAGGGAACTGAGGGGTGAAAGCGACGCAAAAACTTTCGACCTCCATCAGTCCATACTAAGCGTCCTAGTACCATTAACCACAACTGCTCAGGAGGAAAGCAGCGATTCAGTACCTAGAGGATTCTACGGAAATAAAGTCCCATTTTGAATGCGGTTGTTCGGTCGACAAAAACCTAGTATATTTATCTTAATGGGGAGGTAAATATACGGTAAAGTGAGTCGAGCCGAAGGATAAATAAAATGGGATACCCGACGAGGTTTCCAAGGGGACTTTTATGTGGTGCGGTAAGATCACCTGTTTGACATCACCATGACACCCGAGGTGTCCCGGGGTCAGATGTGACCCAAGTGATGATTGATTGTTGTTTGGAACCCTCTCATCCCGTACTCATCTGTGACTTCGAGATGAGGCGTACGGATAGTTACCTATGCTCTTGGAAAGAGTCATGGCTAGAAACTGAATTGCCGACTACTATTATATAGGGTGGTAGTAGTCACTCTACCTCCAGTTCGACAAAATTTGTACACAAGCATGTGATACTCTTAGTAGGGCTCATCATTCTCGAACTAATCGAATGTACTTATTGAAACTGTTCCGCGTTGACACGATTGGTGTCCATGGCACACCGAATCCATGAGCTTCATCGCCAAAGTTTCCTGGGTGATAGAAATTATCATCCCAGTGTTCGGGGTGTACTACTCAAAGCCCTTGGAGGGCATACGTGTACATCTCCAGTACGTCGAATGACTGACGGAGATAGATGCATAACCTGGTTCGAGTTATTAGAGAGATGGCCAGTAAATCTTGCAGTTTAGAGACTGCTTGGATGAGATGCGAACCTATTAAGAAGTCACACGAGCAAGGCGTAAGCCTTAAGGACCTCGAACTAATAATAGGTTTACACTGAGCATCACACTCTGGGAGAGTGTTGGTAAGCATAGAAATTATAGTAGGCCAAATTCTTGATACTCCAGTGGCACGGAGTTATCAATCAAAATTGGTCTCCTGATGGTTAAGCTCGAACTATCGTAAGAGCTTAGTGGGACTCTTAATGAATCCCGCAAGTCTGGCCTGAGGAAGTTTTGGTCAATTCCTCGACCGGCGGAAGTCCGGTTGACGATAAGCTCTACTATTTCGGGAAACCGATAGATGTGTCAAGGTGGGATGCCCAAGAGCTTAGTCCTAGTTGAACTATGACATTGTGTTTGTTAGAGCACTAAGCGTGAGCCGAGCATGAATCTGGGCTCACTAGGAAAGAGGAGATCTCATGAAGCGCAAACACCCCGCCTGTTCAAGGATACTATTGTGATGAGTAACTTGAATCGAATTCCGGGACGGAATTCTCTTAACGGGGGAAGAATGTAACATCCGGCAAAAATCGATGTGATTCCGTACATAGTTAGTATATGTAATTAACGGTTTAAGTGCATGTTTAAATTAATTGGATTAATTTAATTGATGCCGTAAGAGAATAGCAAATTCCCCATAAGATGCATAGGAATGCACACGTTTAATGACGATGCATGATAGGATCATGTGCGAATAAACTTGTCGGTACGGACGTTGGTGATTACCCGGTAATAATTAAATAAACGAAAAGGATCCCGGACACCCAGGATATAAAATAAAGGGTATTTTCACAAAATATAATGAGTTTTGGAACTCCAAAACCATAAGTGGAAACGTCTTGTACAAATCTCCCGGTAACGAATAAAATGCGCGTACCGCACCCGATACGCGTATAACTCATAATTTCACCCGGCAAAGGCCTAAATAACCAATCAACGCTTAAATTAGACTATATTTAAGGGTTATTAAAGGTATTTTTAATGTCCGGACAATGCGCGATTAAAACCCGAAAAGTACCCAAACGACACCCGAACGACGAGGGATTTAACTTAACAAGTATTGGGTAAATATTTGGAGTTGTGGACCCCACCTAAGCCACCAAAGGGGCCGGCCTAAATGGCCACATTATCTCCTTGCTTTGTGACATAATAATAACCTATAAAACCTATACTACTAAGCATGTGTGGTAAAGACAAAGATGTAAGATTTGATGGTACAAAGCATGCACCAACTTGGCCCTTGTGTAAGAAAATTTTCGGCCATAGGCCATGCAAATCCAAGACACTCTCAAGTAATGATATAATAAGTACACACACATGCTTGTATAAAGATCAAGTGTAAGATCATCCAAATAATAAACCAAGATTTGCAAACAAACATCTCTCCCACTCTCTCTCAATCTCACGGCACACACACACATCTCACATCCATCCAAGATCATTTTTGTACTTCTTAAAATCTCTTAAATCTTTGGGAAGATTATGTGCAATCCATGGAAGATATGGTGAAGCTATAAATAACATGTGTTCACACATAAGATAACAAGCAAAAACTCTTCTTCTTCCTTCTTCTTTTGGGCCGTGAGTTTACCCCATCCATATACATATTTCCTTCAAGTTTTTACATCTCCAAATCACTCAAAACATCCATCCATCAAAACCCCATTGTGTGTTTCAAGCGTGGAGCTTAACCAATAAGGAAGAACACACTAAACCCCTCTCAAATCCAAGGTTTTGTCTTCCCTAGCCTTGTGCTAGTAGTAAGCTTCTTAACCTTGTTTTGATTATTGATATTCATGTATGTGTTCTTAGAGGCAAGTTGTACATGAAGGGTTTAAAATGTGGTTTTGAAACATAACTTTAATAGATTTTACATGAGTAAAATAAATGATTAAAGATATGTAAATGGATCATGGAATTGATGATGATAAAGTAGTGTTCTTAAAATATATAAAATTTACACATACACTAAGTAGGATGATGATTTGGTTAAGATTTGTGGAATAAACTTGAATGTGTTAAAATGTAACTTTAATCATCTTAAAATGATCATCCATGATATAATATATGATGGAATATATTAGGATGTCATGAATGAAGAAGTTGAAAAGTTAAAGTTTACACACTTAGATGGATGAAATTTGGATATGTTGAAGAAATACATAAAACACACATATTAGTAGCCTCATGTATGAAATATGAGACTATTAAAAGTGTTTTGATGCAAAAATTAACTTAACAATAAAAAGATGAATCTTCAAAGTCCACTAACTTGAGTGAAAAATACTAACTTTGGAAGTTAGAGTGGAAAAATGCAACAATTGAAAGTTAAGGGACTAATGTTGTAACTTTGAAAGTTAGAGGACTAAAATGAACATTTTAGAAACTATTAGTCCAAAAATGCAATAATGGAAAGTTTGGTGTCAAAAGTATAAGTAATAATTTTCCAAGGTGATTTGGTAAATACTAGTAAACATACTTGGGTATTTTGTATAAAAAGTATATTTTTATAAAAATGAAAGTTATAAAAATATGGGTTTGTACTAACATGAGGATTTTTATAAAATAGAGATTTTATAAAAATGTTAAACAAAAATTAAAACTTGAGAAACTTATACAAAAATGAATACTTTTATATAAATGGGAATATAAAAGTATTGGAAGCATTTTTGTATCTAAGTTAACAAGTTGAGTTAAAATACAAACCTTCCAAGTAACATGTGTTAGGAATGTGGATAATATTTCCATAAAACACATGTTGGGAAAAAAACTTGGAAAATTGACTAATCAAGCTAAGATATCGAACTAAGACGCGTTAACGAACCATACACGGACAAGACATGAGAAAAATGCCATTGCGGCAAGATGAGAAAATATATATTTTTAGGAAGTAAAATATATATATACATCATGGGTGAAAACTAATAAACACTTTCCTAAGTGTTGAAGGAATTATTCGTGGGAGAAAAACATGACGTAAACAAGTAAGACGTTAAACAAACGTATATACTTAACAAGAAAAATTACACATTTATATATATGTACACTCGTCTCGGCAAAATTCTAGTATATCTACTTAATGGGAAAGTAGATATGTGGGAAGGAAAACAAGACGAGTAGACAAAGATATATATATGTGTATGCCGTACCAACAAGATCCTAGTATATTTATTTGAATGGGAAAATAAATATACGGTATGGTGAGTTGAATCGGGTGTTGAGAATATACAATCGAACGACAAGACCTTAGCATATTTATTTAAATGGGAAAATAAATGTGCGGCAAAGTGAGTCGGGTCGAGTGTTGAAATATATCGGGCGATGCGATCTTAAGTATAATTATTTGAATGGGAAAATAATTATACGTTAAGTGAAGTCAAGTCGATGATAATAATGTACAAGTTAAGGAAATATTAACAAGAGTAATATATAACTTGTAATACCAAGGGTAATCTAACGCCAACGAAACCTAGGACATATGTTTAATTAAACGGGGAACTATATCTAAATGGTGGTGTTGGGAGTTGGGTGTACAACTTGCCGGAAAAGCACACGCTATAGACTTAGTGACTTACACGCACTAGGACGTTCGTAGGTGCTTGACCACGGACTTGCTATTCTCTGCTATTTGAGCGTACGCTGTACATCAGGTGAGTTTCACGGCCCCATTTTACTGTTTTAACTGGGGGGAAAGATATGTTTGTCAAACGTTGTCACATGTTGAAATGTTTTCAAAGGTTTAAAATGTGATAAGTGGTATGATGAGTACTTGAGCAGTGATCGCCACTCGGGGTTGAGTCCTCTCTTCCGTAATCATTAATTCAGGGAAATGAAACCGAAAGAATATTTGGATAGTACTATTGGTGCCTGACAAGGCCCACCCCTAATCGATAGCGTCGATTATGCATCGGCGTATGCCTGGGGTGCACGTATTCTGAAATTAAGTCGTTAGGCTCCGAGGAACGACTTGGAGCGGGGCATTATTATTAGTCTTGGTTTGGTTATGGGGCTCAAGGGATTGCTCATCATTATAGTTTGTAGGAGCTAGCTACTCCTTACAAAGGCCACAAGTTGTGCAGGTTTCGCACATGTTGTAAAAACGGAATATCGATCGACAAGATCCTAGTATAATTATTTAATGGGAAAATAATTATACGGTAAAGTGAGTCGAGTCGATGGTTGTGAAAATATTGCTGTTATGAAACTAAAACCTGTGAACTCACCAATATTTTATATATTGACGTCTTTTTAAACATATCTTTCAGGTAACTAAGTGCTGAATAGATATGGGGCTAGTACGGTGGGATTCGGGATGTCGGATACGGGACGGGGTTTCATCTATTGTTACCATCGGGTTGGAGCATAAACCGAAATACGCCCACATTGAAACTTAATGTTCATCATTTTATGTAATGCTTTGTGCAATATTGTAACGAGATACTCATTTTCGACATCCTAATAAATTGATCTTTTCTAATTAAATATAGTTTGTGTTAATCTTGACTTTGATATGCTTTCGAGCGTTGCGCCACGTGTTTCCGCCATTGGCGTGGTGTGACAATTTAGGTCCTGGAAACTTCAACCCTACGAATAGTTACAGCCTTTTAAGCTGGAGTTTTTTCTTATGTACGAATCTCTATGTTATTGACGCTTTGTGAGTCCGATTACCATACGGCCTTCCTGATCCTCCATTCGGGTCCCTGAAACTCCAACCATACCGATAGGTACAACTGTTTAAGCTGAAGTATTTTCTTATGTACGAATCTCTACGTAATTGTCGCTTTGTGTGTCTGATTGCCTTCTAGTCACCTTCGTATCACTTATCTTTGTATGGAGTATGATCATCTATCATGAGGCCTTCCAGTTCCTCCATTCGGGTCCCTGAAACTCCAACCGTACCGACAGTTACAATTTTTTTTAATTTTTTTCATTTAATATGTAACATATTGGGTCTTCTTTGTTTGTGTGAGCCTATATTAGCTAGTAGGAATTAAGAGCGTGTTCTATAAGATTGTTACGGCTGTATTTCCGTTGCTTGATATTAGATTAACAATTTATGGTTAAGATAAAGATGTCTAATTAGGTATTGTTTTGTTTGAGAGTATTATTTTTGGTTAAAGAGCGTTTTACTATCATTCTATTTCATATGTAAAATTGATATGTCATATTAGATTTCTCAACCCCGGGACTTTCCCGGGGTATAATCTAGTACTAAATTATTATTAAGTGAAAAATATATATTTTTATGCTATTTTACTTTTTATAAAAAAACTCAACACATCCATTCCAACACAATTAAAAAAGGAAAAATTACAGAATTCGTCCTTTAGGTTTACCTCGTTTTTCAGTGGTTGTCCTTTCGCGTTTCAGTTATTGAGATTCATCCTTAACGATCTAAAATGTTACACCCACCGTCATAAGGCACTAACCCAGTTAAAAATTTCAGTTAACTTTGGTCATGTGCCTTGCACATGAGGGTAGGATGGTAATTTTACTTAATATATGATTATGAATTTTAAAAACTTATAAAAAACACATATTAAGATCATGAGATTCATCCTCTATCTCTCAGCTTTCCTTTCTCCTTCCCCCTCTCCGATGATATTCTAATGAAGATCATGAGATGGTGTTCCGCCACCTGCTACCATAACCACTACCACCACCACCACCATCGTCTACCTAAACTCCTAACCCTAACGAAACGCCCCACCACCGTCGTCGCCACCTAATGGGATCCCCTTTTCTGATCTGAACCCCCATCTGATGTGATCCTTTTTCTGATCTATGAACCCCCAACCCGACTAAACGCCGACCACCACCGTCCAACCAACTCAAATCGGGGTTTTATAAATTGGGGGTTTCAACTAATGTTTGATGTTGGGAATAAATAAATCAATAAATGAGGCAGAGGCGATGGTTATTGATGAGAGGTGGTGCCAGGTGTGGAAGGTATGTGATGGTGGAGGTTGTGGATGGTGGTGTTGGTGGTGATGGTCGGGGTTTTATAAATTGGGGGGTTCCCACGGTTGTTCTCGTCTTTGGCTAAAACAAACAATTGGTGGTGTTGGAAGGGATGGGTGATGGTGGTGGCGGCGTAGAACAGAGAAAGAAGGGGGGGGGGGAGGTACAGATGGCTAGGATTAGGTTGTGTGAGTCTGAAGGGTGGTTGTGGTGGTAGCATGGGGTGGCAGGTGGTTGTGGATTGGTGGCAGGTGGTGATGGTGGTGAAGGATGAACTAGAGATTGAGTTGGGGGTGAGATAAATCAGTTTTTATAGGTGGAATATGAAATGAGGAGCTGAAATGACGAATTTACCCTCACGTGCCAAGCACATGATCAGATTTAACGTTAAAAACTAACCAAGTTAGTGCCTTAGGACAGTGGGTGTAAGATTTTAGATCGTTAAGGATGAATCTCAGCAACTGAAACGCGAAAGGACAATGTAACATTCACGATTTTCCCCTAATGATTGTATAAACGAATATCCGAAAACTCTAGAATAATATATATCGATTTATTTTATCGGAATGTATACGATATTTATATATCATAAAATTTATTAACTTATTATACATGAGTAATAAACGTCTCATTAAATATATGTTTTCTTTTGTGTATGGTTAAATGAATATTCTCTAGTTCTAAATCATTTCATAGTTGTCATAAATTAATTTATAATCAAAGAATTTGTTGAAATATATGAAAGTAAATTTTGATATTTGATCTTAATTAATGTAATTTATGTTACTAGTTTAGTATATGTAATTATTACCGATTATTTTGAAACCGTAGAATAAAGAAAAAGACTTTAATAAGTTTAATTCTTTTAAATACATATTAGTTGGGTCATACTTGAGTTACAAAATGTTTTTTTGTTATTCCTATGCCTCTTGAGCTATGTAAATTGTTTGAGTAGTCATCTAATTAAAATTCCTATTTCGATCCATTTCCTTTCAAGAGAGACCTTGGTCATTGTCTTGTGATTCATTATACTCAAAAATGGTTTTCAAAATGGTTGTTTGATTATTGATTCTTGATTCTTAGGGTTGATTTTGAACGGATATTACTTAAGTTACATAATTGCAAACAGTATACAACACGTGAATTGCGAAACTTTTTTCCTACTATATATATTCAAACAGGGTATGCTCACCAATACATTTTGTATTGACGTAAATTATTTTTCGTACATGTTTCAGGTTGTTATGAGATCACTTTTAAGCTTTTGGATTCATATTCATTGTATTTCAGTTTAAATAGTTAGTTTGAATCATTGTATCTTTGTTTTCTCATGTAAAAAATTATTCAATCAATGTATTCAAATTTACACTTTAGTACCATGAGCTATTGAGCAATCGTCACTACGTGACACCTCGATGTTTTTCACCATCGGTTGGGGTGTTACAAACAACCACTGAAAAATGGGTCAAACCTAAAGGATGAATTTTGTAATTTCCATTAAAAAAAAACCTCTACGGCCCGTAGATGGCTGGAAAATGGCTCGTCGAGGCCATCTATGGGTCGTAGAGGCCATCTTCTCTACGAGCCGTAGGGGACCATCTGTGTCTATGGGCTGTAGAGGCCTCTACGGCCCGTAGATGGGTTGCTTTTCAGACTGACACACTACAGGTCAGTCTCTTCATTGATGGTCCCCATATCTACAGACCGTAGAGGCCTCTACGGGACGTAGAGGGTTGTGCAAATTAAAAATTAGGGTTGTGCAAATAACATGCCCCTTGTTTATTATTGTGAAAAAAATTTCAACGGACAAAGAAAGGTCAAGTGAAAAGGATCAAATGGATGTGGCGAAAGAGAGACAGTTGCTAGAGGCTACCAGAGGGAAGAAGTGGGGTGTCAGGATTGGCGATAGACGGACGTAGAAGATTAAAAGGATCCAGTGAGAAAATTATTATTTATTTATTTCTTTATAAGTAAAGGATTATGAGACTCTGAAGCATTGGTTGAAAGTTTGGATTATTAAAATCCAATTTCTTAATTACAGACAAGGTTGAAAAAAATCCCGATTAATCGGTGATTAATCGCTAGTCCTCACTTTACTGATTACTTTGGGCTAATCACTCAATTAATCGTGTCACGATTAATTACCGATTAGTCGGACCAAACTATTCATAGCCAACCTAAAAAACTCAAAATTAGGTAAAAATGAATTCAAACGGGTCAAAACTGAAGCAAATTGATCAAATAAAACAAGTTCTTACCTCATAAATGGATGATAATCCATGATTTAGAAGCAAAATCGATGAAACTCCATGAACCCTAGTTGTGTATGATGGTTCGTTACAATGAAAGAAGGAACATGGAGGAAAAAAAATGGGATATGGTGAACGATGGAGGTGATTAGGGTTATTTAAGTTTAGGTATTTTAATATTTAACCCCCTCCATATTCACGTGTTTATATTTGGCCCTAAACTTCTAAATTTATACATATAAGGTATAAAATTAGCATTATATATGTATAAATTTGGAAAAAATATATATAAAAATCCAAATCGATTAATCCCTAGTCGGTACCCCACCAGCCGACTAGCGAGTGCTACAACACTAATTACAGATTATCGTTGGAGAAAAATTATTTATAAGTTGGGGTTGTTGTGGGAAATTTATTAATTATAGATTATTGTGGCCAATGAGGCAAATTTTGGATTATTTCCAATACCTTTTTTTTTTAATTTGGATACCGCTAAAAAATATAAAATAAAATAAAAATCTTGCATTGGTTTTATCTTTTATGGCTAAGGCTATTTGGTGTGCCTTCGGTGAACCAACTCGGGGACCTTACGTGGCTTTTTGCCCCAAACAAAACACCCCCCCCCCCCCCCGATTTAATTTGCCACCGAGTGATTTCATTGGCTTATTATTATTATTTTTTTAATCAAACTTTATGTAATAAAAAATGAAGGGGGATTGAGGGAATAGCATTTCCAAACTTTAAGGGGAGAAAATGGGGGAAATGATGTGGCGCTGATGTGGCACTTGGGAGAGTTGGGGGAAAAAGGAGGCACACCATATAGTCTAATAGCTAGGTAGTTATTAGTTATAGATGAATCAATTATGTTAAACCAAACCAAATAATTAAAAGGAAAGATTCAAACGAGTTGAAGAGTTGAAAGTAATATCTTAAATCATTAGTTACACTAGGGGTTTTCCCGCGGCGCAACAAAGCGTTTCATGGTTTTTGTATGTTTTCAAATGAATCTAATACAAGAATACTATTTACCAATATGTTTCACCAAGAGCAGACATATAGAGCAATTTCCAGGAATATGATTACTAACATGAAGCTAAATAGTCATTTGCACACCAAGTGTCAAGAATACATATCAACTAAAGCAACTCATTCCACTATATTTTATGTAGTAAACATGCATATTATGGTAATGTTTGTTCTTAAATGCATCCGATACAGGACATATCTATAAAGTAATGAACAATGTTGTGTGTTTTTGTATTATGAAAGTTGTGTGTTTCAATGGAGAATTACAAGACTCTTATATAGAGGATTTACAATAAGGAAAAGGCTAATACTAAGGGATACACTTAATTACATAATTACAATTATAATTGACTAAGCTAAGATTATGCAAATTCTTGGTCAAGTCTTGGACAAAGTCTTGGTCAAGTCTTGGTCAATATCTTTAAGATGGTGGTCAATGCTTTTATGGTGATGATACATTCTTTATAATATCTATCGTCGCGACTGTTTTGAGTAAAAAAAAAAAAGCCAAGGTTGACCCATAAACTTAGAGGTCATGTTAGCAGGCTAAGATACAAAATGGGTTTGTAAAGTTGGCAGGAAATTGGCTAGGCAAGTGTTGTCAAACACAGGATCGCTTAAACCATGTCTTCTTTACTTCAAAGTGTGATCGCCTGTTAGGAGGCCAAAACCTTTTCTTCTTGGTTTTGTTGTAGAGCATTGATCCATGTACCTAATTTATTTCGTTTCACGGACCCTGTTTCCGTGTCATTAAAAATTGTCCAACTTTGATCCAAAAAAAAAAAAAAATCCCTAAATCAAATGGGCTATTGAATCCTCCATAGTATAGTGACAAACTATTGATTGATCATTCAAAATGGGTAAGCGCACACACACACATATATATTACAGAAGTTTCTCAAGGGGGATATTCTTTGGAACCACCAAAACATCCAAAGCACCAAATTTGGAAATCTTTCAATCTCAAATCACAAATAGTAAGTCTAGTTACTAAATTTGAGACACAAACTGGCCAGTATTGTTTACATAAGAACACAAACTAAAGCTAAATAAAAAATAAAAATAAAAATCATATAATATAATAAATAAATATAAGCAAGCAACCTTACTGTAAAAAAAAGGAGGGAGCACTTAAATTAAAAACCTAAACCCCATTTGTCCACTATTTTGGTAGTCTCAAAAGACACTTAGTATATTTGGAGGTCATCTCACATTACGTTGAATCCCCCATAGAATATTGCAAATCAAATAAAAAGATGAAAACATGTCAATGAAATTAAGTATTCCGAGGCTCAGAGTTTTCAGAAAACTTGGTTGCAAGGTGGGTTGCAGGTCAAAACCTGCCATCCACCATCCTTGCCACGCCATCTTAACCCGTTTTCTGTAAAAAAAAAAAAAAAAAAAAAAAAAAAAAAAAAAAAACCAGAACTCATCACAGCCACTTTGATCAAAATGCTACCATCAATGAACCACAGATCTACATCAATCAACACCGTCAATCCTAAGAATTAGACATTTTATCAATCATTATTCTTGAATGCTTACCAAACCATTCAATCAAGTCTAATAAGCTGGATGATGAAACCCAGAAAATTGGGGAAAACAACAGTAATGACATAAAATATTATATTATTGTAACGCCCCAAAAACCCATTTCGCTTAATTACGCCATTAGGTGTGATTAACAAAATATTAAAACGGAGCTTAGACAATGGGAATGCGGGTTATGTTCTAATATGAAAATAACCTAATGAGTGTTATTATCTTTATAATGGGGAAATAACACTAGAAACAAGCTTGCATAGTTAAGTTTTTGATAATAAAAGGGTTTGGGGTAAACTTGAGGGACTTGTGGTGTAAATATAACACAAAACAAAAGGTCCAAACACACCCCATTTGGGGAAAAACGAATTCAGCCCTCAACGAGGGAGTTCTTGGTTCAAACAAGCCCTAATCACACCAAATTGAAGAAAAGATGCAAGGGGTTTTGAGGGTAGACTTGATGGGTTGCAAATTAAGGGTTTTCTACATGTTTTTGAGCTTTGGTAAGAACCCTAACCCTCAATTGGTATAAATTTCGAAACCCACTTGTGGGTTTTGAGCAAAACATGTTAAATCCGTGATCTTGTTGATTATTAGTGATATTGATCATTCTTAATGGTTTAGGAATGAGTTAAATTGCTAGAAGTTTGCTTGTATTTAAAGATGATGATTTTGCTTTAGATTAGTAGCTTTGATGTTACTAAAATTGAAGGAAATCTATGTTTTAGGCATGGATTGTATAGGAATTGTATTCTAAATGTATTGCATGAATCTTATGTGTTAGTAAAATTGCAAGTTAATATTGAAATAGCTAGACCTAATGGCTAGAATGATGTTTTGATGTTGAGTTCATAAATTGGATACTTGCTAAATGTTTAGTGAGTGTGATAATTATGAAAAATTTAGTATGCACACTAGGTGTTTGATGAAATGCTTAGTTGACATAAATATGTGAAGATATGCGAAAAAGCCTTACAAACTAAAATGTTATGTGAGGAATGAAAGTAATTGGTAAAATAGGATTGCCTAATGATGATTACAAAGATGGAATGTGCACTAACCTTAATGAGTCGAGATGATAAATAAAAAGGGATGGTTCATAATTAGGACTATTGCCTAATGATTAGTGCATGCTATATGTAAAAGGTTAGTTTGACTTTTAAAAGTCAAACTGGCCTGAATATAAGTTTGAATGAAATATTGTGTGAAAACTCATGATATGAGTTAGTTATTGAAGTAATGACTAACTTGATTTGTCTTGAGTATAGAGAAGTTGATCTTGTCAAGCTAGATGGAAGCTTGAGGAGGAAGGGATCAAACGGATAAGCGGATCATGGAATGCGCAAATGAGGCCAAGGTAAGTGACTTATCTTAAATAAGTCTCTTAGTAATAAAAAAGGATTGTGTAAATATTTGTCAATTATGGAAATTGTGTTATTAACAAAGAATAGGTGTTTAATCATAAAGAGGAATAAGGAATAAGGGATTCTAGCTTGTAAAGGTTTAGAATCGCCAAAATGGTGGAAAAGTGGTTAGAGGAATATAAAATATGGGATCCTAGCTTGTAAAATGTTAGAATCGCCAAAACAATGGAGAATGGCTAAAACTAGTTGGGACGTCTAACGAATAATGAAGTGTTGTTATAATGGGTTAAGTGATGTTAATATCACTTGAGCCCAAGAATTGAAAGTTTAATAATTGAGTGTTAAATGGTAAGATGAATGGGTCAAATGATGGTATGACACCATTAGGGTTCCGGATAATAATATTGCAAATTGAGGATTTGTCACAGGTTGATGAATTGGAACGAAAAGCGTATGAGACGCCAATGGATCATATAGATGATTCGAATAATATAGGAATGAGCTAACGCTACCGGGTAAGTCCGTAGTGTAAAATAAGAATATGGGCGAGTAAAAGGGGATGGAAATCACCCACATGAATCGTGGGTGCCAAATCGGTGAGTCGTTTTTATAAACGTGTCTAATGCGTGCTAATGCGCTTAGATGTGACTTAAAATATGGAATTCATGAAATTGGTAAAATGCTAAGTCCGTAAAGGCTTAGAGGTCTTCAAACATGTAGATGGGTTGAAAATAATGGATCATAATCAAGTCGAGTCTCCCATGGGTGACTAGTTTGAAAAATAAGCCGATGAGGGTATTTTGGGAATTTTAAAGATTTATCAAAGGCTAAATCTATAAACCGGGTCATAATTAAACAACCCGGATGATGTTTTTAGTTAAACATGTGTCAAATGGGTTAACAAAATGATGGTTATGCTTTTTGAAAGGTCAAATAAGGTTTTGTATATCCAAAGGCCTTAACGGGTCAAACAATTAAAACTGAACTAAGTGGATTTTAATGGGTCAAAACCGAAAAGTAAAATATATATCTTGATAGAACTTATCTATGCAGGTCTAAAATAATCTTGGGTATGTCCCGGATGTTCAAAAACGCCCATAGTGAAGGGTTGGGCTTGTGAAGGCACAAGTATTCATGCCTTAAGTTTAAAAATGATAAGTCTTAGATCAACCCGGTCGGGTCACATTCTGACCCGGGCGGGTCAAAATTCAAAAATGATAAGTCTCAGGTTGTTGGGTGTCGAATCCAGCAAATAAATAAAAAATATTCTACTTAGTATAAGTGAAAGTAGAGTTCGTGTCCTCAGGGATACAGACCAAATGTTTATACCAAAAGCGTTTCGCACAAATACTATTATATAAAAAGGGGGGGGGGTTGGTGTATGTTAAGTTGATGAAAATAAAACTAAAATTAATAAAACAAGTGACTAAAAAAATGTTAATTAAATTGTGAAATAAATTCAAATATTAAAGCTAATTCCAACACTAAGGCAGTTTCTTAATTTGACCCGGACTTATGATCATTAACAATTATGGTGCAATGATCCTTTAATTAAACGGTTTGTATCAATACTAGATGTCACGCCGTTCGTACATCCACTCTATCTAAAGTCTAACCAAACGCCGTTCGTTGATTAGAGCCAACCCGCTACTCCAAGCTCACGCCGTTCGGATCTTAGCGTGCGGGTTGCAATGATAGAAGTATCGATTACAATCAAACACTCACGCTGTTCGGAGTGCTTAATTATATTATTTAGTTCTATAACAAATTTAAATTCATAGACAAACCTAAACCGTTATTTGTTCCTTTTTATCAAATATATAAAACCGGTTAAAGTGTTATAAATTGATGAACACTATTAGAGTGATTAATAAAGTGGCCAATTTTATCAACCAACTAATATTTTACCTAAAGGTATAAAATCAAGAACCAACCAAACAAACCATTCAAAAATCGGATCTCATAAGAGTTTCACATAAGTTTTCGAATCAAAATTAAATAAACATACCAAAGTGCCGGAATTAAAAAGGTTCTAGCCGGACATGACGGCTAGTTCAATCAAAGCAAATACAATGCGAAACATAAAAATTAAAGCTTACGAAAACGATAGAAAAAAATAACTGTCTTCAATGCCAGCCAAAAATAAATGTCAAAGTCCTTTTTTTTTTCGATTCCCTGTGGCCTTCGAGATATGAATGAATGATCCCCCTTTTTCAAAACATGTGCAGACTTCTTTTGGATTATCTACCCACCAAAAGCTCAAAAATTGTTTGTTATTTTTTTCATTTTAAATTCCTTTAATTATTAGCTTTCAAATTCGGCCCCTCCAGTTCTTTTCATGTTGTTTGCGGCCTAAACTTCTTTTCAAAGACGCAAATAAAGTCCAAGTAAATTGCGGCTTCACCTCGTCAATGCTCGACATTGCTGTTGTCAATTCTCCACACCTACAAAATCAACCAAAACAAACCAAAGTAGATTCCATTCCACCAAAACATGCATTACACGAAAATAATGCAATATGTACAACCTAAATGCATAAAAACTCTAAAACTAGCTACTAAAAAGATGATAAATTATGCCTAAAAATGCAACGAACAAATCTCCCCAAGCTTAAACCTTTCCTTGTCCTCAAGGAAGTCAAAAATAAAACTAAGTCAATGAGCAAACACGAAAACAAACAAAACACATATGCAAGCTTGAAACGAATTTTTTTTTCTTTTTATCCCTTGGCAAAACTTCATGCTATACACGTCCAACACATTCCCAAGACACAGACGACTAACATCAAACGGAGTCGAATTTAAGCCACAAAACGTAGGAACACATTAATTCGCAAGACTTACAACGATCAATAGATTTACGACCCAACAAGTCTAGATGGTGCCATTTTTAAAAACCATGGGCGTACCTATTCAAGTTTCGCCTCCCTTCAAGAATCTAACCATACATAGCATGTACCCCTCACAATAATCACTCAACACTCGGTTATATATATGCAATTTGAAGTGATTCTCTCAAAACCGGACAATAAAAACATCGTTAACATAAGCTTGTACATTAATCAAATCTACACCTAATTGTTAAAACTTAACATAAATCAAGAGGGCTTTTTGGGTTGGCAAGGGTTAAAGGTGGGAAAAATTTGGGAAAAATGGCGAAAACAAAAGAAAAGACAATCCGGTCTAATAAACAAACTTCTAAACACATAACAAACTTAGTCTTTTCGACTCAACAATTTATTCTATTTTTTTTTTCTCTCTTTTTTTCAGTTTTTTTTTTTCAGTTTTTTTTTTTTTTTTTTCACATAACATACTCTATAGTCTTATTTATACACTTCAGTAAAGTCACGAAGTAAGCACAAGTTAAAACGGATGTAGTAAACGAACCACGGGGTTAAATCAAAAGAAAAGGTCAAGGCTCAAAGGGGCTACTATTGGGAATGCTTCAATTGGGTTACAAACAAAATAAGCGAAAATAAAGATGATGAAAAGGCTGAACATGTGGGTAATCCTAATGCCTCTGTCACTTCTATGTCAAATCCCAACCTAAGGTCTCAAAATGTATATAATGCACAAGTTCTAAAACGATGAATCATGTCGGTATACACACATCAAACGAAACAATGAATATATATGAAAATCTAAGGCTCAAAACTCACTGAACGTATGAAATTGGGCTGCCGATACAAGCTATGCATAGCTATCAACTATCTAGTCAACTACACCAACCTAAGTACCCCAAACATTTTATATTTTCTAAAAATTGACTATGTTGGGCCTACTTTATCCCGCAACTTAAAGAATTTGCGTCCTAAAGCGTGTAAGCCCATACCGCCCCGCCTTCAGCTTACGTTTTACAATGAATGAGACGTGCCTTTCGTGTGCAATCAGAAAACCTTGGGAATTTTTTTTTCTTTTTTTTTATATGTAAAATGGCTACTAATAATGCATGAAATATAAACAAACTAATGCAAACAAAAGAAATAGAAAATACCTCTCCCCAAGCTTGAATAAAGCAGTGTCCTCAATGCTCAGAGACGAGGGCGGAAGGCATCTAATGCGGCGGTGGAGGTGGCTGAGGCCCGAGTCGATCGCGAATAGCAACAATGGCACGGCCCATCTCCCGCTGATATGCATAAACCAGGCGAAGCATTTTCCTCTGATCAGACATCTCGGTGTGGAGATGACCTAATTCACCTCGTATGGCGGCAAGCTCGCTCTCGACAGCGGTGGAGTGGGTCGTGGTCTCCTGGAGTGAATCTTCGGAAGTTTCACTTGAAACCTCTGGCTCATAAACTCGGAATGGGTCATAAAACACTGCCCAATTAGTCTCGGATACGGGGTCGGCTAAGGACAACCTGTGATGTTCCTTCTTTGATATAGTAACTGTTTTCTTTGACCATTTTAACCACCTAACACCATCGCCACTTTTTGGGAGCTCATATAACTTCATTCTCGCCAACTCAACCATATCCAGATACTTAACACCCTTTAGTTCTTCCAGTGGTGTTGGAAGTGAAGCTTCAGGGATCGATGGCGGGCTAATATAGTGATTACCGAGCCACAACAGATCAGTCCCTTTGTCGCCTTCGACACCTGTAACAGTCGAGTGCTCAAGTATTTCCCAAAATTGGGTCTGGCAGGTTGCGGGTGTATCATGTTCCATAATAAGTAGAGCTCACTTTGTGTAACTAAACCCGTATCTTGCCTGCTATCGATGATGTTTGACAGCATACGGTGCGTAACCCGTAGGACAGGATGGATGATCTGCGAGGCCTTGAGCTTGCTACTTAAATAGGATTCATCAGAGGTTATAGCTCTCCAAAATTTCTTAGGCTTGAAGTCTTCATGAACAGGATCACCAGGGCTAAATGTTCCTTCAGTTGGAGCATCTATCATACCACAAATATCAGCCATAGAGAGCGCATACGTCTTCTTAAAAAGTCGGAAATGTATTTTATCTTCTTCAAGAGACAAGGAACTCAAAAACTCCAATGTGACCCTTTCAAAACCGATGCCAAACCATGTTAGAAGCTTGCCCCATCCTATGTTCTCAAACAACTTCTTCACTTCTTCATAGACGCCTAAATCCTTTAGTGACTCTTCATGGGCGAACTTGGTGCTGCATAGTCCACGCCTTCTTAACATTTCAAGCTTATCACCTTCTTTGAGTTTGTTAGGCTTCTTGGCACTGCTGGATGCTTGCTCTTGATTTGGCTTTGTCTTTGGCCGCTTTGATTTGGAAGAGTGTGCGTCACCAAGTAATTGACGATGTCCGCATACCAAGGAGTCGTCACTTCAGTAGCGAATAGCTGTTCATCCGGAAATGAATCGTTCAAAGGCATCGGATCCTCATTGTTGATGATCCTACTCAGATGGTCTGCTACTAAGTTATGCTTCCCACTTTTATCTCTAATCTCCAAATCGAATTCTTGGAGTAAAAGCACCCACCGAATCAGTCTCGGTTTTGCATCCTTCTTTGTCATGAGATATCTCAAAGCTGCATGATCAGAATAAACAATTACTTTAGTACCCAATAAGTATTGTCTAAATTTCTCTAAAGCAAAAACAATAGCTAAGAGCTCCTTTTCTGTAGTCGAGTAATTGCTTTGAGCATGGTCCAATGTCCTCGAAGCATAGTAGATCACATGTGGTACTCGATCCTTCCTTTGACCCAACACCGCCCCTACTGCATGATTGCTTGCATCGCACATGATCTCGAATGGTAACTCCCAATCAGGCGGTTGGATTATGGGAGCGGTAACTAGCAAGTCTTTCAAGGTGTCAAAGGCTTTCTTGCATGCTTCGGAGAAGTTGAATTCAACATCTTTTTGTAAAAGCTCACACATTGGTCTTGCTATCTTTGAAAAATCTTTGATAAACCTTCGGTAAAAACCTGCATGACCAAGAAAAGAACGTACCTCGCGGACAGAGTTAGGATAAGGTAAAGATTTAATAATGTCTATCTTTGCCTTGTCAACTTCCAGACCTTTTTCAGAAACAACATGCCCTAGAATGAGACCTTGATCAACCATAAAATGATATTTTTCATAATTCAAAACAAGGTGGTCTCAATGCATCTTTTCAAAATTTTGGTCAAATTTGTTAAACATTCTTTAAAAGAGTTTCCATAAACAGTAAAATCGTCCATGAAAACTTCAATGATCTCTTCAACATATTCTGAAAAAATGCTTACCATGCACCTTTGGAATGTGGCGGGAGCATTGCAAAGCCCAAAAGGCATCCGCCTATATGCAAACGTTCCAAAGGGGCACGTAAACGTGGTTTTTCTCTTGGTCTTCCGGTGCGACGGGTATTTAGTGAAAACCGGAGTACCCGTCCAAGAAACAATAATGGTCTTTCCCGCTAACCTCTCTAACATTTGGTCAATGAATGGTAGCGGGAAATGGTCCTTTCGGGTCGAGGCATTAAGCCTTCTATAATCTATGCACACTCTCCACCCGTTTTGTACACGAGTGGGGACCAACTCACCTTGTTCATTTTCAGTGACAGTAATACCTGATTTCTTTGGCACTACCTGTACGGGGCTCACCCACTTGCTATCAGATATTGGGTAGATCATACCTGCACTCAACAACTTGAGAATCTCCTTTTTCACAACTTCCATCATAGGAGGATTTAACCTTCTTTGTGCTTCCCTTGTTGGCTTGTAATCTTCCTCCATAAGGATCTTATGCATACAAAGTGTTGGACTTAAGCCTTTGATGTCGGCTATAGTCCATCCTATTGCTTCCTTATAGTGCTTTAGAGTCTCAACCAACTCACTTTCTTGCTCCCTTGACAACTTGTTGGATATAATCACCGGTAAAGTTTCCTTCTCCCCAAGGTATGCATACTTTAAGTGTTCGGGGAGAGCTTTCAACTCCAAATCCGGTGCCTGCAAAATAGATGGAAGAAGCTTTTGGTTAGTAATTGGTAGTTGTATTCTTGGAGCTTCGTACCTGGCTTTCCCTTGTGCATCCATAAAAGTCACAAGTTCCATAAGATCCTCCCCAAGCTTGAACTTTTCAGTAAGTTCTTTTGCTGCAACTTCATCAATGCTTCTGTTTAAGACTAATGCTAAAACATCATGGTTAGATAACTCAAAACAATCATCAAACAAGGGTTCAATAACCTCTAACCAATTCAAAGATGAAACATCACTTGGGTAACGCATAGCATCATAGATATTAAAATTGATAACTTCCCCATCAAATTCCATTGATAGGGTACCACTATAGACATCAATTTTTGTTTTAGCAGTTTTCAAAAATGGTCTCCCTAACAAAATGGAACTTGAGCTTGGAGTGTCATCATCCTCCATATCCAACACATAAAAATCAGCGGGAAATACCAATTCATTCACTTGAACCAAAACATCCTCTAATACACCTTTTGGGTATACTAAGGATCGATCGGCCAACTGAATGACCACCCCGGTCCTTTTTAATGGTCCTACATTTAGTGTTTTGAAAATAGAATTTGGTAGGACATTAATAGAGGCCCCAAGGTCGAGCATGGCTCGTGGTATAGTTAGATTCCCCAATTTGCAAGGAACCGTGAAAACACCCGGGTCCTTGCACTTTTGAGGTAATCTTTTTTGTAAAACGCTGAAATATTTTCACCAACCTTAACAGTTTCATTACCTTTCAGCTTCTTCTTCGATGTGCAAAGCTCTTTTAAAAACTTTGCATATCGTGGAACCTGTTTAATAGCATCAAGTAAAGGAATGTTTACCTCTACCTTTCGAAAGGTCTCCGTGATCTCTTGCTCTTCCCTTTGCTTTTGTGTGCTTCGCAGTCTAGAAGGGAATGGAGGAGGAGTAGTGAACTTTGCCTTCACTTCATCAGATTTGGGCATCTCATGCTTTTCATTGCCCTTTTTCTCAACAACAATTTCTTCCTTGTTGGATCAGTTTGCTCTTTTTGCTAAGTAAGAACTTGCTATCTTGACACTTAAGTGTTTAGCAAGTCCTTGTAAATCAGATTATAAGCACAGCGGAATGTTATAAGTTAAAGCAACACTTTTTACACTAAGGCAGAGTTATAACTCCCCCTTGATGTTTGAAACTAATAAATGACAAAGTATTTATTATGAATCTAAGTTGTAAATGAGAATTAGATACTTAGAGAGATTCACAATAAATACAGAAATGGAATAGAACAATGAGAGTGTTTGAAGGATTTTTCTGTTGAAAATCAATGTCTAAAATAGAAGGTTGAAGCCTCCTATTTATAGACGATTACATGCATGTATCTTGCCTAAAAAGCAAGCACAGAAACTACAGTGACAAGTTGCACAAGTTGCAACATTGAAAGAAACAAATACAGCTAAAAGTAATATTAAACAACAAACTACTGATGCAAAAAGGCGGTGGGAAATATCTATTGCTAAGTGCTGATGAAGGACAACTACTAAAGAGTAGTTTTGTCTTCAGTACTTTTGAAGTGAACTTGTCTGGTTTTGGACTTCAGAACTTCTGCAACTTCAGCACTTTCATATCTTCTAATCAGCAGTTTCTTGTCTTCTCTTCAGTACTTCTATACTTAGCCAAAATGACAGAAGTGAATTAGACTAAGGTTTACAAAAGTGGTTTCACCAATCCTCTTTGTCCTAACAATCTCCCCCTGGATTGATGAAGCCAAAACCTTACTAATTCCTTATGTGTTTCTTCTGTCTTGAACAATCTTCCATATCTCTTTGTACATGGTGTTCTTGAGCTGGTTTAACTGACCATCAGATAGAGATCCTCTCTGTGGTTCTAGATGTTGAATTGTGAGCAGGTCTTGTGTTGACAGTTTCTTCAGATCACTGATCTTCTTGTAAGCCCTGCTTGAGAGGTCTCTTCTTGTCAACAGTACTGAGTTGTTATCAGTAAGTGACCATCTGATGATAGGGATCTTTGACTTGTTAAAGTCAGAAGAATAGGGAACCAGACTTGTCCCTTGGGTTGATGGTCCTGAGTGCTGGATGTCTTCAGTTTCAGATAGCCTCAGGTGGGATTCTCTTCCTTGTTGTTGTTGCATATCAGGCATCTGAACAGTTGGGAGATGGTGTTCAGTCACTACTCTGGTATGCAGCTTTTCTTTGATGGTCTTTTGTATTTGATAAGCAAAAGTGGAAGGATCCCTGAATTGTGTTAACAGAGGTTTCTCCTCAATGTCAAAATCTGAATGGACTATTGAACTTCCTTCAAGTAGTACCATTTTGAAATCAGTTTTGACATTGTCCTCTGCCTTCTTCTTCTGAGTAGCAGATCTTCTAGATGCACCAGAAGTTCTAACTACTGATCTTGAAGGATCAGCAGTTTGAAACTTCTCAGGATTTGCAGCCTTGGCAGCCAAGTATTTTCTATAAGTATCCATCAGTCTTTCTTCTTTCCATCTGGATACAGAGGCTTTTGAACCATATCCTTCTGCTACTAGCTCTTCTATTATCTGGGCTCTCTTGGCCTTTCCATCTTTGCTTGTGGCCACTTTGTCTGCAAGCAGTTGTGCTCTTCTTGTCAGCTCTTGCATAGAGAGTCCTTTGAGTGTAAAGGCTTTAGTCTTGCTGTTCTTGGTAATATAAGACACCAGTTGTTGTCTTTTATCTTGTTCAGCAATCTCATCAAGGCTAGCCTGCCTTTGTAGTTCAGCTGCATAAGCCTGAAGTTTTTCTTCATGGCTTAAATCCAAATCATCCCTTTCTTCCAGAGATTTCCAAATCTGATCTTCTCTGGCCTTCTTGTTGGCTGCAATTAAGCTCTTCTCTAGTAGTTCAGCTGATTGAGAGATAGGAGAAGGGTTTAATACAGTCATTGTAGTAACAGTTGTAGGCCTGATGGGATCAGATGTTGGTTGAATGGGAGCAGTGGTTCTGGAAGGTTCAGTTGTTTGAGGTTTGGAAGTGTTAACTTCTGATGTGCTGACAACTGCTGATGGTTTGTCAGCTACTGAAGGATTGTCTTCAGTACTTTCTGATTCTTCATCAGAAGTTTTGTCATCAGAAGTTTCTTCATTTTGCCTTAGGGATTCTTCAGATGTTTGGGTCTCATCTTCTTTCTCTGCAGCTTCAATCTCTTTTATTGAGACACCAAACTGTTTGGCCAATTTTTCTTTCCTGGCCTGATCTTTTTGATCTCTTTCAAGGAGTGCCACTCTTGCCTTTATCCTGGCTTGGAATGACTCCTTAGGTTCCCTGATCTTCTCCCCCTTTTTGGATTCATCAATTTTAACCCTTGAAGCAGAGGGTTGGGAGAATTGTCCTTGAAGATGAGCAATCTGTTTGCTGTTGAAGTCTATTTTGTTGGACAGATCGTTCATCTTTGTCTTGATCACTCCAAATTGGTTCTTGATGGACAGCTCCAAGTCAGCTGTATATGTTTGGAAGTGATTTCTGATGAGTGTATTCATCATGTGGTACAGAGGACCCTCTGGGCTGCATAGCTGGTTCAGGTCTATGCTTGTTTGCCCAGGGAATTGGGTAGGCATTTGCTGTGAAGGGGGTGTTTTTGGGAGATCCTCATGTTGTACAGAGGATGCCACTCTAGGGGTTTTAGGGATTGAGTGGGCTTTAACCTGTGCAGAGGTGACTGGCTTCTTGAGCCTGGATACCTTTGCAACAGGACCTTCAGAAAGTGCCGTCAATTCAGTAGTTTGAGTGTGTGAAACATCATCCAAACTAATGGAATCATCTGAATCCCTGATGTTGCCCTCAATGAGGACTGTCTCAGTTAAATCATGAGCTGAGCCCAACTCAGTTCTCTCATGAACCTCTTTTTCTTGGTACTGAGGATTTCCTACTTCAGGCATTAAGCCTTCATCAGTAGTTGCCACATCTGAGGTCTTAGCTATGTTACTTCTATCCTCAGATCCACCACTGGGTGGTAACTGAGTAGTAGCAGCCTCAGATGCCCCAAGAGTCTCTAAAATTGGGCTTAAAGACTCTGGTCCACCCTCATCTCTTGGGATAGGGCTAGAGATGTCCACATCCATGTCTGATGTAGTAGTTATGTCCCCTGTTTGTTGTGGTTGAAGGGGACTGACATGATCAGATGGGACATTCTCTTTTAGCCCAGAGAGAAGTTTGGCAATTTCTATTGCCTCTTGTTCAGAAATTTGTGGGGTTGGTTCAGTAGTTTGGGCAATAGGTTGTTGTTCAGCAGTTTCAAAAGAAGAGTGTGTTTGATATGTTTTTCTAAGTCTTTTTCTTTTGAATTGAACAGATATGGGTGCTCTTGGTGGGGTTTGAGATGGATGAGACTGAGAGGGTGTTTCAGTCTCATCTATTTGAAGAGCAGAATGCTCATGAGCATGTTCAGGCATCTCAACCTCCTGAACAGCTTTTCTTTTGGGTTGGTGGGGTGCAGTTTTTGTTGGCTTGGGCTTTTTGGCTTTTGGTGGTGTGAGTTTGGAAGATGTGGGCTTTAGGGGGACTTGTTGTTGTTCTCCCTGATCATCTTCTGGCCAGGCAGCCGGTTTGTTAAGCCTTGAGTATGCTTGTGATGTTAAAGGGTTTAAAGTTGAAATTTTTCCCACAAGCACCTCATTACCCAGTTCCCCTATTATGCATTGCATAATGAACCTTGGGTATAACAAAAACTTTTTCTTGGTATTATTGTGATGTAACACCAACTCATTGAAAAATAGTTTTGATGCCCTGAATTTAGTTTCATTCACAATGGAATGAAATATTGGTTGAAAAGTGGAGGGCATCTGGTCATAAGACCCTGTTTTTGGACTCAAACACATAATAATATAATGAAACAAAAGTTTGTATTTTGGTTCAAAATATTTTTTGAATATTGTAGCATGGGAGAGAGTACCTTGATAACCACACTCAGTCATGGTTAGATGAATATCAGTGTTAGCAACATGGTCAGGGCAGTTACATCATCCAGACCCAGTCTTGTTGCTAGTGTGGCTGGTGTGATGGTCAGTTGTTTCCCTTTTATCCTTGAGTTGAGGGAAATGACCTCATCACCCATTGTAACCGTCTCAGCATTTGCCCAGAACTCATTCAGAGTTTCAGTGTGAATTGGTGGGTTTATTGTGAGAGCAGTAAAGTATTGGGATTTGACGACAAGATCAATGATCTCATCGTATTGGGACCAGCCTTCTTGTTTTTCAAGAAAGGCTCTTTGATTGTGTCCCTGTTTTAGAACTAGAGCCATGTGGTTTGGGTTTTTGATCGAACAGTGGATTTTGCAGGTATAGGTTGAGAGAGTTTTGAGAGAGAAGGAGGGATATTTTGAGTTTGAAAGGATAAGTGTGTAGAAAAGGTATTTATTAGAAGTTTTAACCGCTTGAATCTTCTTTATTAGAAGTTTTAAAACCGCCTTTGGTTAAAAATCTCTTTATCAGAGGTTTTAAACTGATTAGGTCAAACCTCTGATGATGGGAAAAGTCAGATTTGCCCTTTTGACTTAAACTGCTGATGAAGGATTACTTCATCAGTAGTTCCCATTTTTCTCTTCAGCAGTTTTAACATCTGATGAGAAATGTTTTTATAAATACTTTATTCATAACTTCTGAAGTTTATTTTATCAGAAGTTACACACTTTTTCAGAAAAAATTATCCCCATACTGATGATTTTTGTTCATCAGTAGTTTCTCTCAAACTGATTTTGTTTTTCAGAAGTTTTGTTTCAGACTTTTGTCTTTTGTAAGTGAAAACCAGAAAAAAGAAGGAAAAGGTTAACTTGGATTCCACCAAGGTAAACAGGATGGAATCAAGGATGGAAAAAGGAAAAAGAAAATTTTGATGCATAACAGTAGTGATTGATGTAGAAGTTTGATGTAGAGTTGGGTAGAATCAAGTGTTAACTTGGATTCTAACTGATATGCAGAAAAAAAAAATAAAGTAAACACTTACAAATTTAGCATTCCAAGCATGGATACTAACTTCTGAAATGTTGATGTGTCAAGGGGCTTAGTGAAGATGTCAGCTATTTGATTAGCTGTTGCTACATGCTTCACCTCAATCTTGCCTTTTTCATAGCAATCTCTTATGAAATGGTACCTGATCTCAATATGTTTAGTTTTTGAGAACTGTACCAGATTTTGAATGATGCTAATGGCAGATTTGCTGTCTACAAACAAAGGTGTCTTGGTCTCTTTGATTCCATAATCAAGAAGTTGATATTGGAGCCATTGTATCTGTGATGTACAACTTGCAGCTGCAATGTATTCAGCTCCAGCAGTTGAAGTTGCAACAGATGTTTGCTTCTTTGATTGCCATGACACTAGACAGTTACCCAGGAATTGACAACCACCAGATGTTGACTTTCTTGTCATCTTACACCCTGCATAGTCACTATCTGAAAAAGCTGATAACTTGGTATTGTTTGAAGCAGGATACCAAATTCCCAGTGTTCGAGTTCCTTTCAGATATCTAAAAATTCTTTTGACTGCTATAAGGTGTGATTCCCTTGGTGCTGATTGATATCTAGCACAGACACATGTTGAGAACATAATATCTGGTCTAGAAGCAGTTAAGTATAAAAGGGAACCTATCATGCATCTGTACATGGTTTGATCAACCTGTTTTCCTTGATCATCAGGTTCAACTTGTGTGATTGGTGTCATGGGAGTGGAACATGATTTACAGTCATTTAAAGAAAATTTGTTCAATAATTCTTTAACATATTTTGATTGATGTATAAAAGTTCCATTTGTTTGTTGTTTGATCTGCAGTCCTAGAAAGTACTGCAGTTCTCCCATGGTACTCATCTCAAATTTTGATTGCATGAGTTTCTTAAAATCATCACACAATTTTGTGTTTGTTGAACCAAAAATGATATCATCAACATAAATTTGAACAAGTAAGACATGATTTCCAACATGTTTAATGAAAAGTGTTTTATCAATGGCACCTCTTGTAAAGTTATTTTTGAGTAAAAAGGTGGAGAGTGTATCATACCAGGCTCTTGGAGCCTGCTTTAGCCCATAAAGAGCTTTGTCCAATCTGTACACCCACTCAGGATGAGAAGGATCCTCAAACCCAGGTGGCTGACAGACATACACCTCCTCTTTGATTTTTCCATACAAAAATGCACTTTTCACATCCATTTGATAAACTTTAATTTTGTTGGAAATGGCATAGGCCAGAAATAACCTGATGGCCTCAAGCCTTGCAACTGGAGCAAAGGTTTCATCATAGTCAATTCCCTCTTCTTGAGAGTACCCTTGAACTACCAGTCTTGCCTTGTTCTTGATTATCATACCAGCTTCATCTTGTTTGTTCCTGAAAACCCATCTTGTACCAATTGGTTGCTTGTTTTGAGGTAAGGGACAGATTTCCCAGACCTGTTGCTTGTTGAACTGAAGTAGTTCATCTTGCATAGCTTGCACCCAATTATTGTCTTTGAGGGCTTCCTGGTACTTCTTTGGTTCCAACTGTGAAATAAAGGCTGAGAATAGGCAAAAGTTGGAGAGCTGGTTTCTGGTAAGAACACCTGTAGCTATATCACCCATGATTTGATCAAGTGGATGATCTCTGTGTTCAATCAGTTGTTGTAAACCACTGACAGGTGTAGGTGGCTCTTGTTCTTCAAACAAACTACTGAGGTCTATAATATCTGGTTCAGCAGTTTCAGCTTCTTCAGTAGTTGCAGGTGCTTGAAGCAGATGTTTGAGTTTGGCCTTCAGTATTTGTTTGATCAGAAGTTTGAAAAACTTCTGATGGTGTTGTAGTTGACTTAATGACTGTTTGAGGAGTCCATGGTGTAGGATCCTCATCTTCAAACCTTTGATCACCATAATAAGTAGGTTTGGAAGAAGTAACAGTCTTTTCAGGTCCAAAGTGAAAGTTGTCAAGGTCAAAGAGTTCAGCAGGATGTGCTGGAATAAGAGTGTGTTTTGACTCATTGAACTTGACATTCAATGTTCTTCTACTATCCTGGTGTGAGAATTAAAAACCTTGTAGGCTTTTCTAGTTGAAGAGTAACCAAGAAAATAGCCTGAGTCAACTTTGGCAGCAAATTTTGAAATAGATTCCTTGATGTTCAAGATGAAACATTGACACCCAAAAGCCCTGAAAAAGGAGATAAGGGGCTTCATGCCATGAAGAACTTCATAGGCAGTCTTGGAATGTCTCTTGACCACAAGAACTCTATTCTGAACATAACATGATGTGTTAACTGCTTCTGCCCAAAAGTACAATGGCAGTCCAGAATCAGCTAACATTGTTCTTGCTCCTTCTATCAATGTTCTGTTCTTCCTTTCTACTACACCATTTTGTTTCAGGAGTTCTGGGAACACTGTATTGTCTAATAATCCCTTTAGACAAACAGAATTCATCCAGAGTTTTGTTCCTGAACTCTGTCCCATTGTCACTTCTAATGGTTTTGACAGATAGAGAATATTGTTTCTCTACTTGTAGAATGAAGAACTTGATGATTTCAGCAGCCTCATCCTTGGAAAATAAGAAGAATACCCATGTGAATCTTGAGTAGTCATCAATGATGACTAAGCAGTACTTCTTTTTACCAAGGCTCATGATCTTGACAGGTCCAAATAAGTCCATATGGAGTAGTTGAAGACATGCAGTTGTTTTTGATTCTTCAATAGACTTATAGGAGGACTTATGTTGTTTTCCCTTTAAACAGGATACACAGTGTTCTTGACACTGGTATACTTTCAAAGGTAGACCTCTGACCAAGCCCATTTTTGTGACTTTATTTATGGTTTTAAAGTTCACATGGCCAAGTCTCCTGTGCCAGAGATCTGTTTCCGAAGTTGATGCCCTTGAGAAGAAACAGGCAGTGTTGTTCAATACTTTGTCTTTCTCAATGTCCACTGCGTAGACATTGCCACATCTTTTGGCAATCAGCAAAGTATGATCTTCTATAATCTTCTCAATCAACTTCTGGCCTTCTGGTGAGATGATCTTGCAAGCTGTCTTTGTGAAAAAGGAAGAAAAAGAAAGAATATCCTTTATCACACATTTGTGACACGCTCAGCAAGTTGTATTCAAGGTTTTCCACCAGATTGACCTTGTCAAACTGTATTTTGCCAGAGGAGACATTGCCATGTCCTAGCACATATCCTTAGCATTGTTCCCAAAGGATACAGATCCTTCTCTTTGGCTGATAAAATTGTTTATCAGGTATCTGCATCCAGTCATGTGCATAGAGCCTCCACTATCAACATACCATATGCTGTTTAAGCCCCTGGAAACTCTCTGCACACAAAAGCAAATTAGTTAGATTTGGAACCCAAGCCTGTTTGGCTTTGGGTTTGCTCTTGAGAACAGTTACAGTTTGTTCTTGACCAGGTTGAGAAATCCATGTCTTTTTGGCAATGGATTTTTCATTAAGAACCATGGTGGTATCCTTTTAGGACCACCATCAACCTTGGTCATCAGTAGTTCTACCATGTTCTTTAGATTTTGAATCTCAGCAGTTTGTGAAACTGCTGATGATTCGGTCTAACTACTGACAAGGAATTTTGAGAAAAGATTTTGGTTGAGATTTTTTATCTTTTTCTGAGAAAAGGTGTTTTCAGGTTGTTGTTTCTTGGGTTTAAAGACTTTTTCATAATCATTTCTGATTTGATTTCCCACAACCTGTTGTTTAAATTTTTGATTGAACTGAATTCCTTTTCTGTATCTACCAAATTCAGTTTTGTGGTTGAACAGGCCACAAAATTTCACATTCTTTTGCCTTTTGTTTTTTATCTAAAGGCAAATTTCTGACAGTTGTGAAAAGATTTTGCTCATCAGTAGTTTTCAGGGTCTCAACTCCTGAAGTAGATGAAACTACTGATGGCTTGTTGTCAGTTTTTGTAAATACTTCTGAAGTACTTTCTTTAAAAATGCCAGGATTTCTGTTTAGAAAGTTTTCATGGAAAGACGTGCATTCTTTCCCTTCAGAAGTTTCATTTGAAATAATTCTTCTCCCATCTTCAGTAGTTTTGGGAGAAAAAATCTGTTGGTGTTTCAACATGATGGTATCCTATGCCAAACTTAACATTTGAAGCACTTTGTTTGTTTAGCAATAATTGATACCCCCTACAAGATTCCACCCATTTTTCACAAGTGATCCTGGTGTCAGCAAGCTTTTTGTCTGACATCTCCCAGGTCATTTAGCATCATTTTGATTTGTGCTTGGGTTTCAATAGCAGAGTCAGTTAATTTAGAAACCTCTTTTGTTTTAGCACACAGTTTTAGTTTTCTTTCTAATCACATTTTATCTGTGTGTATTTTCTTTCTAAATCATTGGCTTTGCCTTGTAGGTGCAGGTTTGTCTCTCTTATGAGAGCAAAAGTTTCTTTGCAAGAGTTTGAGCAAAGTTTTGTCAAAGATTCTTTTGATACCTGAGACAATGCAGATTTTGAGGTACAGCCTTCAAATGCCATTAAGGCAAAGTTCTTTCTGCCATTGTCTGGTTCTCCCCAGTTGATGTCAAACACTTTGTTGTCTGCATCAGGATTGCACTCTGTGGTGTCATAAGGGAGACTGCTCCAGTCAACATACCCCGAGGTAAAGAGACTTTGTTGAGGGGGTTGTTGAGGCTGTGGAGGAAGTTGAGCAGCTGGGAAAGGGAGGGATTGATTGTTGGCTCTGCATCTGTTGAGCAGGCACTTGAACATATTGTACTTGAGGCATATATTGCTGTTGAGGAGCTTGTGCCTGTACAAAATGAGCACTCCCTTGAGTTCCATTGTTCCTATTATAATTGGGGTTATAGTTATTTCCAGATTGTGATTGGTTAAAGCTAGAGCTTCTACACTCTATCTAGCAAAGTGTCCCAACTTCTGACACTTGTGACATCTCAGTTTAGATTTGTCAAAACCAATTTTGTATTACTGGTCAATCTGGAAATTTCCTTCCTGACCTTTTATAAAACTTGTTAGTTTTAATGCTTAGCATGGCAGTTGGTGTAATATGTCCATTTCTTCTAAGTCATCACTGCTAAAATTTTTCAAATCATCCATGATAAAAAATAGATTATCAGCAGTTTGACTTTGGTCATCATTGTCATAACCTGGGAAAGATCTTTCTGATGAGATCCCAGTGGTTATGTCAATATTGTCATAAGATCCATAGGAACAAGTTGGTGAATCTTGTCCAAAAAGTGCTGTACTACCTGGTAGGTAGTCATCAGCAGTTTTACCCAGAGGTTTGTAATTTCTTCTTTTGATCGATTTCTCTCTCAAAAGTAAGTAATCTCCCATGGAGTTTTGTAAGAGTGAGGGAGCTAAAATCTGGTGAGGATCTTAGACAATGGAGTAAGTTTCCCATTTGTCAGGTAGAGACCTTAAAATCTATGTAACATAGATACTGTTGTAAGGTCTGACCATTTAACTTTAGCTCAGAGATTAATGAGGAGAATCTTTCAAATTGTTGTGTCAAAGTTTCCCCATTAATATAAGCAAATGTTTCATATGTTGAGCCAAAATTTCTCTGGTGTTGGCAATCACCTCTTCAGTTCCTCCAAACTGTTCTTTAAGACAGTCCAAAGTTCTTTGGCACTTTCACAATGTAAAAGGCCAGAGTATATTTCATTTGGGAGAGCCATTGCCAACATAGAGAATGCTTTAGCATCTAGCTCAAGTTTTTAGGAAATCCTCATCTGTATAGTCTTTGGGATCCTTTGGAATCCTTCTTTAGTTTCAGATTTATATTTACTGGTTTGTGAGGACCATATATCACAGTTCTCCAACAAACCTGTGTTGGTTTGTGACAAGGTATGTGCCATTCTCTTTTGCCATATATTGTACTCATTTCTCACAAGCATGGCAGGTTTGGTGGCAGAACCAGTATTATGTGGATCCATTTTTAAAGAGTATAGATTTGTCAGATGACTCTTTTAAGTGATGGATATTGAAAAAAGTGAAACTTATGATCTTTTTATTGAATATCAATAAGAGCTTTGTGTCTGATTCTCAATTTGTTAGATTGATATGTGATAGATAAACCAATGCTCTGATACAATTGTTGGATCAGTTTGCTCTTTTTGCTAAGTAAGAACTTGCTATCTTGACACTTAAGTGTTTAGCAAGTCCTGGTAAATCAGATTATAAGCACAGCGGAATGTTATAAGTTAAAGCAACACTTTTTACACTAAGGCAAAGTTTAACTCCCCCTTGATGTTTGAAACTAATAAATGACAAAGTATTTATTATGAATCTAATTGTAAATGAGAATTAGATACTAGAGAGATTCACAATAAATACAGAAATGGAATAGAACAATGAGAGTGTTTGAAGGATTTTTCTGTTGAAAATCAATGTCTAAAATAGAAGGTTGAAGCCTCCTAT